>LNAC01000575.1:620198-642223 GCA_002007465.1 Ailurus styani
AACAGGATGGGATGGGGAAGGAGACAAACCATAAGAGACTGCTAATCTCACAAAACAAACTGAGGGTTACTGGGGGTTGGGAGGGTTGGGATAGGGTGGATGGGTTATGGACACTGGGGAGGGTTTGTGCTTTGGTGAATGCTGTGAAAGATGTAAGCCTGATGATTCACAGACCTGTACCCCTGGGGCAAAGAATAAAAATTAAAAATTAAAAAAAAAAAAAGAGGCCGTGTCAGAATTTTATGGCTCATATATGTAGATTAAGAGACAAAATAAAGATTTCTCAAAGAAAGTTCTTTTGGGAAGTGTCTAGATCAACTCAGGAAAAAAAATGGTTCATGGTGTTTGAATACGTACAGTATTTGGAATTTTGTTTCTCAAATATCTTTCAGGTCTGTTTTAAGACAGAAGCCCTCTAAATCTCAGAGGTTCCTAGGAAATCTCTTTACCAAATCATGTTTTCTTGTGAATTTGTGAACTCTAAGGAAATACAGACTTCATAGTATTAATTTTCTGTTCCTAGAGGCTAACCTCTAAATTTCAGAGCCTGTTTTACTCTCTTTCGACTGAACATACATGAAAGTTAGAAGAGAGAATTTGTAGAAGCAAGGAAATGGATAGCAGCAGGATTTATGTAGGCAGACATGTGGACGGTAAATCAGCTTCTAAAGTCAAATTCCACATAACGGAATGGATTACGATATCAAATATTTGGAGGTACTGGTTGGGAAAGATTTAGTATCTGGAAAATTAAAAAGAAAAGTCCTCATAAAGAATTACTTTACTTGTTAATGTTTGCTTAGAAATCTTTGTAATAATGGCATTATGGCAAAGCTTTAGGTCCATACAAACCTAGTGTTTAATTCCAGATGTGTTGCTCATTACCTATGAGATCTCAGATAAGCTACTTAAAGTTTTCAAGTGGCATGTCCTCAACTGAATGATTGGGATAAGTACATGTACATTGCATGGTTATTTTGAGGGCTACAGGTGTTGAATAACAAATTTTAATGTAAAACCTGGAAAGTATTAAATTGCAACTACTATGACTTCTTTTTTATCCTTATCATCGTCATCATCATTGGAGATGCACGATTCTGTTTAAATGATGATAAAGAACTGAAGGCAGCCATGTCCGAAGTGTGTTTAACTACCTTAAACCAGAGATGCAATAATTTCAGGATTAATATTGTTTACTTGCAGCTAAAGGATTCTAAGCCATGGACCAGGAGGATGATGTGTATTTATGGGCTTCTAGGTGGTAAGAGTCTTTTTGCACAAACCTTAATTAACAGACTCATCCCTCACGCTAATAGCACTTTCATTGTGGTATTGGCCCATATTAGTTAAGGGAATACTTTTTCACCAATAAGCCCCGCAGCTACTCCTTAAACCACCGACAGTAAACACCGTTATATAGCTCGACTTCAGTCACAGTTCTGCTTTTCATGACCTTACCGCCAGTCAAGATTCTTGACCATATCACCATGCTTGGGAAGCTCTAATGTTTTCCATGGGACAGAAATTGTTCAGTCCTCAACTTCAAGGTCAGTTTTGTAAAGCCACATTCTTAGTGTCTTCATAAACCTTGTTATAATTCACTCATTCAGCACATACTTAGTGTTCCGTGCTCAAGAATTCATGAAGACATAGTGTTTCGCATCCCTCCTGAGTGGCCTTCCTCCCCACATTGCCTTCCTGCAAAAGGGGAGATCGGCAGTGGGTCAATCTTCAGGTGCCCCAACCCCCTTTTTAAAAACAGCCGATTGTAGACACATGTTGAAAAGAAAGGACAGGAAAGGCACCGTGTATAACCCCAGTTCTGATTATTTTGAGCCCACTTTTAAAGTGACAAAACTGGGATATAGTAAGGGAGGAACCTGGTGATGGAAGAATCTAGATTTCTAACTCTTTAGTGACATACAGTAAATATAGAGCCACAAGCTCATAAGCTTTCAGGGTCCCCGATGATTATTGGCCACCAGGTTTTCATGTGGACACTGTAGCAAATTAGAGAGTGTATCCCTGGAGGATAGGGGAGCACCACTACTTATGTACAGCTGTAAGGTGTTCTGAGATGTCGGGACGTGGGTTACATGGGGCCACTTTTTCTAATTTTCAAGAGAAGCCAAAACACAGATCGAGGTATGTGTGTCTGTGTATGTGCATGTATGTGTGTATGTGATATGCAAATATTAGCAGCTATTTTTTTAAGGTTGTACTCTCCAAAACCTGGCCTCGTGGAACTTGTGGCTTCAGATTAGGATGCTGCCTCTAGATCCATATACTTTTCTTCATGTGACAATTAAACAGTAGCCCTCTTGTTTTAGTGGCCTTTCCCTTACACTCTTTCTCCCTCAGTGTCTTCATCTGTGAAATAGGGATAAGAGCATTTGTTTTTCTGCCTCCAAAAGTTCAAGGATCATGGTGCATGTGAAGATTAATGAGGTCATTTGGTTAAGTGTTTCTTGCTGGGTGGAAGAATGATGGCTTATGAATACTAATAGCACTTGAATCATGTGAGCTTTCATGAAAAGAGAGTTGGACCATTTAGCTCCCCGTCTGCAGGGAGTTATAAAGAGGGAACCAGGGATGGAAAAGCTGAAAGTATTTCTTCCTGACTGTCTCCTGTGGTGAACTGTGAAGGGGCATTGGGAATGCTGAGAGAGTTTGTCTGCATGTTACTATAGAGTCTGTATGCAATGCAGTCTGGAACAGAGCAAAACCCTCACTATGTGAGTTTGTGAAATTTTATCTGTTGGAGAAGAGTGAGCAAGTGTGGATGGAAAATAACATGTTAACTATCTACCTAAGGACCTGGATCACAACCCATTCTATGTCCTAATCAAACTGTCTTTTACCACTGGACTCTCACCCTCCTTAGTATGTTAATTAGGGTAGACCAACTACTGAAACGTACCTGACATACTATTATCTTAACCCAATAGCAGTGCATTTCTTTCTCAGATACTCTTGGTTTGTGAGTGGCATTTCACATAATAATTCAGAAAACCATGCCTCTTCCATGCTATTGCTCCCTCATGCTCTGGGCCTCCCCAGGAGCTGGCAAATGAGCTAAGAATGCAGTGAATTACATATGGAAGATCACTATGAGCCAAGTGTGGAAGTAACACACGCCATTTTGGCTCCCATTCCCTTGGCTAGAACTCAGTCACACTGCCACACAAGAGAGGCTGGGAAATGTAGTCAAGTTTGACCCAGGAAGAGAAAGTCATTTTGATCAGCCAGTAGTCACTGCCAAGCCTGACATGTTTCATGCATTTGTCCTTTCATTTTTTTTTTTAAAAGATTTTATTTATTTATTTGACACAGAGAGAAAGATCACAAGTAGGCAGAGAGGTAGGCAGAGAGACAGGGAGAGGAGGAAGCAGGCTCCCCGCTGAGTAGAGAGCCTGATGCGGGCCTCGATCCCAGGACGCTGAGATCATGACCTGAGCCGAAAGCAGAGGCTTTAACCCACTGAGCCACCCAGGCGCCCTTGTCCTTTCATTTTATCATCTGCGGGATATATGGTTGATTTCTTTAACATAAGACACTGAAGATAGACTTTGCTATTCCCTTTACTCTGTTGCATCTCTGTAGGCAGCTAGTTTCTTGTTTTTCTGGTAAACACTTCCTACACTATTTTGAAGGTTTTGTTTTGTTTGGTTTTTACCTTTCTGTTCCTTCCACATACTAAATACATCATTCTCCATGTTACTGTTTTGAAGGGAAATTTCTTCTCCACTGAGTGTTGAGAGTGTTTAAGTTTGAATACCTTTGTTGTCTGTAACAACATAGACAGTGTTAACATAGACAGTGACTAACATAGCCTGTTATTGTCTGTGATTTCCTTAGCTAAGACTCCTGGGGAAATTTTTGATTCCTGGGTATAAATCCAAAAATATGTTTATTTTTAGTTTTTGCTTCTGAAACTGTCATAGGGGCAGCGTTTCCTTTGGAGCGATGTGTAGTGTAAAAATAAAATGATTAAGTATTGTGAAATTATACAGTGACTTTGATTAGTGTAGGCAGTCAATACTAATCAATGCACACAAAACAATATAAATGATCTTCCTCTTTTAGCACAACATTTTATAAGGTGTGACTGTTAATGGTTGATAAATGATAATGGAAAGATTCATACATATCCACCGAAGCCTGTGCTTGTCATGAGAATTGGCAATCTATGAAAAACATAGGCTTAATTAACCTTTGACAGAGCTTCTGTTCAAAAATCCATGAAAATGGAAAGCTTTAAGATACTAAAATGTAAATAAGTGACAAAAAATACCCTATAATAACTATCCATCTCTATGCAGTAGAATATAATGGCTAAGAGCTTTACAGTGAGACTGACCAGACTTGAATTCTAGGCACACCAACTCTTGTCTGTGATTCTCAGCAAGCTAATTCTGAAACTCCATTTCCTCTTCTGTAAAAAGAAGACAATGACAGAAGTAGAACTAATGATGTCATGAGGATCAATAAGATGATGATTGTGAAGAGTTTATGACAATTCATGGCAAGTCAAAAGCGTTTGATAAGCTACCAAAAAGACAAGCATCTTCTTACAAAGTAAAATGGCTTAAAACAATGCTTAAATGCTGTGGGCATAGCAGTCTCCTGGTTATCATGTTAGGATGAAAATTCTGGTACTGTAGGTCTGTCATGAAGTCTGAGATTCTGCATTTCTTAAAGTTTCCGGATTATATTGGTTTTGCTGGTCCATGGAACACTCTTTGAATATAACTTTATAGTTATATCCCTATATAAGTCTTGGGTTATCAGTTGTTTATCTATGAATGCGGTGATTTGATTCACGGCAGGTGATGAGAAAGCTCTTCATGACACAAAATATCTGAAAATCTTAAATAAGTGATGATGATCCAAGACATGATATTGAACCAGATGTCTAAGGAACAAAAGAAATAATCCAAAATTTTATTCATGTTGTATTTCGTGTCCTGTGCTGTGCTTTGTGTCCAAGGCTAGTGTGCCCAAGGATTCAAATCTGGGTCATCTGTTCATTGAGTTCCTAGCCACAATACTATACTGCCTATGGATAGAAAATTATTACAGAATATTTCTTGTCCCTTATTTACATGTTTGTATCTTGAAGCTTTCCATTTCCATAAATTATTAAACAGAAGCTTTGTCAAAAGTTAATTAAGTCTATGAATTGCTATGGCCCAGGAATGTGGTCTTAAGGGCCAAGGACATTAAGGTTGATACGCTTCAATATTAATGAGACTTTTTGATATTGTGGTGTATTGGCTGTTTTTTTGTTTTCACATGATCTCTGAGCTATTGTCTGCCATGATTGTTCTGACATTGATATTTCTATACTATGCCAAAGAAAAAGAAATTTAAATGGAAGACAATAATTGGCTTTTAAGTTGTCTAGCCTTTTTCAACTTATGTTTCTAGTAAAGCTTGTTGCATCTCTTTTTCAAAACAGTGTCTTGGGATTCCTGCTAGATTATGTAATTTAGGTTCTACTGTTTCCATTAGTATCATCCATATTTCCCCCTTACATACATATCCTGCTTAATGTATGTCATGGGAAAAATTCTATATTATTCAGATTTTGAATCCCTTAATTTTTCTTGATCATCTTCTAAATCTTGCTTTATTTTTTCTCCCCCTTTAAAGTAAACCTATCTTTACTTTAATGGAGTTTTATGGCTGAGTTAAGATTTTGGCTCCTGTTGCCAATGGCCTGCCACTGGGCTTTGAAGATTCAGGGTTGGATTCCTACTTTTCCCTTTGTTGTCCTTGCATCTGTCCATCTGCTAAATGTCCATAATGAATGGCACAATGCTTATAACTCAGAGAGGCAGTTGAGGAAGCTCCCATAGGTTAGGACCCTTGGCACCCACCTTATCAAAATCGCAGCCCCTACTTCTTATCACAGTGTACCATAGCTACTGTGCACCCTCAGTGCACATACTTTCAGACTGGAGGAAAAAAAGGTATGTGATAAGTGTGATCATAATGAATCATATATTTATAAATATTTTATATATATATCTAAAAATTTATGAAGTCCTGACACTTTTAGAATTGAAAACATTGAAGGAACTTTGACATCTCCTAGTGTTTTCAACGAAAGTGCCAATTTATGTTACTTATTTCTAAGCACTGGAAAGAAAGGAATGTGAAAATTAACTGACAACAAATAGATGTTTTATTTTTTCTAGAGAAACAGTCAATGCCATATACATATTAACCAGCCCATTTCAAAAGTATACCATAGAGGATACCCAGATTCTTGTGGTAAAAAAAATTGACAGTGAAAAACAAGCAGGCATTCCTAAAGTGACCAAAGTTAATAAGAGCCAAGCTGTCAATGCAAACTGCAAAGACACAAAATTCCACCGCTACGGAGAAATGGGGATCAGAAGTGGATACTTCATGCCCTGAAGTTTTCTGACTATGCTAATTATTTGATAACTGTGCCCATCTCCAAATAATTGTTATCTTTGAATTCTGCCCATCTGATTCTTCTCCCTTCTATTTAACTGCCCCTCTAGAGATGTCCTCTCCATGGGAACTTAGGAATAAAAGATGCAGTAATAAGTGGGGGGTGATCCACCAATGTGTTGTTCATAGAAAGCTTGTATTGCTAGGGCACCATCTTTAAATTTTATTTGTTAATATAAATGATACAAAACATCTGGCCCGTCCAAGAATATCTTTAGTTGGGAATATAAATCTGGGCTAGTTTTAATAAACGTCTGGAGCTTATATTGGTATAAGTTTGTTATCTACCAAGATGGAAGACAGTGAAGTCCTTAGAGGCAGAGGTTCCTGCCTGATGGATAGTTCTGTGGAGACAAAAGCTGTGCCTCATTTTCTTTAACAGCTTAGGTCATATAATGCCTCACATAGAGTAGGAACTCAAAAAATGTGTATTGAATTAATGTCTCTCTACACTTTCCCCCTGTGACTTACCATGTAATAAACAAACAAAAAAAGACTTAGTGTTGTAAATCACCCCCATGAACATTTCATGAGAGAGGTATTTAATTCCTATCATAGCCTATGAAATGAACAAATGGCCAGTAACTCCTAAAAATTCCTTAGTAGCAATGGTAACATATCTAACAATTATAATTAAGTTTTTGTGGATTTTTTTTTTTTGCTTCTGTTCATTTGTTTTTTACATAATGAAGACTTCTACTCTGGATTATAAGTAATGCTACTTTGGGATATATGAAGAAAGAACAATTTTCTATAGTTTTGGTTATTAAAATGGCCATGAAGGCATATTTGTCATGCTTTTTTCTGATTTTCCTAATAATTTGATGACTTTCTGCCGAAAGGGACAAAAAAGTCTTTTAGAGAGTCTGGGATAATACAATAGCATTGAGGACTCTGTTAATGAGCTAAAGATTGGGTAGTCACCAGAGGCAATTTTTGGAGATAAAAGAACTCCAATACCTCAGGAGATCTGTACTATCTAACAACTCAAGCGATTAGTCTGACCACACCCTGGCATCAGTGGGAAGCTCCTCAAAATCTATTATGATCAGTGATTTCCATAGGTTATTTTTTAAAACTATTTCAGATAAAGAGACTAATAAATTTTGGTTAGTTCTTATGTTCCTTGAGAACAAGTCTTTGTTGGTTTATGGCTATGTTCCCAGTGTGAAGTTCTCTGGTACCTGGAGGAGCAGGAGCTCAATAAATATTTTGGGTGAATTAATGGATTAATTACTCAACTGGATAATTTCTATGGCTTCAATTTCCTAATTTTGGTAATATTTTTGAAATAAACTCTATAAAAAGTTTTCTACTAAATACTGCAATTGGGTTGATCTCTAAGTGAATATGAACTCTTTGAAAATGGTGAAATTATCTAGTACTCACTTTGAACATGAGTTTCACTACTTTTAAGACAGAAAGAGGATAACGTCTCTATTTTGCATCCAGAAATGTGATATTTAAGGAATTGGATGTTAAGTACACCTAGTCATCAAGTTTACTCTTAGCCTGTATATATTTATATGACTTGTCATTGTTTTCCAAAGTTGAGACAATGTTTTTTTAAAAATATGTTAAATCAACCCCATGGAATAGGGATGATAAAGCATTACTCAGGGAAATAAGACCAAGTCAAGAAAATCTCACTTAACCAAACATCAACTTGATAATAGATTTAGATAAAAAGAAAATAGTTTTTTTTCTTTGGTGCCTTGGATGTTAGAAGATACTTAAATATTTTGAATATTAACCTGTTAATGGAAACCCAATTGTATATGTGGATTGAGTTTAGTACACTTCTAGGTTAATGGGGTTTATTTCTGAACACCAAATAGGAAAGAGTTCATAGAGGCCACATTTATAATAATTATGGATTTCTGCATGATGAAAGAACCCATTGGGGGAAGAAAAAAAGAAAGAAGGAAAGGAAAGTGCTTATTTGAGTTGGTTAGAGGAAAAAGAAAGGAATAGTATTTAAAGCCCAAGTATGAGTAGGAGGAGTAGAAGTAATGGTAAGGGTAATACTTAGTGAAAATAACCTGGTTCTCTAGGTAATACCAGCTAAAGAAATGCATATAGTAGCTGGTGAAGACCCTCATAACCAGAGTAAGGCATTTCTACTCTCCTAGAAACCAGTTCTTACCAGATTTCTTGTAAGATAAATGCCAGGAGATAAATACTTACCTAGTTATTCTGTATGTGGGTGGATCGAACTATTTTTGGTATTTTTATTGGGATTTTATTAACACGAGACCACTGAAGAACAAATAAATTCTACATAGCCTCAGAGAAAAATACAACCCACTGTATATCAGTATATATATATATATGACTGGTGTCATAATTGAATTCTGTCATTTTTTTCTTTGTAAGACATTATTATATTTTGAAAGTAAAATAGTTTACATATTGCAGCCTTAGGTAGATGTAATGATTCTCACATTTTACACCAAAGAAATATCTCAGTAATTCAGGATTCTTTTTCCTTCTCTCCTCCCCAATTCCCGTCCCTGCCAGCTTAAAGTAGTTGGTTTGTCAGGAATGATATCATGAACATAAACATTCTGATAATAGCCTCTTCTATGCAAACAGAACTGATGGCAGGATAAACAGTTGCTCTAAATAAGTAAGCACTAAGTTCTCTGTTTCTCTTTGGAGTTTTATAACTTACTCAGAACGCATTTCATTTTGAGAATAACTTGTGGGTCACTGGTTAAAAACAGTGAAAAAATCTTTTTCCTTTCAAATGTTTTATATGCTCCAAAAAGAAAAAAAAATTATTAATTATTCACTCCTATCTGGTACTGTGGTCAGGATTCCATATGAAAGTTTCCAACTGTACGGTACAGATAAAGTTTCTAATCTTAATTAAATACCAGTGCCATTATCTGAAAGTACCAGTTCATATCTAATGTTTAATAAGATTCCCATCAATGGCTCCACATCTCACTCAGAGTAAAAGCCAGACTTTAGACTAATCGGCAAGGTCTTAGGGTATTTATTGCTGGTGTCTAGTTCCCACTCTCTTCATCTCTCCCACCCCTTTCCCTTACTCACTCTGTTATGTTTATTCTGGGTTCTCTGCTGTTGGGGAGCTCCAGAGGCATACTTGGGTATCAGAGCCCGTGCACATGGCATTTCCTCTTCCTGGATTGGTATTCTCCCAAATTTGCATTTGCTCCCTTATCTCTTTAAAGTGTTCAAATGTCACCTCTAAAGGAATTTCCTGAATATCCCATTGAAAATTATATCACCCCTACTCCAGTACTTCCTATCCTCATTTCCACATGATTTTTCCTCAGAGTGCTTAGGACATATTAAGTAATTCACTTCTTTGATTGTTTATTTCTACCCACTAGAGTGAAACTTCACTGAGGGAAGGGATCTTTGGGATTGTCACGGCTATAGGCCCAGGGCACAGGATCATCCCTGGTACCTCAGGGGTGTTCAGCATTTGTTTACTGAATGAATTCATGCATATTTATTTCATTTTATATTTTCACAAGTCTCTTGAACATTTTCATTATGTCAGTAGAAATGTGTGTTTTGGGGTTCTAGAATCTTGCATGGCAAATAGGTGGAATAGAGAAAAAGGTGACTGTTTTTTATACTTGAATAGAAAGGAATGTCACATCATTTAGTGTGATTATGTAAAGCCAATACTATCTTTTAATCATTCTCTCTATTAGTTGATATTAATATAATTGAACATGTGTCATTTGCCTCACTGGCATTAATTTCATAACTTTTTTATTAATAGCTATATAAACCTGCCAAAAGAACAATTTTTTTCAAATTAGTTACGTTGTATAGAATTAGTTTTAATATTTAGCATTATTGTACAAGTAGGAATTAGACTATCATAAATATTAATTATTAGCCCTCAAAACATTCTTTAACTTTGCAGTTCAATGAGTTACCTAAGCCCTACTGATCTGTTCAATTTAATAATCTACTAAGATTGAGGATTATCCCACTGACACTGAACAGGGCAAATAAGAATGAAAAAAGTTTTACTGCACTATCTTTGTACTCTGTAAGTCAGTTGTTGAAATTATGTGGATGTGTAAATTAATATTTAACCAAATCTGTTTTCTGCCTCAAAAAACCTGGGAAATAATGTGCTCGTTCCCTCACTCCCAAAGAAATTGGAAAGATAACAGGTGGAAAACATTGGTGATGAATGAATGAGATACGACTTTCGGTACGTGATAGACTATACTTTTAGAAATTAGAGCTCTCTACCTTTTATTAGGTTGACAGTGACTTAGGTTGGAAAATACCTATTTTTCTTTGGTAAGAATCCATCATTTAGTTGTATTTAACTCTCAGAGATTTTATAATCTGTCCCATGGGTTCTGAACACATCCCTAGACCAAAAACATCAATATTACTTATGAACTTGTTTGAAATGTAAATTCAGACTTCTGAATTAGAAACTCTGTGAGGCCCAATAATTCAAGATCATTTTTTAACAAGGCTTCGAGGTGATTCGGATGCAAATAGTTGAGAAATGATGATTGATCCTATTCTAGTAAATATGCATAGAGCCAATATTTTATATGATACGTTATGTGTAGGTGGGGGCAGACGATGTGAAATACACATTTTCTGTCAGAGAAAAAATTATGCTGATGATACTAACTGGCAAGACTGAAGAAAAGTATTCTGCAGCAACACTCTACTAGCACGCATTACCATTTTTTTAAGATTTATTAATTTATTTATTTTTGACACAGAGAGAGAGAGAGAGAAAGAGAGATCACAAGTAGGCAGAGAGGCAGGCAGAGAGAGGAGGAAGCTGACTCCCTGCTGAACAGAGAGCCCGATGCGGGGCTTGATCCCAGGACCCTGAGATCATGACCTGAGCCGAAGGCAGAGGCTTAACCCACTGAGCCACCCAGGCGCCCCACATTACCATTTTTGATGGATATCAGCAGCATTGATATGGTCTTTCTCTGGTCTTTGGTTTTGTTTTTATCTGCAGAATTCTGTACACTTCTGTTTGTCCATTTAAATTTGTAGGATTAAAGATAAAAATGTATAAATTAAATATAAAAGCTTCAACAATCCACTAAGGATAGCAAATGATATTCATGAAAAACTATAACACAAAACAAAAGAAGTGTTCTTTTTAAATCATGTATATATAAATTTCAACTCAGGAATTAGGACAGAGTGACCGACCAGAATCAGGGTAGCAGATGCCCCACAAGACACCTCCTTTATTATTTTTTAGCTATGCAATTAGCCACCCATTCAGTGTCTCTGATGTCATTCTCATTATAAACCATAATGTTTGATATAATATCAATCAGCATTCAGACAGAAAAAAGCAGAAATCACTCTAGGTATTTCAGACTAAGGATCTTTAATACAAGAATTCTTCACCAAAAAAAAATTAGTTAAAACACACACACACACACACACACACACACACACACACTTAGGACTGGGGGAAGAAAGGGAGGAGGATGTAGTAACTCCGAGATCAGTAATAGCAGTTTGTTGCTGGCCAAACAAAACTGAGGAGGCGGTGTTAGCTGTAACACTTACCTCTAGCTCTGGTGCAAGACTCTGCTACTGTTGAAACTGCCCCCAGTCCCCCAGTGAGAGGAGCCAGATGCACCTGCTGGCCCAGGCTGGCCCTACCATTTCAGGCAATAGTGTGGGACCTAGCCACTGAATGGGAGCTGCTGAAGGTCACTGGAAACTATAGCTGGCCACTGATGCTGGTGACACCTACAGAAGCCCCAAGAGAGAAAGCGTTTTGCTTCTTCCTACCTTCCAGCCTCCCACTAGTTCTTGGCGTCAGCAGACCTAACTGGAAGTCAGCTGGGAAATCCAGGAAATGTAGTTTTCAGGGTCTCAGCACCTGGGATACAGATGAATATACAATGAAGCTGAAAGAAAGGGGGCAAAAGACCTGCACAGGCATGAGGACACATCTTAAAACAGAAGTCAGAATGTCAGAGCTTAAGTGATCCTTAGCATTCTACCTATGACTTTTTTTCAAATATTCTTCAGCTGTGGAGCTGAAGTTTGGAAAGGAAATAGGTTATTATAAAATAGAGGCAATGTGATGCTGCGAAGTGATGTTGGGGGATTAAATCCCTACCTGTCTGGGGTATTACTGGGGTACTGCTCTGCTCCATCTGCTTCCCCTCTCCCAGGTTAGTCACTCATTGCTAGTTGCCAGGAGTGTTGGTTGCTAATGGCTTACAACTGCCCTGTTGTCCTGAGAGTTTTCCTGGGCTGAAAGGAGTTGTTTCACACACTCTGGGGCAGCCTGCTGCAGTGATTGCTTGGTATGGAATATGAAAGACCATCTCCACTGTCTCAAGCCTGTGGTGGGAATATGCTGCAGAGCCCTCCATGGAAGAGACCAAGGCTGGACTTCTCCTGAGACCACATCTTAGCTCAGGGCTTCATGATTCCCTCCCATACTTCCCTTTCCTTGAGTCACCCCCTCGGTCAGCCACATGCACTTGGATCTCTCTCTGAGGCCCCGCTCCTGGTGACACCAACCTAAGACACTACCCATACTCTTTTTTTTTTTTTTCCACCCCTGTCTTGGAGCCTCACATGAGTTGCTGATGGTACTGTTGACCAAATTGGGTCACACAAAGCCATCTATTTAAGTGCCTTGTCCAAGATCATATTGCTTATTGGGAAGAAACTTGGTATTCTCACCCTAGTCACTATAGTGACTGACCCTAGTCGTCAGTGTTGCTAAGTTCAGCAAAATAAAAGAAATTCAGGACCACTTTTACTGTCTTTGTAATTTCCCTTGAGATCTACTAAACTGGGAGTCCAAAGCAGCCGGTAGATAAAAATTAACAGTTTGAGAACAGAGATCTCACTAGAGTGTTAGATTAATGGCTCCCAGACCATTATGAGGGCTCCGTGGGTGGTTCGTTAAGATTTGGCATGATTCTGGATTCTTCCTTCCTTCCACTTTCTTTCTCCTTTTTTATTTCCTTCTTTCATTCAGCACTAGTGTCTTTGTTTTTATTTTTGATACCATCCATCCAAAGGAGGAAGGACTAGGTTCTTATTGGAGCTGCCTGAACACATCAGTATCCGTCTAACATTGCTGAACTTTGACTCCACCGGCAAGTGCCCTTTCATAGAATCATGCATAGCTGTCTTTCTGAAGACGTTCTGCCTTGGCATTCTTTGCCAAGCTTCAGATTACAGTGTTTTATATAAGGCCGCCATTTGGCAGGGCATTTTTGTTTTGTCTTGCCAGTTTCTGATCTCTTTAAGACAGAATGATTGTGAAGTCACACTTTGTAATTGTTGATTGGTCTCTGGTGATGATCGAAAACTTTCTTACACAGTAAATCACATATAATATATTGCCAACTGCATAAGGGCCAGAAAGGGAGCTTACTGTGGGTTGAATTGTGTCCCTTCAAAATGCATTTGTTGAAATCTAAGTTCCCCAGTTCCCAAGATTGTGGCCTTATTTGGGAATAGGGTTGTATCAGATATAATTAGGTTAAGGTGAAGTCATACTGGAATAGGAAAGACCCCCTAATCCAGTATGACTGATGTCTTTCTAGAAAGAGGAGATTTGGAGACAGCCACACATACAGGGAAAACGCTATGTGAAAATAAAGGCAGATGTTTTCTTTCTCCGCTTCTGGAGACGTCTGGTATTCAGAATGGTCCAGCATTTGACATACAGTCATAGGCTCTCCTACAGCAGGCTGACCTGCCAGGTTATAGGAAACCCCTGCTGATAGAATTGCTTACCTTTAGACCAAACAGGTTGGGGAAGCAACAAAATCCACATGTGGCATGTGCCCAGGAGTTTGTGCCATGAGACCTAAAATTCCTCTGAGGTTGTCTAAAATGGAAAAAACCTGGGGCACCTGAGTGGCTCAGTCAGTTGAGTGTCCACCTCTTGGTTTGAGCTCAGGTTGTGATCTCAGGGTCCTGGGATCAAGCCCTGTATCCGGCTCCACTTGGCACAGAGTGTACTTGCGTTTCTCCCTCTCTTTCCCGCTGACCCTCCCACCTGTGCTTGCTCTCTCTAAAATAAATAAATGTTAAAAAAAATTAAAATGAAATGAAAAAAACCTGTCAACAGGGCCTTCAGTGGTTTCATGTGTCCTAACTGTCTGTGATGGGATCAAGCATGCTTTCCACATCGAGGAGCATATAGTTGTTGTGTAAGTGTTGATGGCTCAAGCACAGTCAGAAAGCTAAATTTAAAAATTGAAGGTTTTTCAAGTAGTTAAAGAAAATCAAAAAGCTAAAAAAAAAAAAGAAAAAGAAAAGCAGAGATTGGGAAGATACTTCTGCCCTCCAGGTCATACCAAAGATTGCCTGCAAACCATTAGAGCTCGGGGAGAGTCAGGAAACTCATTGCCCCCAGAAAGAACCAACCCTGCTGACTCCTTGATCTTGTACTTCTAGGCTCCATACCCGAGACATGATAAATTTCTATTAAGTTATACAGTGCTTGGTGCTTCATCATGATAGCCCTAAATTCAGGCCTGAATTCATGGCTCCTCCTGCCTATATTATGAATGGAACTCCTTTTATTGAGTACTGTTTAGCAAAGTCCTGCTCCAGGATGCTGTTTTTCAATAGAACGTCTCAATTTTTACAGGAATGTCTTTATGCTTATGCATTCTGTTTTAAAATGCCTACTTTGTTTTACTTATTGTTTTTATTATGTATTTTGCCGTTGTATTTGTTGTTATTCTTGCTTGTTCTGGTTTTTTGAGAGGTGTTTAGTCTTTTTTTAGCTCTTCCACAGGTTACTTTTAAAAATTAAATAATATTGATGATACATTTCTATAATTCAGACAGTTATTAAAAATAAACTAGAAAACATACTTTTCTTCCCATTAACTCTCTTCTCCAGCTTCTGAATTCAATTATTTATGTTATTGTTTTTACATCCAACTTCATAATATTTACCTTTTGTTATAAAGCCATAATAATCACAATTATTTAGTTTTAGTTCTGCATTTAAATGAAATCAGTATTCATTTTTGATCATTTTATATAATGGCTATACAGTTCTTGGATTCTCATTTTTATTTATGTCACAGTTTTCTGAATTTCATAAACTACTAGTTTATAGAGAAAATGTCATGAGTGTTATGGTCCAATGTATGTGTATTTCAGAATCTCTATTTTTTCACATTATACATGATTGATAACTATACTGCATATAAAATTTGTGAGTCATTTCCCCCTCTTCAAACTCATTGCACTGCAGTTTTTTGGGGTTTTTTTGTTGTTGTTGTTGTGTTTCGTCTTTCTTGCTTTGTTTTTGTGTTGTTTTGTTTGTTTTGTTTGTTTTGTTTTCTGGTGTTAGTGTTGCTAAAGTAATACTGATTTTCTACCTGATAGCTAAATTTCTTTTTCAGGATGGATGTCTCAAAAGTTCTTTTCCATCCCTGAAATCCAATTGCTGTCATTTTTTTGTATTAAATTTTTGCTAAAATGTGGTATTCCATTTTGATTTATGTTTATTAAAATTATTATTATTATTTTGGAAATTTTTGAGTACACCTTTGAGTATTTTTGTTTGGTGTGATTGTCCTCAAGCCTGTCTACCCTATCTGTGACTTGTTTTCAGGAGTATGTATCTACTTCTTATTTCAAATTTCACTATATTTGGCAGATATATATCAACATCTGTTGTCTGGAGTTATAGTATTTTCCCAGTTTTTTTCTTAATAGATACCTGTAGCTTCCCATGTCTAAAAATTCTTTATTTAATTGTGTTTTCCAGAAAATGTGTCCTTTTTCCACAGGCAATATGGTACAGTTTTCTTGAGGACTAGATATAACAACGGAGGATAATCTAATGAATTGTTACACTTTGGGGGTTAGTGTGGTATAATAGGAAAAGCCCCAGAGTGGGGCTTGGGCCAGATTTGACCTATTGCTCTCTCTGTCATACTGTGTCTGTTATGCTGTTGTTGTTTCCTGTAGCATCTTTGCCATAGACATCTTTGCCACAAGCATTTTGGCTGCAAGGCAATTTTGTCATAAAAGATAAAATAATAAAAAATAAAAGAGGCACATTAAAAAGGACATAATGAAACATTAAAAAAAAACTAATGAATTTGCCATAAGGCAATTTTGCCATCAAAGATAAAATAATGAAAAATAAAAGAGGCACATTAAAAAGGACATAATGAAACATAAAAGAAAATAATAATAAAATTAATTATTAATCCCTTCCTTCATTGAGAGAGATATCAGTTTTCCAAATACTGGGATGAGTATTGGTAACTGGGCTTTGTATTGCATAATGAAAGCCTTCCCACACTATTCTTGGCGTATTGTCACATTTCATTGATGGATGTCCCAAAGATCTATAGAAACGGTGGGAGAAATGCTAATTCTGTAATGCCTTTGTAATTGAGCTTTGTATCATTGTAACATTGGTCTCATGGTAATGTAATTGTGTCACTATTATGTCATTATCTAATACAGCATAGTATGCAGTCTGACACTGCTCTCTTATTCACACTTCCAGTAAGTTCTATCACAATATTTTCTATCAAGTTGATATACATAGTTGTTATCATTTACTATTTTAAGACCACCGTACCTGCTTGTCACTATGTAGACCATCATGTGAACTAGCTAAGACTTAAATAATATAAAAATGGGAATTTTGTCACTGGAAAAATAAAACCAAACTGACAATGAGTAGCTTCAATACTTTCACTCTTCCAAAGGTAGTTTATTTGTCAATGGAGAAATGAAACCAAACTATCAACCAGTTATTCTATCATTCACAGAAAAATCATCTTATGGGCAACTAGTTATGTGACAAAAATATCTGTGGTGAAAATGTTTGCAGTTAAGGTGTGTATGGCAAAAGTGTTTACGCCAAAGCTATCTGGAAGCCAGTCACACACCAGCCCTGTGACCCCAGTTAGAATTCCAAAACTCTGACTCTCAATTTCTTTACAAAGTTGGCACAGGAATTAACTAAATAACCTACCCAAAGCTATGGGTAAGTTATATGTGAACTATAAATAGAAATGCTAGCTACTATCACCTTATTTATTTAAAAGCATCCGTAGGGCAAAGATTAGTCTATGCAGGACCCTGGCAGCAATCCTTCCCTATGCTCAGCTCTGGTTTTGTTTTTTGTTTTTGTTTTTGTGTTTTTTCCCCCCATTCTTCAACCCGTGTCAACACATGATTCATTGCAACTTTGGTTGATAGAAAATATTTTATTAGATTGGGGATGGTGAGAAAGAGGTAAAGACAGGAGGTTTAAAAAATATTTCACATAGAAACTTGGCTTTCAAGTACTTACATGCACTCAATTTTGAGAGAATTTAAGGGAGATTTATAATATCATTAGGGGTTAGGAAGCAGACCTTATACCAAACACTAAGGAAGCTGATAGGATTTTGCTTGGAGAAGAAAAGTCAAAGGGGAGATTTAGTACTCTACTACTTGTGATACAGATGAGATTAAAAACCAGCTGAGATTCTTTGTCTCCAGTGATTATAGCACAAATGAAAATTGGCTTGAGTTGCATCAGTAAAAATCTCCAGACAGTGAAAGCAGGGTTGGGCTTCCTTGTAGGGAGGGGCCACCCACTTGTGATACCAGGGGACTAGGAAAGGCTCCCCTACTCTGTTCCCCTACTCTGTAAGTGCTTCCCATTATCTCAGGGATTGATGCCATAAGTTCTATGATTAAAATGTTATTGCTTTGATTAGGAAACAAAATATTCTGTCACTCGTGAGATAATACAACAATGAAAAGAGAATGAGTTAGCTGATAATTTCCTTTAAAAAGTTTGATTGACAATGGGGATAGGGCTACAGGACATGGGGTTTTTCAAGGGGGAAGAAGTTTATATTACCTCAACAGGAAAAGAGTACAGCATGTAGAGTCTGGGGCCTGTTTATCTCTTAATTTTTATTGAGATCCAACCCTCAGTAGGAGCTGTAAACCACTGACAGATTATTGCTTAATCTGATGAAGTCACATTTCTGGATATCCTTAAAAGCTGCACAGATGATTTGTGGTTATCTTCTGTTATTTCCTGAACTTTACAGCAACCATTTAGCTGTGCTTGCTTGTATCTGAAAGGTTGGACAAGCATTGCTCCAAATGGTCCTATGATCACATCAGGGTATCAGCATCACCTGAAAGCTTGTCAGAAAAGCAAATTTGGAGGGAGGCTGAGACTATGGCAGAGTAGGAAGACCCTAAGCTTACCTTTTCCCAAGGATACTAGATAATACCCACATCAGTGTAAATAATTCAAAAAATGACCCAAAACCTGGCAGAACAAACCCCACAACTGAAGGTCGAGAAGAGGCCATAGTGAAAAGGGTAGAAAGGGCGGAGATACTGTGGGGTGATAAACAGATCTTGGGCAGCCTATGGAAGGGAGGGAGCAGAGAAGGGCACAGATCTTGGGTAGCCTATGGAAGGGAGGGAGCAGAGAAGGGCCAGAAGCAGACTGTCACACTAGGGAGCAGGCACAGGGTAGACAGATCCCCATAACATTTGCTTTGAAAGCTAGAGGGGCCAAATTCTGTGAATTCTTTCAAGGAGTGGGACTTATCGCCTGGAATTTTAAACGCCCCTGGGCTTGGTTCTTCGAGAGCCTGGAGGGGGAGAGGAAGCGGAGTCTTCACCCTTAAAGAGACAGTACCACAAACAGCCCATGGAGATGAAGTACGAAAGCAGTAGTTAGAAAAATTCCTGAAGTAACTAAGAAGGAGAGTAGTTTATTCATCTCAGAGCTTGCCCCAGAGGCACAGATTTCATTGGAAGATTCCTCCCAGAACAAAGTAGCTGGCACGCTCCATTTCCCTCCCACCCCCACAGCATAAACACACTGACAACTCCCAGAACCAGCACAGCACCAACATTCCCTGTCTGACTTGCTTACACCAAGCCCTGTGCTCCCCCCACCATGCTTTGGTGGATCCACCCCTCCCAGTCAAGGAAGACATATCTATGTGCTGAGGATAAGATACTCATTTCAGACCTAAAGACACCTGCAGATTGAAAGTGAGCATATACAGAAACATTTATCATGCAAATGTATGTGAGAAGAAAGCTGGGGTAGCAATACATGTATCAGACAAAATAGACTTTAAAACAAAGATTGTAGCAAGAGACAAAGAAAGACACTATATAATGATAAAGAGGATAATCCAACAAGAAGATATAACACTTGTAAACGTTTTTGCACCCAACATGGGAGGACCCAAATACATAAAACTATTAATAGCAGACATAAAGGAAACAGTTGATAGTGATAAAATAATAGTAAGAGATTTTAACACCCACTTACATTTATGGACAGATCATTCAAACAGAAAATCAACAAGGAAATAGTGGGTTTTAATGACAAAATGGACCAGGTGGATTTAATGGATATATTCAGTAGGATATATAAAAGAAAAGGATAGTACACCTTCCTTTGAAGTGCACATGGAACATTCTCCAGAATAGATTACATATCAGGCCACAAAAAAAAGTATCAATAAATTTAAAAAGATCGAAGTCATACTATGCATCTTTTCTGACCACAATGCTATGAAACTAGAAATTAACACAAGAAAAAAAATCTAGAAAGAGCACAAATGCATGGAAGTTAAATAACATGCTACTAAACAATGAATAGATCAACCAAGAAGTCAAAGAAGAAATACAAAATCACATGTAGAGAAATGAAAATACAACAGTTCAAAATTTTTGAGATGCAGCAAAAGCTGTTCTGAGACAGAAGTTTATAGCAATTCAGACCTACCTAAAGAAGCAAGAAATCTCTAATAAACAACCTAACTACACATACAGGAGCTAGAAATATGTAAGGAACTCATACAATCCAACTCCAAAAAACCCACAAATAATCCAATTAAAAATGAGTGGAATATATGAACAGACATTTTTCCAAAGAAAACATTCAATGACCAACAGACACATGAAAAGAAGCTCAGCATCACTCATCATCAGAAAAGTACAAATCAACGGTTGCCTAGATGGCTCAGTCGTTAAAGCATCTGCCTTGGGCTCAGGTCACGATCCCAGGGTCTTGGGATCAAGCCCTGCATCAGGATCCCTGCTCAGCAGTAAGCCTACTTCTCCCTCTCCTACTCCCCCTGCTTGTGTTCCTCTCTTGCTGTTTCTTTCTCTGTCAAATAAATAAATAAATAAATAAATAAATAAATAAATAAATAAATAAATAACTTTTAAATATTAATGAAAGAAAAATACAAATCAAAAGAACAATGAGATATCAACTCACACTTCTCAAAGTGGCTAAAATAAAAAAATTCAAGAAATAACTAATGTTGGTAAGGATGTGGAGAAAAAAAACCCTCATGCAGTATTGGAGGGAATGCAAAGTGGTGAGGCCACTGTGAAAAAGAGTATGGAGGTTCCTCAACAAGTTAAAAATAGAACTACCCTATGATACCGTATCATACTATTGTGCATTTACACAAAGAATACCAGAACACTATTTCAAAAGGATACATGCACCCCTGCGTTTATTGCAGCATTATTTACAATAGCCAAATTATGGAAGCAGCCCAAGTATGTCCATCTGTAAATGAATGGATAAAGAAATTGTGGTATATATGATATATATGGTGTGGTATAGGGTGATATATATTTATATATTACATATATATTTATATGATTATATATATGATGGAATATATATATATATGATGCAGTTGTGTGTGTGTGTGTGTGTGTGTGTGTGTATGTAGTGGAATATTACTCAGCCATAAAAAGAATAAAATCTTGCCATTTGCAACAACATGGATGGAGCTAGAGAGTATTATGCTGAGCACAATAAAATAAGTCAGAGGAAGACAAATACTGTATTTTACTCATATGTAGCATTCAAGAAACAGAACAAATAAACAAATTTTAAAAAAATGTCAGAGATAAACCAAAGAACAGACTCTTCACTATAGAGAACAAATTGGTGGTTACTAGAGGGGAGGTGGGAAGGGGGATGGGTGAAATAGGCAATGGGGTAAGAGTACACTTACCTTGATGAGTACTGAGTAATATATGGAATTATTGAATCACTATACTGTTAACCTGAAACTAATATAACACTAGTGTTCGCTCCACTGTAATTAAAAAATAAAAGAAATGCGAATTAGTGGGCACCATCCAAACCTGGTCCATCAGTGTCTGTTAGGTTTGGGAGTAGGGGGGTTGAGAGATTGGGGAGTCCCAGGATTCTGCATTTTAACAAGACCTTTGGGTAATTTTTGTGCATAATAAAGTCCGAGAACCACTGATTTTCACTGTTCCTTACTGTTTAAGAACATACATGAGATTCTTGTACTTATTTTCTGCCTCTTAGCAACTCACGCTCATATGCAAACAACTTAAAAGCAGGATAAAATATTTGTTCATGGTATTCTTCAGTTTTTCTATTTGCCAGCTAACCTCTTCATAGTATTTATTAGAGTCCATTTTGCCATACAATAGATTGCCAAGATCATGATTCAGAAGCTTATTCAAATGTATTTAAAATGTTGAAATGG
>LNAC01000575.1:642303-800978 GCA_002007465.1 Ailurus styani
GGGCGCCTGGGTGGCTCAGTGGGTTAAAGCCTCTGCTTTCGGCTCAGGTCATGATCTCAGGGTCCTGGGATCGAGGCCCGCATCGGGCTCCCTGCTCAGCGGGGAGCCTGCTTCCCCCTCTCTCTCTGCCTGCCTCTCTACCTCCTTGTGATCTCTCTCCCTCTGTGAAATAAATAAAAATCTTTAAAAAAAATAAAATAAAATAAAATAAAATGTTGAAATGGAAACAACCTAGAGATGTAATTGCCAAAATTTAATCAAGGATTTAATTTATAGCTCAGCCTAGCCAAATGGATTTTCCCATTTTTCAGTTCACTGTTTGCACAAGGAAATTAAAAAGTATGGAATCACAAGCTGAGCAGTGAACTGTTAAAGTGTATTGCAGTGTTCTCACTGATTCTCATTTGCCATATTATATCATCCTGAATCTTGGGACTTGTAGTTCCCAAAGCCAGATTAGAGCAAGTGGAGAGGGAGGAAGATAGCAATATATATTTTTTGGTCAGGTTTTAAATTATTGCCAGGGCATGTTAGTTCACACATTAGTATGGGAATTAATAGAATAGGTTAAATATCCTGTTCTTAATTCTGTTTGTTAAAAAATGCCCTTGTTTCAACATGCTATGTCCAGCTGCCCTCAAACCACTAAACGGGGAAGAAGTATGATGGAGAATTTCATTGCCTTCTCCATTCTACCAGTGATAATAGGTTTTCACTGAGCTCTTTGCACTTGTTTTACGAAAGCCCAAGGTTTGAATACTTCGTGCCCCACAATATCCATCACTTAGACTCTGAAGTCCCTGGTACAGACTTGACAGAGCAGTGGTTTGTCAACCATGGTTTTCCAAGTCAGCATGAATGTCTGTGTGTTCTGAGGTGGGGAGAAATGACCAAATCAGGTTAGTGATGTTCTCATCAAGGTGGACAAGTGTGTTTTTCTATTTACATTTGAGTGATGCTTTGCCTAACAGAAGTGCTATGCTAAGATATACTGGTGTGGACCACTTCTCTCATTCTGGGTATGAGGAGGGTAGTGGAATCTAAGTACAATAGTCTGTCTTTTCTTTCCTGCTGGAATTGCATAGGTGCATCCCAGTGCTTCTTTTTAAAGACAAAAATCAAGATATTTCAGTAACAAGTCATTTCATTTAATTGAGCTGTTCCTTGCTTCCAATCAAAAAGAAGCAGGAGAAAGGACAAGTAGGTCTCAAGCATATCACAACAGGATTAAGAATGCATTGTAGTTTTCCCTGACACTTTATTATGAACAGTCTCACACATTCAGAAAATGGAAAGAAGTTTATAGTGAATTCACTATCTAGATTCCACAATTAATCTTTCACTAGACTTGCTTTATTACACACACTTTGCTTTATCCATTCATTAATTCATCATATTTTTTTGAGTAAGACATCAGTTGCAGACATCAGTGTGTTTCACTTCTAAACACAGCATATATATCATTAACGAGACTTCAATACTTTTTTTTCCTTTTGAGATGAAACTTCCATGCAATGAAATACATGAATCTTAAGAATACCATTCCATGAGCTTTGCCAAATCTATCCAACTGTGTAACCCAGAGCCCTATCCAAATAGAGAGCATCGCCATCACACTAAAATTAATGAATGTACATATGTCTGAATAGATGTATACATACTGCTAGACCTAATACTTTTCTTAATTTAATAATAAGATTCCCCTAGGACTTCACATGGTAACTGTGGGGGCTGCCGTGTTTATCTTCTCTCTGCTCTCTTACTTAATGAAAATGACATGCCTCTCAGTCTAATTGCCATAGTCCATACCCCGCACTTAGCTCATGATTTCTTAGATTTTCTAGTGCTTCAGCGCAACTTGTGGAAGAATGCAAGGATATATGGATTGGAAGCGGGTTTTTTTGTTTGCTTTTTTAAGGATTTTATTTATTTATTTGACAGGGAGAGAGAGATTACAAGTAGGCAGAGAGGCAGGCAGAGAGAGAGGAGGAGCAGGGAGCCCGATGAGGGGCTAAATCCCAGGACCCTGAGATCATGACCTGAGCTGAAGGCAGAGGCTTTAACCCACTGAGCCACCCAGGCGCCCCTATGGATTGGAAGTTAACCAGCCTCCCTCAAGACCACCTCCAATAAAAGTAAATAGACACCTGCTGATTGATCCGCAACTTTCTCCATGCTCAGTGATCTTAAGGAAGGATGGGCAGAAACAAGAAGACAATTAGAGGCTATTTTTTAAACCAGCTCTAGATTATGGTTAATGTCTGATGGTTGCTGGGAGTGCTATGTCAAGAAGGATCCTGAGGCTATGTCTGTACTGAGTGGGAAAGTACCATCGTTGCTCAGTCTGCCACAGGTAGAACCTGGAGCTGGAGATTAAGAGCAGGCATGCCGTCCTTGGACATACAGTTGAGTGAGCTCCGGAACTATTCCTTGTAGTCATCCAAAAACACTTCTAGATTGAGCCAGGCAACCGAAAAGGGCGGAAGGATGCTGAGGACTACTCTGAAATGTTTCTGTCCTACTTCATATTTGTATCTTATTAAAATAATTAGTGTTCCTTTGCAACGGCCCTACACAAAAGGGATGTATAAATGGGGTTTAAAACTTCAAGGGCGGGGGGAAGAGAATAAAAGAGACAAGAAAAGAGGGACAGGAAGAGATAGAGACTGTTCTATTCTCTCATTCTGAGAGTCAAAGTGTGTCACTATTTACCTTAAGGCTGAGAGACTCCAGGAATTACTCTTCGGATGCCAAGTATAAAAGTCTAAGTAGTTAAATATTTGAATCACCGCCGCTGTGGGCTAATAACACCCAGTCCAACTTTACTGCTTTTCTCTAAGAAGCAAAGAGATACTGGGTCAGTCAAGATTATTCTTAGCATGTGGGGGCAGGATGGTGGGGTGAAGAATCAAGCTTCGCTTTCATCTTTTTACTAGCCGGCTTTATTTATAACACTTCAGTAGATGTCAAGACGATTTGTTTTGTTCCTCATAGCCTCTGTGTGATCCGTCTCTTCACTGCAGTGTTCCCCAAGTGTGAGTTGCTTGGCTCAGGATCATTTTCAAAGACTCAATTTTCAAAGCAAATACACACACAAGTCAGTAGTATTTTCGAAAACAAAGGTTATCACATTTTTCCAAGGGGGATCGACGAGAGAAAGGAGGATGCTGAGAATAGAGTGTGAGTTTATTTCACATGGCAGTTCTCATAAAGATGGCATCCATAAATGTGCTGCCAAATGGAACAGCAGCAGCGGGGAAGAAATGGTGGGGGAGGACTCTGAGGAGAGCAAAGCTAAAGGAACAACTTGAGCGAAGTGTGAAGTTTAAGGACACATGCCTGTAGGGTATGTTTTCTTACAAAGTCTCACATTAACTCCTGACCAGAAATGCACAGGGGAGACACACACACACACACACACACGCGCGCGCGCGCACGCCTCACCTCCCTGACGGGAGAAAATTGTTATTTCGGCAGGATTACCGAGGAATGTTGCTGCTCTTAAGGCTACAGAAAATATTTCTGGAAGTGCATTTTCAGAACCTGGGAAAAGAGACAGTCTGTCTGAGCCCAGCTCAACTTCTCTTTCTTATCACTTTTTTAAAAGCATGTTATCTTTAAGAGCCAAATTAACATTTCATGATAGGCTTGCTGGCAGTGGATACTTGGGCATCACAGGGCTACTCAGGAATGACTAAGCAGTTGTATAAAAGGACTGTCACCAGAGCTGCTGGCTTGACAGTTGGGGTGTCAATCGTATATTGAGGCTGTTTGTTCTGTCTAGATTTATGTGGCTCTGTGGGAAGAGAACTGCTGGTTCCAGGAAAGGTGTGAATAGCGTAATAAACAAAAGGAGACACAAAGTATATTCTTAGGAGAAGCCAATTAATTAATCACGTGACATGTTAAAAGTAGGTCCCTTCTCTATTTTGAACATTGCATTACAGAGAATTTTCTCAGTACATCCTAGGATATGCTTATTGCCATTCTGGACAGTATGGGGCTCTCCTGGGGGGTCAGTCCATCAATTAGAACTCAAAAATAAAATAAAGGCCATACTCATTCCTGGAAGATGAGTCCTAATATTTAAATTTGGACTCTTGATGCATTTCTCTGTTTGTTACCCATGACA
This sequence comes from Ailurus styani, assembly GCA_002007465.1. Lineage (NCBI taxonomy): Eukaryota > Metazoa > Chordata > Mammalia > Carnivora > Ailuridae > Ailurus > Ailurus styani. Next base: position 646,436 of record LNAC01000575.1, read on the forward strand.
CCGAAGACTTTCAAATGCCATATTAGATGCATAATGTTTTAAAATAGGTGAGGATTGCAAAAGACAACAGTTCTGTAAAGTGAAGTGTATACATGCATTTCTCTAGGTAGCTATATGATAAGAAGTTTTACTATGGTTATAGCATTTATAGAATCAATAAAACTAACTGTGGATGGTAAAAGATCACTTTTAGTAGGTTTATTTTACTCTGTATAGAATTACATCAGGAGAGTGATAGAATATTTTTCATGGAATGGATTGTGTTGTTACTTTTTTATTTGCTAGATAAAGGTACTTTGAGCAAAAGTTTTTCTCATAAGTTCTGAGATATTTTATATATTTTTTCACATAAGATTGCACCCTTCTATTTATTTTATCATAGGGTATCAATTTTTAAACATTACATATTATCCCACATTCAAATGTCATTATCCTGCATTGCTTCTGATATCACAGAATGCATTTTTTAATTTTTAAAATTTGGAAAGGTACAACTGTGGACCAAAATTCAAACAGTTAAAATTCAAAGTTCATTTTACACACACATACTTACACATGCACACACATACATACTATAAAGTGGGGAGGCTGGTCTTGTGTACTTTAAGGAGTAACACTTCCATATTTTCTTACTGTCTCTGTTTCTTGGTAAACCCAGATAGGATTCTCTAATGTTTATTTTGTTTTGTTTTGTTTTGTTTTTTTTAAAGATTTTATTTTGAATATTTTATTCTCTTAGACACTAATTTTCCTTTTATTGTGTATGTGTGTGTGCCTGTATAACTTTTTATATCTTTCAGAGGTCACAACAGATACTGATGAGCATTTTTTATAGTGGGGGGGGTTAAAACTTCTGATATGACTTTTGTTTTTTTCATTTATACATTTGATAAGATACTCAGGCCATTGCTTAACCTCTATTCCAAGTCCATTCCAATCCATTCAAACAAAAAGGGTTTTTTTGTTTGTTTGCTTTTTTAAATTCTTTAAAAGAAAAAAAAAAAGCATTACTTCTAACTTCTTTAGCTACCACTTGACACAGGTAGGTGAGTGCTGGCTGTCATTCCCCCTTCCCCTTAGCTGTGGAGATGGATAGGTTCATGGATAGATATGTCAAGATATATATATATATATGTATATATATATATATATATATATATATACATATACATATATATATATGTATGAAAGAAAGAGAGAAAGAAAGAAAAGAAAGAAAGAAAATCATTTGCAAAAACAATAGGCATGAACCACAGGACTTGATCTTGAACAAGCAGGCATAATGGCCAAGAAATATTTAAATACTTATGTTTGTTTAAGGAGTTTTCTTTAAAAGCTTGTATGCATAATTTCAGGATAGACTTAGGTCTTGACTGCAGCTTCGCTTTGATAGGAACTCCAGGGACCTTTCCTGGAAGCTTTCAATGGGTACTACCTATCACAGTTACCCCACCTCACCCCCTCTGTCTGCATCACTACCACCGCTGCCATCACCCCACTTCGACAGTGAGGTCAGTCAGGAAGACTTCGAATGTGGGTTTCCCCCCAATGTACTTTACCAACATTCCTTCTAAAGGCACTTAGAGGGAGGGCCCAACTTGGGATTGTATGGCCTCACTGTCCCTGTCCAGAGCTTCATTTGGAGGTGGAGGCAAGCACATTTGACCTCCGACAGGCAGAACTGAAAAGTGAATGCAAACTGGCACTTAGTACATATTCTGGAAGGCTCCCATGCCAAGCCTTTCTCTGCCTACTTGGGCAGACAGGAGAGAATTTTTTTTTCCTTGAGCTCTCACTTGCTCAGTCTTGACTCTATCTCTTTCCTTGAAAGAGCACATTTTAATCTGTGTGTGCCTCCCAATGCAAAGATCATCTCCTGGAGTCCCTCTATATCAAGAACCACTTCATTCCGTCTTTGCAAGTTTGGTGAGTCTGTGAAGAGGCTGGTATATCCATTGTTGGGCCGACTACCATTAACAGTTCTAATAGTTTAAGTAAAAATGAATTTGTGAGGAAAGAAAGAAAAAGAACCAATGATTGTTACCTTTATTCACATGCATTCCTTTTATTATACACAGCGTTCCTGGTACACGCAAACTCCAAAATAATAGGGTGTCACTTTAAACAACTTAGCTTTTAATGTTTATTGTTTGTTGTTTTTCCCTTCAATTTCTGTGTGCAATAATAATTTGGAGGCTTCCGGGGAACAGATTCATTCTTTCATTTAAGGCCAAGATGCCAGCCATCCTTGGTAGGGGCCACCATCTTTCTTTCTCTGACATAAAATGGCAGAAACTGGTTAGGTGTCTACACAATATATACAATTATATCTATATTTATATCTATGTATATGTATATATATATATGTACAATATATATAAATGTATGTCTGTCTATCTATCTATCTATCTATCTATCTATCTATCTATCTATCTATCTCATTGGTTTTGTTTTGCATTCACGTAGTGCCAGGAAAGAATGAGGTCATGTATTTTGAAAGTGCAGCATATTTTGTGAATTTTCTTTATGCGTGGCTTCTTTTTGACTCAGATTTTTTTTTCCCTTTCCTTTGCAGGTCTCACTTACACCTTTATGCAGAATTTTGTAAATTGTGTCAATTGAGAACATAGTTTCATATAGTAGAAGTGATTTTAAAAGCCACCAAACACAAAGGGATTTTTCTAAGTCCCCGGAACAGCTAGCTTTCTGTTTAATCTGGTCCCTTCAGAATCTGTCTTGTGACCCTGATATTTAAAGGCATCTGATCATCTGCAAATAATCAAAAGGATAGAATCTTCAAAGGGTTCAGTCATAGGCAACATGTATTATGTTATTTAGTTAGTTGTGACAAAGTCATCTAGGCTTTTGAACACTGTTATCTACAGGATTTCTTTTTCCTCCAACATAAAGACATTTAGTTCAGCACTGCAGCAAAGAATGTCTGTTGCATTTTCGACATGAGTTATCTCAATGTAATCCCCATTTTATTTCATTATACAGACAGGCAGCTAATTATTTTTTGTTAAATAAATGATAAATAACAACTGGTAATTAGACACAAAGGCTTTGAAGGTCTGCTGGGTTGGCGCACATGGGAAAATGTTTCTTCCCACTAAATGTAAAACATTATATGTAAAAAGCATCCATTTGAGGGAAAAAAATTCAAGGCCATCAAACTTTACATCCCCAGTATGTAGGCTACTGGGAACATACCAGTATTTTTACAGTTGTGATTTTCTAGAAATAAATTCTGGGAGAAAATCAAAAGACGTGCTGCCTATGTAATTGTGGTGACAATTAGCTTTGAACAGATTATTAGCCCCATGAATTAAAGTCAAGTATGTGGAATACAGAATAATAAATACACATATTAGACTATCTCCAGATTATGGGTGTTTAACTCTTTTGACAGAAAAGACAACAATCACATTATTATTTAGTGGTACCTGAGGAAATTTCATGGAGTAGATAGAATGTCAGTTTTTTGGAATATTCAAATGGATTTTATTTTCATTCAGCTCCATCCTTACTATATAGCCCCTTTCCAGAGCAAGAGTCATCTTTCTCTTTGATAAGATGGATTCTTCAGCCTTCATTTGTCTTCTTCTCTTCTCCCACCTCCCCTTATACGTGGGCAGTACCACATTCTCAATTAATGAAAGGTCTTCCAAGGATTTCATGTGCATTAATTTCATTTCCCCATTTTCTTGAGGATAAAGGGACTGTTTCATTCTTCAGTGGTTCCCTAAAATTCATATTGCCAGGTGAAGGGCATAATGCATTCCTGTGGATAAAAACTCTTTTGTCAGTTTAGAAGAGGACAAACGGGGGTGGGGGAGGAGGATACTTTCCTGTCCACAAATTGTAATGCTTTTAAAGGCTGCATACAGGGGCGCCTGGGTGGCTCAGTGGGTTAAAAGCCTCTGCCTTCAGCTCAGGTCATGATCAGGCCCGCATCGGGCTCCCTGCTCAGCGGGGAGCCTGCTTCCTCCTCTCTCTCTCTGCCTGCCTGTCTCCCTACTTGTGATCTCTCTCTGTCAAATAAATAAGTAAAAATCTTTTAAAAAATTAAAAAAAAAAGGCTGCATATATTCCCATCTATATCTTTCTAGATGAGTCTAGCTTCCTACATTTTAAGTTTAACCTTTAGTTTGATATCTTAAAAGTTTTCCATTTTGATGAATGGAGATGGTCAAGTTAGGAACAGAAAGTCACAAGATGCTTCTTGGAGCATGGAGATGGAGACTTACAGAGATATTTGCTGTTAAAAGGGAAATCAGAGAATGGAGAATTTGTGAAAGGGAGAGATCATGATCCTGCCATTGCATGGGATAGCCTTACAGCTCTGTTATCTGTGAACTCTGTCCTCAAATTCATAGAGCTAATCTTTTTGCTTTAATTATATTGATTTCCTGTCTCCCATACAGTTTGTGAATTTGGTCAAAATAATGTGTTTGTTTGTTTTTTAAAGATTTTATTTATTTATTTGACAGAGAGATCACAAATAGGCAGAGGCAGGCAGGAGAGAGGGGGAAGCAGGCTCCCTGCTGAGCAGAGAGCCTGATGTGGGGCTGGATCCCAGGACCCTGAGATCATGACCTGAGCCAAAGGCAGAGGCTTAACACTCTGAGCCACCCAGGTGCCCCCCCCCCTTTTTAAAGGAATTTTTAGGAATTTAAACTTACTTATTAGAATGCCCATTGGATATTCTTCTTGCCTTCAAATAAAACAGAATGCATAATTTTAAAAGGATCCACATCTTTTCCCTGTCATTGCTTCTGTGTTCTCCAGGTCTGTAGAGAAGGATTTAGATGAAAACGATTTAGTATTCTTTTCCTTTAAAATGTTTTTTTAAAATACGCAAATTAACTTATGAGAAAAATGTAGCCTCAAGCTTAACTTTTGACCCATACATTTTAAATATTTAAAATGGGGCTAATAAGAAAACAAAGGAGTAGATATTCTCAGGGAGTTAATTTTACTCACATGACAAGAGATAACGGTTTGTAAGTTTTACATTTCATTAGGGGAATTTTACCAGGGAAGCAGCATTTTATCCTAAACTGGCAAAATGGGGCCCTCAATGGGATTTGTTTATATGTACTGATTAACTTGAATTCTTACCTTATGAAGAAGCAGTAGGCAAATGATTTTATTTTCTGCGTTATTAGACCAAGAAAGAGACAGAAAATAACTTTTACTACAGAGCAGTCGTCTTTGCAGCTGCATTTTATGTCATGAGGAGACTCTCTTGAAAGAAAAATAACTAGAAAATGACTGCTTCTTTGATAACCTAGCCATTGGTCCCCATCTGGGAGTGGGGCACATTGCTTAAGATATTGATATTACAGTGCATTTTAGGAGGGTGAATTTTATCCTTTATGTCTCTTATAACACATAGAATACTAAAAATAATATTTATAAGATGCTGATAAAGATGATGGATAGGAAGTAAAATGGTGTAAATTTGTTTTGTTTCAATTTTACTTTTATAACTGATTCTAATTCTTTCGGCTCCTAGGAATCTTTTTGTTTTGTTTTTGCTATTTTTGAAATTGGTTATATATTGTCCTGGCTCAGTTTTGAGAATATTCAAGTGCTAAGTGATATCTGTATTCACATCACCAAAAGACTTTTGAAAGTAATTGCTATTAGTTAGTGCTATACTGACAAGAAACCTGAGAAGCTCAAAATCCTCTTTTCAGTTGCATGCTTTCTATACCAGTATTTCGATGCCATCCCAAACACTCAGTACCAATTTTCTATTTTTGTTTTTCTGAATAGTTTGACTTTTGTCCCCTGCTCTTAAACCCCTACCTTTACTTTTCTGGCTTTTTGCTAGTGTGTGTAGTTGGACTCATTTTAACCTGTGAACGCTGACTAGGAAAGAATGTCTTTCCAGATATTTTTTCCCTGTCACAATAGCTCATTAAACTAAAAATCTGTTCTATGTCTCAATCCAAAGAACAGGAATTTCTTTTTATTTCATAATTTGCATCTATTTTCAAAGGTTTTTATATTCTCCAACCTGCAGTGTTTAGCAAGGCTTATATATGTGTGCAGTTTTATGTACCAGGAAAGATAATTTACCAGAGGGAGTTCTATTATCGTGTGGTTTGAAAGGCAAGCTTCACTGTACAGAATTGCAGGCAAGAAGAGATATTTCACAAATATGCCAATCATATTTTGATATCACAGTCTTGTATTGACACTTCCATCAAAGCATAGGAGAAGAAAGCATTCATCTTGAGGTATAAGTTCCTCTAAGTATTTTGCAGAGCAAAAGTTTTCTCTTGTATTCATAGAGTATCCTATGCCACAAAAGCATCAAGAAAGAAATGGACCAAATGGTCAGGACTCTGTACCGCCTCCCAAAATACCGGCCGTTGATCTGAGGTATAGCTTTCTCATCTGATAAGACTGACCCAAACTATGGCTCAGAAATGACCTCTCTGTCTGCTCTCCAATTAAGCAATAATAGCACGTGCTCTTGTTACTTCTCTTCTCATAACTTGTCTGTGGGTTTCCGGCAACACCAATCAAGTGGTTCTTTCTGATAGCCAATCATTTGTTTAGTGGATTCTTCACTTCCACTCATCTAAAGAAAAAAAGTCAAGAAGTCCAACAGAAATACCCCAGAGGAAAAAACAAAAGCAAACAAGATGGCTTAATTCTTGACACTTGTGATTTATCGAGTCTCTTTTCATCTGTCATGTAAGCCGTATAAGCACTAGCTTAAATTTTTATTTTTGTTCTGGTTTCTCTGCAGAGACTCGTACTTCTGCCCTAGAGTTAAATCTAATGGAAAAGACACTTGTTGGAAGTAAATGGCATGTTTTTATCTATAGAAACTGCCTTTCTCTCCAACATAAAGCAATGTGGATTTTCTCCTAGCCATTTTTGTGGATAGTCATCAAAGCTGGTAGTGATCAAATTAAACAAAACCAAAATCAAAACAGTGAAACATTGTATTTATGTGTGGCCTTTCATTATATTCTTTAAAATGCTATATGTCCCCTTTTAACTTGCATGTCTAACCACTCAGCCCCATTGCTAAGACTTTAAAAGCCACAGTTTTTAGTTTTCTGGGACTACTTGCCAATAGTCATTGTCTAGGGCCTTATTTGCAATGAGGTATAACAGTAAGCATTCAAAACTTTAATGAGTTGAATGTGAATATCCTTGAGTGTCCTGACTTATTGACGTTAAAAACAGAACAGCAGAACAGGAGAAATGCACCAGAATCATCTCAAGGTATTCTTTTAACCTCCACTCTAAGAGAACTTATTTGGTAGCCTCGTCAATAACTGACTATTTCTATTCCCATCCTGTCATTTCTCAGATGTTTTTCAATGTGATCCACAGCCTTTTCTCAGGGCTCATGTCAAAGGTGAAACAGAAGGAGAGAGGGTGTTGTATGGTGGTATCATTTCTCTGATCCTCTCCATAGACCACCTAATAAAATTATTGCAAAGCACATGCAAATGCAAGAAAGTTCTATTACTGCTGCATATACCAGTATACTGATATACCGATAACTCCGAAGGGTTTGAATGTTAGGATGGGATTTGTAAGAAAAGACAATATAGTATAACAGTGGGAGTAATTATGCTTTCTCTTTTTTAGGATAAATGATTAGTGTTCAGATGCAGTACTTACATTTGCTTTATAAAAAATGTATTGTGCTCATTTGTGTTTTAACATGGAAGGATGCTTTATAAGATCATTTCGTTCAATATAGTTTAAATCACTGACTAGACGTCATGATTCACATGTGTATTTCCAAACGCACATACTATAACTCATTCTTCTTAATGACTAAAACACTTCTGCAAAAATCATCTTGAGACTAAAGTAATCTTCTGCTGGTATACTTTCCTCTATGACAAATCAACATTCTGGTATCTGATAAAGATACAAGGCCCTTCTTTTCGTTCTCCCCACCCCCACCCCCCAAATTTAGAATGAATTAAAGACATCTGTTCACCAGAAAACATTCATTAAGAATGAATGTTTGTGATGTTTGATGCTGTATAAGGTAAATTCAAACTAATATATAGATTGGAGATTAATGATTATAATTTTCTCTGGGTATTTAGAAAGATATTTTAAGGTGATGTGATGCCTGAGGGGATGATATTTACTAATGATATGGACACATATACTTGTGAATGCCTTGATGGGGTTGCCTGTCTGCATGGAGCTCTCTAGAAATGAATCCAAATGTTAGCTGTTTGACATGAGATGTTGAGATTCTTAGAGGTGGACTTAGAGCATAGTCTAATCACATTTTGTTTCAAAAGCACTTCCTAGCCTAATTAGGTCAAAAAAGAACTTAAAGTCACTTCATTAACATACCCCAAATGGTTGAGTCCTTGGTCCTTCATCTATGACTAGGTTGCATATAAATACTACTATAGTATATATGCAGTTTTGGGGAGACAAGGAAAGGGGATAATGGAAAGGGAAATCTCTGTTAACTACTGTTAATCCATGAGGAAAAAAAATCTGCTTTAAAAACATTTTATAGGGCTGACTTAATCTTAGTAAAATGTTATTACTGTAGAACTAGCTGGAAGTACTTGGTTCTGGGTTAATTAACCTAACAAAGGCTAAAAATTTATCTGGAAATCTGTATATAAATTCAAGTGGCCACAGTACTTTCTGGCTTGTGGTTGTTTTTTTTTTTTTAATTTTTATTTATTTATTTGACACACAGAGAGAGATCACAAGTAGGCAGAGAGGCAGTCAGAGAGAGAGGAGGAAGCAGGCTTCCTCCTGAGCAGAGAGCCCCATGCAGGGCTTGACCCCAGGACCCTGAGATCATGACCTGAGCCTAAGGCAGAGGCTTTAACCCACTGAGCCACCCAGGTGCCCCATTGGCTTGTGTTTTTAAATTCTAATTAATATAGATGGTTTCTGAATTTCTAGGTTATACAAGATTTGCTTAAGTTTAGAGTTTCCCTTGTATTTCAAACTTCTCTGTGGAGGTCACCCTCCTAGATGCTGTGGCTCCAGAGGAGAAGAATTAAAGCAAATGAACAGCAGAAACCACTTTTCCTGTATATGGAGAAACTTTCCTGGCGTGATTATTCATAACCCAAGCGTGCCTACTGTTGATCACTGCTCTTTCAGGCCTTCAGGAACTTCTCTGTGCCCCCTGCGATTCCCACTGCCTGGTCACACATCCTTTCATTCGGAGAGCAAGTTTGGCAGTGGTTTCTGTCTGAAACAATACCTGGGTTCAAAGGACCCTGAAGATTCCAGCTTCCTTTATGAGTTTTATTATTACTATTACCAAAGTAGGATTTGTTCATGTTAGGATCTCCTGACTTGTTCAGGAGGAATGAATCCTTACTCAAGCTGTGCAAAAGTTGAGTATCAGAAAGAGTAAATAATACAGACTGGTAGAAGACATAATAACATGGCTTCAGGTCTTAACTATGTGACCTTTACCTTATTAAAAAAAAAAAGTTAGCCATACCAACTTTATTGGATTCCCATCAGGTGAAAAGAAATAATGTGGGCAATTGGCTGGACATAGAGTAGGCATTCCATAAATGTAAGTTCTCTTCTAACTTCTTAGAATGCAGTGTCAATTATGCGAATCCTAATGTTTATTAAGGAGGGGACATTTCACTCCTTATTTAGAGCTTATGCATCGTTATAATTTTGACTCAAGATGTTAGCTCCTCTCTCCAAGATTTTTTTTCTGCTGGATTTCCTTTCTTTCCTTCTCCTTTCTTCCCCACTGCAACATTTTAAGTGGACTCTCAGGCAGTCCTCAGGTAACAGTTTCATGTGAAAAATTAACAATAACAAAGTATCAGAGTCTTTCCAGGAAGTTACGAAACCACTAACTTTTACTGACAGATAATGAATTTTCTTTTTATTGTTGGGAAATTGTACATAGGCTGTACTGGCGAACAAGCTCTGCTTTGTGTATATTGCCAACTCTTGCTTAATTTAGTTTCACAAACAATCCCAAACATAATTTTACCCAAAAATATAAACCAGTTCTTGCAGCGAAAGTTTCACTAATTTTCAATTTGACTTTCTGTTTCTTTTCCATCATCCCTCTTTTGACCGGGCTGGTCAGACTGAGCAGCAAGATGGCGATGGGACAAATGGCAGTGCCCAGGGGTCACTGGCTGCTCTGTGTCCCCTAAACCAAGACCAATCTCTAGGATTTTGATATTGTTTCCTACTACTTGCTTTATAGAAAGATCCCCTAGGCACTGACATTTAAAAAATTCTCTCTGTCCTTTGTTAAACAACTCCCTTAGGGTCTTGATGTGCAACAATGATGGATGAAGACACTTGGTTATGGAAGCTCACAGACATCCACTCAAGCAGTCCTGTCTCCACAGCCTAGCTCTGGCCCTTACTGGCTGCATGGCTTTGTGTGGCTTATGCTCTCAGCCTTTTCATCTTAAAAATGAGGACTATAATAGTACCTGTCTCACAGGTAAAATAAATGCAGCCAGTAAACAGAGTAGGACATAGTCAGTGCTCAATGTATGATACCTACCATTATCATGGCAAGCTAGTTAATCGGGATCATTTAAACAAGTCAGCGATTAAGTTTCACTGGTGAAAAGGCCCTTAAGAAGCAATGCTACACACTATGTAAGAACTGGGAAGGACTGATCTTTTGTTATATCAGTCGTCACATTGCATTGCGTGTGACTGCTGGCCTCTCCTTCCTGAACAGAGGCCACAATAAGTCGGAAAGGTAGGTGATTATAAAATCACATCATTTACAAAACTTGAGGGTTGATGATATTTACTGCATTAACTTGGGCTTCCCAAGAAGCAGATACTGAGATAAAGATCCAAGAACAAGTGGTTTATTTGGGGCATGAAGGAAACACCAGTAAGGAGTGGGGTAAGTATGACAAGGAAGAGCACCTTATTAAGCCAACTACTGCTGTCAGTAATTGGAGCTCAGTCCCAGTAGGGCAACTTTACGAACCAAAGCAGGACACACACCTCAGAGTGATTATATCCCAGGGGCAAAAAAACTAGGGTATTTATACATTAACTCCTGCCAGTCACTAGTTCATGGTTGCCCATAGTGGTTTGTTAGTTTTCCAGCACTTCTAGGTTGCTAGAGGAGGACAGGGTAGCTCTGGCCAGCCAAGGAGGTAGAGAAGTGCAGTGCCTGTGTGCCTGGGCTGGAAGGGACAAGGGCATATAAATGGGCACCAAGAGCACATGTTTCAATTACTTGCACAGTAAAACTGGTATGGGTTTGGGGACGTTTTAGTGAGAATCATCTTACACATATAATCTTGAGGATATAATGGGTTTTTATTGAAAGTTGATATGGAAACATACATAGTTTTGGTAAAGAAAAACTATCACGTGCCTATGGAATTGTAGATATCTTCTTCCCCATGAGTCCTTGGGCATTTGCTTCTTACTGAGCCTACTTCATAGTCATCTTTATCCCTTTCCCCACCCCCCTCCCCCGCCCCATGCTTGTTGATCTCTGTGAAATCTGGGGGGAACATGACCAGAACTTCACCCTGGTTGCCTTTCTTTGCCTTCTTTTATCTACCCATCAGAACTACTTTGCCTATCAATATGTTATCCAGGAACTGCCAGGGCAGGGTTTATTTTAACCTATTATTCTGCTCCACAAAGAATGGAACTTATTATACGAAAACTTGGAGAACTACTCTGCTACCTGATCTGCTCAGTAGTGCATTCACTTGCAGATTCTCCCAGCTTTTGTCCTTTTGTTATATTGCTGATAATTGTTATTCCTCTGACATGTTCCATGTACACCTTGGTCTTAATAACTAAGGGGGGAAAGCAACACAGAAATTTTCATGCCTGGTGCTTCATTTTATGTGGGTTCCCTGAAGGGACAGGCTTGTGGCTGTGCCTACATTCCTAGGAAATTAATGTTCCTTCTTCAGACTCCTGTTTTTCTATTTATAGCCACAGGGCTTCTGTTTTATAAGTGTCCAGAAAGTTCTGAGTAATGCATAGAATTCTACATACACAGCAAATGCAGCCTTGGCAAAATGTAATCCCTGGTGAGAGAGGAAAATAGAGAATCAACAATCCGTTGCTTTTATTGGAATAATAAAACTGGAACAGTTTGTGTCTGAAAGTGCTGTAAACTGGATTTTTTTTCATGTAAATTCTATAGGCAGGATATAATGGACATTGTCATGAATTTGGTAAATGGAAAGTATAGTTGGAAAAAACTTGATTTCTCAATACTCTTTTTTACATTGTTTACTTATCCAAATGTGTCTATTTTTATGGTTGGTTGGTTAAGATGTGGGCTTCAATGAAACACTGTTTCGTGTGAGCATGAAGAGAATTTGTGTATATGTAACAAAATGTGAAGGAAAAATATGTATAACCATTTTCTATTACCATTCTCAAGTCTTTCCATTCACTTTTTTCCAAAATATTAAAAATTTTAGAAGATCTTCCTGCGGACTCTGCTATATCTAGTATTTATTAAGGAAGGGCCATTTTATGCAAAACAGAGAGCCTACTCTTAATTATCATTTTGACAGCTTGAATGTAATTATATATTTTTTGAATGTAATTTATATATTTTTTGCAAGAAAAATTTATAGAATTATCACCACCATATTAAGGAATGTTATAAAAAGTCTNTGACAGCTTGAATGTAATTATATATTTTTTTGCAAGAAAAATTTATAGAATTATCACCACCATATTAAGGAATGTTATAAAAAGTCTATCTTCAAATGCTTCTTTATTTAGCTTAAGGGTAATAAGAATGGTGGTGTTAGAATTTCAAGATACAGTATATAATGGGATGGAGCCTGATATAAAATAATGAAATGACCTTGACGTACCTATAAAGGAACAAACCAATAGAACAACTCCATTGTTTACAAGAATGAATGTGATTCTTTGAATCTCCGTTGGTCCTTGGATCTGTAGTTGTGCTGTCTCTACTCTATTTGCTCTTGGAGGAAAGACGAAGCATTCAGAATTGTTTAAACCTCTCCCCATCCTTCTGTCTCCGTCTCTCTCTCTCTCTCTCTCTCTCTGTCCATTACCATAGTGTGGATCATTCACATTTCTCTTCATTATGGTATCTTATAAGGCTTCAGAATCACATCACTCCTCATGAAGCAACAAAGAGAAAAATATCTCACTTTCAACAAATTTGATTTAAAACTGACAATTATATAAGGGAACACTTAAAAAGTAGACACTAGAGAGGGATCTAGGTGATTACTTAAGGACCAAGGTTTGTGACAGCATGGACATTTGCTCTAAACTGTATTCAGGATACTCATTATTCCTATCCTAATGAGGCCTTTACATCTTCATTCAGAAGCAGTTTGCTAAGGCAAGTATGTCATAGAAGAACCTGAGATTTGGTTTTGTTTTCATATCTTAGACTAGAAGATCAAGTAACACAGAATCTGTCTTAAGACTTTCTCTTTTTTATTTATATTTTTCTTATACATGAAAAATAAGTTCCTATTTTAATTTACACTTTTTTGTATACTGATATTAATCTTTTAAAAATATGTCTATTAGCCATTTCAAATCTGTGAGTTATAGATCCATGTGCTTTGCTCACTTTTCTATTGGTTTTTAACTGTTTTCTATTTCTCTAATAAAAATGTTTGACATTGCAAAGGTATAGAGTGTAGTATAATGGAGAACTTTGCTCCCATTACCCAATTAGTATTTACTCATGGCCAGTCTTGTTTCATTTATAATTCCACTCCTTTTCCTTCCAGATCATTCTGAAGCAAATTGTAAATATAACATCTGTAAATATTTCTGCATGCATCTTTAAAATATAAAAGCCATTTAAAAAATAGTCCCAATGCCAACATTAAAGCTTAAATTAGTAGTCCACTAATATCATTAAATATTCAATTTCAGATTTTCTCTTAAAAGTTTCAAACAGTTTTTTTTAAAAATCAGGATCCAAATTGTGTCCACACATGTGATTGATGAAATAACTCTTAAATCTTATTTCATATATAGGTCTTTATCTCTCCCCCCAACTCTGAATTTTTTGGTTCTTTGGTTTCTGTTGTTGTTGTTATTGTAGTTATGTATATAAGAAACCAAGTTATGTGTCCTGTAGAATTTGCTGCAGTACGAATTTTGGTATAGCATCCCCATGGTGTCATTTTATGAGCTCTTAAGTCCCTATGATTCTTGTGAATTGGTAAGTACAGTTTGAGGTTTGGGAAAATTACTTTATAAGTATGACATGCACTTCCATCAGAAGGGGTGTAATATCCGGTTGTCTCATTTTGTGTGTGTGTGTGTGATACCACAGCCTTTGATGATTACTGTCGAGATCCATTAATCCATTAGGAATGGCAAAATGGTAATATTCTAATTCTGTTATTGCTTTCTCATTTATTAGCAGGAATAATTGTATAAAAATATATTGCCATTTTCAAGTAGTCAGTGACTCCGTAGTATAGTTTGTGTAGGAAAGGCAGGATACATGCTTAATTCTCTCCTTTTATAGTCAAATATAGTATAATTTGCTTCCCTAACATTTTGGAAAGGTGACCAGTAAAGTTCTTTTTGTTATGTTTTGTTTTATCTTGTTTTGAAGATCATTATGAATTCATGGAAAGAACTATACTTGCTGTTTTTAACCCATTGAAGTTTTATGTTTTTTTGACACTTAAATTGTCTCACTTGAGGAAGTTATTGGAAACTTCTCCATACTGGCTTCTGAGTTATTATTTTAGTCTGCTCAGGCTGCCATAACAAAAGACCACAGATTGGGCGGCTTTAAGAACAAATTGATTTCTCATGGGTCTGGAGGCTGAAAGTCTAAGACCTGGACGCTAGCAGGTTGGTTTCTGATGAGAGCCCTCTTCTTGACTTGTGGAAGATCATCTTTCTTGCTACATTCTCATGAAAAACGGAAAAAAGAAATACAAACTCTCTGGTGTCTCTTTTTATAAGGACACTAATCTCATCAGAAAGGCCCCACCCTCATGTCCTCAGCTGAAACTAATTTTCTCCCAATTGCCCCATCCCCAAATACCATCACATTGGGGGTTAGGGCTCCAACTTACGAATTTTGAGAGGACACAGTTCAGGTCATCGCAGTCTTTTTGATACAATCCTGTTGTGCTTGGCTTCTTTGCTTTCCGGTCGGGCAAGATATGCCAAACTGATACTTCTACTTTTCCTGTTTCAACATTAGAGTCGGCTAATTTTTCAAGGAGCTCTGTTTTGCTGTTTTTCTTTTTTCTTTTCTTTTTTTTTTTTTTTGGTCTGTTTTGTTTTTAAGTGGGAAATGGTGATTAAAATCCCAAATCTGGGTACAATTTGTGTTCACTGCTTTTGGTTTGGTCATTGTTTCTAGGCGTTTTTAATGGACAGAACAGGATTTTTTTTTCCACGATAAAATACATTTTGATTTCATAAATACATTTCCAATTCAAATTCAGGACCATTGGTTTCTTATTTAACCTTTGAGCTTGTGTCTATATCCCTTTTCTTTATAACAAAAATCTTGGTTTACTAGGGACACTATCAGCTTCTTATTCATTTGTAAAAGGAATCTTAGAATAGCAATAAGGTCTTAGCACGCACAGTATAGTATTGAAAGTTTAAAATAATTTTGCGGTTCTTTTTTATTTCCCATAAGGTATATTCTAGCTGAGATTTACAGCCAAATTATTGTCTTTTAAAATCACTTTGTATAGTTCTTCTCTCTGTGCTTATATACTAACTGTATCCTCCCTGGGTTTGTTTGTTTTACTTCACTTTCAATTCTTTGTGACTGCTTATTTAATTTTTATTATAATTATGTAAAACAACAATATGCTTCCAAAGTAAAATTTATAAAACCTAGTATATTCGAAAAAGACTTATTTGTATTCCTTTCTTCGCCACCCCATTCCTTCCTTCTCCACACATAAACATTTTTTTAATTTACAGCTTATCCTTAATTTTTTTAATATAAGCAAAACCATGTGTGTATTTACAGTGTGTCCCCATGTTTTTAAAAGATAGTTTTCTCCATCTAGCTTTCTTCATGTAACCATGTATCCTGGTGCTCCCTTCATAATAGCATACGTGAACATCCCCCATTCATTTTTGTCAAATGCATAAATTTCCATTTTGTGAATATATCACAGTTTAATAAATAAGTTCCAAAGAGATGGACAGTCGACTTATTTCCAGCTATTTGTTTTGAAAATACTGCCCCAAATGAAGAGCCTTTAGCACACACAAAGAATTTTTCTGTAAATAACTTTTGATTCCAATGCACAGGGAGTTTCTAATGGCTAACATTTAGAATGTGCAAGTACAAAAATGAAAATAACCTATAAATAACACAGAGGTAACCACTGTTGACCTTGTGCTTCCAGCTTTTGCTGTTCGCACATAACCACAAAAAAAGCTGAGATTAAGATGTGAGTAGACTCCAGTCTTTTTCCAGCCTACATTGTGGTTTAAGTATCTATAGGTATATTCAGTATGTATAGTATATATAAGTATATATCAAAAAGTTCTCAATAAACTTAATGCTTTCATAATATTATCATATTATAATGACTAACTTCTCTATAAGGTGTAGGCATATTACACATTCTGATAGAGATTGCTATATTGCAACTAAGAAAAGGTATGGCAGTTCGAAATACAAACAAGGCTGCATGTATCTGTACTACCCGTGTATAAGACCTCTCTCTGATTATGTATGAGTCTACAGATCTGAGGCAGGACCTGAGATTCTGTATTCCTAACAAATACGCAGGTGAACCATTGCTGCTGATCCTTGGATAGTATAGTACTTCAAATAGCACTTGTATAAAGGATGATCATGGACTGTATTTTATCTTACTTCCTGTGAGACTGAAAAAGGGGGCTGGACTTAACGTGAGTACTTAGACAAAATGAATAGACACCCTAGTACTTATATTTATTCAGCTTTCTAAGAGACCTCCTAAGATAGAAATTCAGTCTAGGTTATTTTAGCCAAATCCTAAATAAAGTCACACTACCGGACTGTGTGGCCTCTGGATACCCTTTCTTCCCTCTGAGCCCTTTGATCCAAGGGACAGTTTTTCTAACTTTTCAGTATCTGCCCTGAGGTCTGTCATAGATTTGTTACAGTTAAACATCAAAATGTAGAGACTCTTTGCTGTGATAAGCTAGGGAGTGATTTCTTAGTGAAGACAGCAACAGTAGGGCTGATTTTTCATCCTGTCCCATGTGCTGTTGAATCAACACCAAACTGTGTTGTGTCTGAACACTGTCCTTTCAGTGAGGCAGGTCATGTGCAAAACTTAATGAGGCTCCAGAATTTCCCTGGAATACATATTGCCTACATCCCTTGCAGGGCCCAGGTTCCCAAACTTTTTCACTGTACAGATACTCGGTTGGCTGGTTCTAGGATTATGGCTGTGAATAGCAAATTATACCTGTTCTCAAGGATCTTAGAGTTTAGGAGGTTAGACAGGGGAGATAATTGGTAATTATAGAACTTTCTGTATGGTAAATGCTATAGTAAGTTACAAGTAGGCCCAGAGGAGGGAATCATAACTCAATATTTTAGGAATTTGTTCCACAAAAAGTAAAGACAAAGGTATAATTAGTGAGGGGAAGAAAGAGGAGTTCTGGAAGGAGGGACTATTCTGTAGGAAGGTTGAGAGATTCAAAAGAGAAAGAAGGGTTAAAAAGGCAAATTGGGAACTGTGAATAATCTGGGGGAGATTATGAGTGTGTGTTTTTGTGTGTCTGTGTGCTGTGAGGAAGGTGAAGAAGCTGTAGAGCTAAGTCAAGGGCAGGCTTTGAAGAGCCTTATTAACCTACCTAAACCTTTTGAAATTAATTCTCAAGGTGACAATGGACAGTTAAAAAGTTTTCAGTTCAAAGTTAAACATTTTAAGCAGGGTATGTCACCCTCTTTAAAACAAACAAGCAAACAAACAAACAAACAAAAACAATGCCCCACTCCTTGGAACTCAGAAAATGAATTGCTGAGTAGCACACCTAAAGGCTAAGAAGACTGATGAAGAGCCCTAGGGAGGTTAGTTATGACTAATGTTTAGGAGTGTGTTAGTGCTAGATTTAACTCTCAAAACAACCCCTTTAAGTGTCCATGTTTATTATCATCGTCCTCATTTACATTTGACAACACTAAGTCAAAAGCATTGTTGAACTTCAATCCTATAGCATAGAACGAGGGCATTATAGAAACACAGCCTGAACTTGGGTAGTTTGCTTCCAGAGTCCACTTACTTCACTGGGTTGTACTGCCTTTCCCATGGAAGGCCACAATGCATCTGTATTTCTATACTGGGAGCAATGATTCCATAAAAAAGTTCTATATATGGCATTCCTTTCCTGGGATATACACATGCATTTCATTTCATTTCATTTTTTATTTTCTACATTGAAACAGAGGCAAAAATTAAGTGAACATTTAAAGCTTACACAGACCTTTCAGAATAAGACAGGGCATCTAGAATTTTGACTCTTAGTCTTCCAAATCTAACCTAATAATGTGAGTTTCTACCTATTTCATAGTGATTGACTTGCTAGAAATGGAGTGATGAAGAAGAACACTTTGCTATAACATGGTAGTACCAGGGCTGAACTTTAAGCCAACTGCTTATATGAGTCTTCTGGGCACTGTGGAAATATTAGCACACATGCTACCTATAACACTTTCCAGGTTATATTCAAATGCCCCATCTTAAACAGCATCCGATAACAAGTATCTGACATCAGATCCCTTCAAAATGTTTGCTATATCCAATGTTTTTTACACTTTTACCCACCTTTGCATTGAGTTCCCCCTATCAAATTAAAACAATATGTACATATATTTATAAATGGCAATAATAATGCCTATTTTACAAGATTATTTTGAGAAAACATGAGGAAAATAACTGGCACTTGGTGAAGGTTCTACAAATCTTAGATCGGTAATTTTTTTTTTCTTCCTTAACACCACAGCTGCATTATCATTTAAAAATTTTGACAAGAAAACAAAAAACAAAACAAAAAAACTGGCATTCCAGTATACTCTGTCTCTACCCAAGAGTTAGCAGCGTTTACCCATAAAGATGAGTTTGTTTTCATAAAAGAGGCCAACATGACATTCATTAGCTTTGGCCATTGCTTGGCCATGTTTGATCTTAATTCTAAATGTATAAATTTAGCAAGACTCTTGTCACATGACCACTGGCTTAATTAAAAGGCGACTCCATGGTTTTTTTTTTCCAAGGGGACGTGCTTCTTTGGTATCAATTCTCTTTGTTACAACACAGGTTTCAGCTAGAAAGGGTATTTGACTCACCAAAGGAAGAAATAGCTTCTTCAGTCATGTCCAGAGTGAATGGCAATCCCATTACACTAAAAGGTGAGGAGTTGAAAAATTTCCTAGCAGCTGGATTCATGTGTATATCATTTAAATCTAGTATTTTGCAGGAAGCTTAAAAAGTAATTTTCATGCAGAAAACAAGTATAAGAGGTAAGACCCCCACTTTTCCTTTGGATCAGGACATGGTCCTTAAAAGTGAACATTATGGGATGCCTGCGTGGCTCAGTTGGTTAAGCGGCTGCCTTCGGCTCGGGTCATGATCCCGGGGTCCTGGGATCGAGTCCAGCATAGGGCTCCCTGCTCAGTGGGGAGCCTGCTTCTCTCTGCCTCTGCCTGCCAGTCCGCCTGCTTGTGCTCTCTCTCTCTCTGACAAATAAGTAAATAAAATCTTAAAAAAAAAAAAGTGGCACATTATGCAAATGAAATTCACTTTTGTCTCCCTTTTTACTCTTGTAACCTGAAGAATCACATCTTGTAGGAGCTCTTGGTTTTTTTGAGGCCAGAGTCAGAGAAGTCCCTCCAGAGCCTAAGGGAGTATTTAAGTATAGCACTTAAGCACAGAGTGAAACTGTATGAAACTGGACATGATAATTATTGAAAAATGGGATTTATTTAATATAAAAATTTACCAGAATTTATTTTTTCTTGTGAATGATTATCGTTCATCTGTTTTACACTTCGCATTTTCTTCAGTCATTACCCACTTTGAATCAAGCCTGTGCAAACCTTAATTCACAGAGAAGCATTATCAGCATAATCACATCACAAAGTTGCAGTGAGAACCAGCTGAGATTCAGGAAGTGGTGTTGCCATTCAGGTTTGAGAATTAGGATGATACTAACTCCACTCAGTTTATGTTACTATTCATGGAAAGAATTATGCTAATTTCAGGTTGGTTTACTGCCTGAAAACAAGAGAGTTAGGGGTACTGGCTGAGATTTTCCTCATTCTTCAACAAAGCAGCAGGTGGACCAGCAAGGGCTCTACCTTCCCTTCCGAGACTGTCATTCACATCAAGCTGGTTCTAGCAATTGTCAGCCATTGAAGCTCCAAGGACATGATGTCACCTGCTGAAGGCTTCCAGTCTGTTGTGACAGAATAATTGGTCCCTGGTACAAAGGAAGCATATGCCACTGATTGTGAGAATTCTGCCACTTGATGTCGGGAAGAAAACTCATAAACACTTAACAAATCCATAGTTTGCCTGTAATTGTCATGAAAATCCAGAAATGTTCTAGTCCTGGCGTTTATAATTACTTGCTTTCTATAGCATGACCCCAGTGTTCCCTTTTTCTGCATTGTTTCCCCTGTCTGTAATAAGGGCTCTGAAAATATTGAAGTATCCATAATCCCGATTTGCTCTGTTCTGGAACGAGCGCTATGATATTGTCATGATATTAACCAAGAGTGACACACAGTGAAGACTTCCAGGTCTGAGCAGGCTCAATTGCCATGCTTCATTGTTTATCTCACAGGCAGCACTGGGGTGAAGGAAGAACTGTCTCCAAAAGACATCTCCAAGGATGCCTGAGTGAAGCTTAGACTCAGGATTTGGCAGAACTCACACAATATGAAAACATGTACCCCACTACCCTGTCCCACAAAAAACTCTTCATGCAGAAAAACCGATGACATCTTGAAACACTTACAGATCTTCAGGGATGGAGCCATGAATGGAAAGGACACTCACAAAGTCAATCACCATCATGTAAATGCTCTGTATCTAACAGAGAGATGCCTTAGCAAAACCACAGTGACTCATGTATTTTTTTCCCTGAAAGCTTTGTATATAGGACGTTTTCATTATTACTTTTCCAAATTACTCTGTTAGTAGAATTGAGATCCTGGAGTTACCTAGTATCCATTTGCTTGGATCAGATGGTTTGCTATTTATCTATTCTTGAAATAATTCTGAGACCTCAGAGTGGTCACCATTGCATCCCTTTAAGATGGAAAACAAACTGTAACAGGTATGTTGCATACTTTTAAAACTCAAGTGGGACAGAGTATACGAATTATCTCTGCCTTTATATGGTTGAAAAATGCAGGAAACATGAGGGAAACTGCTTGGAATTGATGTCTTTCATGAAAGGCAGCTATTTTCACATCTGGAAAATGTCATTCTATATTAATGTTTCTGTCCCCAAATAACCATAAAATATAAAGTTTTATCACAGATAATTTAAACAAATTATGACAATGCCTGTATAGTTTCTCTTTTAAATGGTTATTGTTATAAGAAATGAAGAAAGTTGTGTGAAATAAGCTAGAATTTACTATTGAGCCTGGGTAGATTTTGTTGATTGGGTTAATAAACACATTCATCCTCATAGCTGAAACATTTAGATGTAATATCAGGGATTAATAATGACATTACCACATTTTTTTTTACTCAAAGAGCCATCTTTTCTGGACCTGCTTATTTTGGAAATACAGCCTAGCATTAAAGTGATTTTTCATAAGTATAGCGATGGGTTAATTATCACTGTCTTCACCCTAAAAACAAAAGAAGTATCTCACAAGAAAAACCACTAAAATCAGTCTTCTGAAAAAAAAAAGAAAAAGCTGACTCCCCCCCTTTTTTTCCCATATGAAAAAGTATGCCTTGCTTTTTCTTTGTATAGTCTTCAAACTCACATAAGGCCAAACTAGACACAATTCATGTTTACAGAAATCAAAGACACTTTTATTTTTTGGTCCCCTGCCATTTCTCCTTGCATTGGGACAATTTCTTACAGTGTTTCTTGCCAAACAAGAGTAGCAATGGAAAGACTGTCAAGTGCCAGTAAGCCCATTTGAGAAAAGACAGGTCAAGGTTTTTCATTTTAGAACGTCTACAAAATACAGAACCGCTTATAGTTATATGCTGTGATGCTTCCAGTGGACACTTTTATTGTACTGTGTTTTATTGTTAAGTTCCATTGAACATCAAGTGATTGGCCCAGCCTGTGGGATGGCCCTCTAGTGTGACAATGTCAAATGTTCCTGGTGGCAGGCTTGACATGGGCTGATTGCTCCTTGCATACAGTGAGCATCATGCCTTTTGCAATAAAGAACAGAACAAAGCCCCTCCTGATTGACAGTGATGTATGTTGCTTTTGTTTTTAATTCTTTAACACTTGACACTCTTAGATGGTACTTTATACAAGAAGGAGGTCAAGTTCCTAAGCGACCTTTCTTTAGAATTCAAGAGGAGAGAGGAAAGATTGCAGATGACCTTCAGTACTGATTATCTCTACTTTTCATTTAAATATCAAATGGTAAGTTTGGAAGCCTGCTGATTATGTTATTAAATAGTCACTGACCTAAGTCTTGAGAAATAAAGTAGCCACCACTTCAGAGGCATGGCTATTTTTGGTTCTAAATGTAGGCAAGAATATTAAGAATTTCCTCAAATTGTTGACTGCCCCAGGTGTGCTATTAGAGAAAAATAAAGTAATAAATAGTGTAATCCCAACAGAGTTGCAGTTAGATCTTGTGGGAAATGAAAAATTTTCCTTGCCATCATATTAAAAACTGCAAATTTAATTTCTTCCTCATTGTCCTTATCTAGATTTGATATCCCACTGAGATGTCAAGAGAAGTCTCAGGAGGTGGGGATGGGAACAGTAGCCACTGTTCCATCAATGGGGGGATGGATGGATCCAAGCCACTCACCTCTGATGGAAAGCAGAGACTTATGCGTGGGTCCCTCCAGTTGTTTCTTCTAAATCTGTCTTTCAGGAATCATAATAAGAGAGCTAACTAGCCTTGGAAGTATTAGAGGACATGGTAACACTGGACATGCCACACACTGATCAGTATTGTAGTATTAATGCCTGGCCTCGTTGGCCCATCTCAGACAACTGAGGGCCATTCTAGCTCCAGAGCTTCCAATGGATCCGGCAGAGGTCAGTCCTGCATCATAGCTCAGTTTCTCCCTCTGTCCACTCCTGCTGCCTTGCATTCCATTTTATAGGTAACAATCCCAGAACCTCTCCTTGATATACACGATGCTCTCCACACTCCATCTCAGCATTGGCTTCCCAAGGGGCCCAACCTGTATCCCACAAACAACCAGACACATCCAGAATTCTTTACTGGATTATTTGCAGTTACAATAGTCAGTGATATTATAGGACTGTAATTCTGTTTTGTATTTGGTAAGTTTTATTAGCAATGCAAGCAACTTCACAGCTAATATTAAAATGATAGGACAGTTATATGAATGACTTGAAGGAAGGACCCCAGAGCATGAATCTTTACCTCTACAATCAGGTGTCAGTTCCTGATAGGATTGGAGAAAAATCAAAAGACTATATTCTGTTTGGGGAGAGGTGTATTGGTTTTAGTGTACGCACAAGTTTTTGTTTGTTCATTTTGTTTTTTTGTAGTTTTTGAGTTCTGTGCACTGTCCTGTGAATTTTTGCCTTTAAAAAATATCTACCCTTTTGATTTAAGATTTTAAAGAATTATTGCCTTCATTATCAGTACTCACTGATGCTGCCAATTCAATTATCTGTGGTGGAGGGCAGTGGTGGCCAAGAAAAGCTAAAACAATGAATTATCTAGAATCATTTATGTTTGTCCTAAGCACTTTTTCTTACATTTGAACACAAATGCCTTATATAATGCACATTTAAAAATATAACTTTTAAATAAACTGCCTGTGGATAATTGAAAAAAGACTGTATTTACATTTGATTCTTTCTCTAAGAAAGCTATAATCATATATAATCATAAAGATAAAGTAGTATCTTGCATAAAAGTCATATTTTTGGTATTTTATCAGTCACAAAGAAGACTAAAAGGCATTTGAGTCAATGTGGAGTCAATTGAGTGAAGGGAGAGTTAAAAGACACTTGGGGAAAAATGAGTTGCCATTTCTCAGATTGCATTCATAATTTCCTTAGCAATTGCAAATAAAATGGAAGGAGATGATTCTTGTGAGAAATTGACTTAGCTATTCCAAGTCGTGTGTTACGTGTATGAAAATTTTCAATGAAACAACCCTTTAAGCCATTTTGATTTTAAAAGTTCACCTATCTGCTATGGTAAGTTTTATTTCTTTGCCTTTTCAGACTCGTGAATAAAAAGGACTCAGACCTTACAAATTTATTTGGACTTTTTTTTCTCATTGAAGGGAGATATTCATTAGGAAAGCTAAATTTAAACATTCCCTTTCTTCCCTACTCAGTAATAAATGGTATGATAATAAGAGCTACACTTGACTGCCTATATTTTTTGGCCAGGCACTATATTAGTGCCTCAAATATATTTTCTCTTTGTTTCTGCATAAGTCCTGTGAAGAAGTTCCCATTAAACCTATGAAAAGCTAAGGCTCAGAAAGTCTAAGTAAGTCACCAAAAGTCACACAGTAGAAAGGAGCATACATACTCTTTAGGGTCAGATAGCCTGACTGTGGCATCCATCTCTTTGCAAAATACTGAGCAGTCATGGACAACCAACTCTGCATCATCAAAAGGAATAAAGTCAGCTTCAAGTGAAAACATAGTGTGATAGCTCAGAGATGGAAAATCAAAATCCATCTCATTTCAGTGAAGTCTTTTCATCCATCATCCAGTCACACTATGCATGTCACTCCCCCTTTTTTTTTTTTTAACTTCAGATAGAGTTTAAGAAGTTACTATTCCCTTTGAAGCCTTCTAAGAAGTATCTGGCTGCCCCTTGCCTATGTTTTATTACTTGGCACTGAATGTAATGATATGCCTTATGGGAATGCTTTCATTTCTCTACTTACTAATATGAACAATTGTTTACATAACCATTATAATATATTCCAAGAGACAATATTTCATAAAAAAAATAGTTGAGAACCTACTAGGTGTTAGACACTGTACCAGACATTGAACATAAAATAGTAAAGAAAATAGACATTGTACCTATTTCCATGCTGTTTATTTTCTTGTGGGAAGGGAGGCAAGCAATATGAGTTCTAGCAGGTGATTTAGTATAGGTTGCTCCAATGAATTTATCCATGAGCTGCTCACATTCTTAACCTAAGGACATTCTAAAATAAAAGGGATTTACTTCTTCTAAGGAAAATATTTTGCCTTATCTCTGCCTTGAAAATAATAAAATGTTATTTTAAAAAAATGCATGGGTCAACATAAAGTGGTATCTAAAAAAGCAGGATTTGAGGCATATATTTGCCTATTAACATGACCTAAAAGAACTTTTCATTGTTATAGTGATTATATATGTATATATAATATAAAGTTTTTAAAGTGCTCTAAAATATACAAATGATTATTTCCCCCTTTTTATTTCCAGTTCTTTTTTCCCTCAAAATGTTGTATTCAGTATGTTTAACCCAAATGATACAGTTAAATACACAAAGACCTTATGCCCTAAGATTTTCCATGACCATTCCCAAATATTGGGTCATTCTTCTCAGCATATTAGCTCGAATAGCGGCCAGTTCTGCAAAGAACTAATCCTCATTATAACCCTGTCCAAAGCTTAGTGTCATCTTCCTATTTATTGGAGCTGGATTAGATTCATGACCCCCACCTCCACCAATTGGACATGTAATTTTGGCTGATTGTCGAAGGCATCCCTTAGACTTTCCTGGAAATGATTTTCTCCACATTCGCTGGCTCTCAGGGCTGTCCTGAATATATTTGGGAAGAGAATTTTGACGTTTTGGGTCTGTGAATTTGGCCTGAATGTGAATAAGTGGGTTGTGTTCCTAGTTTTGAAGGAGCCTGAAGCATGGCCCCAGAGGTTGCCTGATGAATACAGTCATGGAATTTGGAACTGGAAGAGACCTTAGAGACCACCTAATCCAACCATTTCAAGTGGATGAAGAAACTCCAGAACCAAAAGGGGTCAAATGACTAACCCAGGGTCTCAGAATGTGCTCGTGGCAAAAGCCAGGCCAGAATCCAGTTCTGTCTTCCAAAGGTCACCCTCTTCCCACAGCTCCATACACAGGCTCTAACCTTTGGAATGCCTTACTCTTAGTCTAATAAATAGGATGGATGATTGTAAACTTTGGATAGGTTTAAAATAAGAATTAAATCTTGTCTTTTGTGACTGTGTGGCTCAACTCTAGTAACTGAAGAAAAAGAAAGTAATAAGGCAAACCAACCGTAGTATCTACCAATGTAAAAAAAAGTAAATACTAACGTAACTACTAAAAGGGTTTATAAATTCCTATATCTTTGGGTGGCTTGAAAACAAGAGTCACTGTATCCTTGGGTGGTTGCTTTGCTGCTTGCTCCTTTTCTTCTCTAGATGTGCTTAAATATGATAGAACATTTTTTTCCCTCACAGTAAAGCCTACAGCTTAGAGGATCAGAAACTTCCCCTTTAATTTGTTTTTTGTGGCTCATTATCTAAGAGAGGGCTATTTTCTGTTTTTACAAAGGGAGATTTAGAGTCATCCCTAACTCTCCTGGGAGGATGTGATTTTGGCAATAGTCAAGCTTATGACCTTCCTAGTGACAGATTGCTATCACAAATATCCATTAGATAATATTGAGTATTGAACTTTTATTAAACACTGTGATTCAAGCAAATTCCTTCATGTCACAGATTACATATTTCTTGTAAAATCTTTAGAAAAAATCTTTAGAAAAATTACCAATTGCATGGCATTTCTTCTCCTTCTCTCCCTTTCATTAATGTTCACATCCAAGCCTTGGTAGAATCTTCACCTTCTCCTGATTCTGAGTGTCGACCTTCTGACCCCATATAAGGATAATTAAAACCCTTAACAGATGTTATGATAAGGTGCTTCACACTGAAGAAAAATGAAAGGTATAATGTTGCTATTCTCCTAGGCTTCTTGGTGTATCATTCCTGGAGTCAAAGAAGAGTCTGGTGGAATCCTACAGGCAGCCTAGTCCCTAGAGGAAATTATTATTTTTTCCTGGTTCTTTGAGTATGCTACATACCTAGCTGTCCACATCCTACGTTGACACTTCTCTACAAAAACGACTGACTATGCCAGAGACATATACCATGAGAAGAGTGAGAATATTGTCATATTTGTATCTTTCAGATATAGGAAAATTCTCTAGTCCCTGCCTCTCCACTTCACATTCTCTTTCAATGTGCTAGAACAAACATGAGTGAAAAAAGGCTCCCTTCTAATGCATACTCATATATAGGATCCTTGCTTCTTCTAAGCAGGTACACTGTCTTTAGAGTAGTGAAACCAACTCTAAAACTTTGCTAAAAATCAGTTCTTTCTGTTAAATCAATATTTATGGAGCACCTACTGTGTGCCAGGATCTTTTATAGGAGCTGGAACCACGTGAATGAGTAAAGCGAACAAATATCCTACTCCGTGAAACCTGTGGTCTCATGGGAGAGAAATGTAACAAAATAAGAAAAATATGGTAAGTCATATTGTTCTAGAGAAAGATAAAGCATGGAAAGGAAGTGAGGTAAGGCTATCTGTGTGCAATTCTAAATAAAGTAGTAAGGGGTGGCCGCTCTGAGAAGGTGACATTTTTACAAAGATCTGAAGGAGGTAAGGGAGAGAACCATGCAGCACTGTGGGAAAAGATGACTTTAAGCAGAGGAAACATCAAGTATAGAAGCCCTCAGGCAGAAAAATGCCTGAGGTGTTTGGGGAATAGCAGAGAAGCCTGAGTGGCTAAGACAGAGTAAGCATAACACAGAAGAAACAGAGTAGGCTGGGCTTATAGGTCTTTTATGGACATGTGCTTTTATTCTGAGTGAGATGGAAATCATTGAGATTTTGAGCAGGGAAGTGATATGAACAAATGTACAGTTTTGCAAGGATTGCTTAGTTTTCTGATCTACTGAGGTGAGATGAGACTTGAGGTAGGCTAGGGTGGAGGCAGGGAGACCAGTTAGGAGGCTATTGTCATAACCCAGTGCAGAGACCACAGACTGGACCAGTGGGCAGCAGAGAGGTAGGAAGAAGCCATTGAATTCTGAATAATTTTGAAGGTAGGATTAATAGGATTCAGTAACAGAATGAAAAAGAGAAAAGGAGGAAGAGTCAAGGGTGACTTCAAGTTTTGTGACCTGAGCCTCTGAAGAGTTACCATTCATTATAGGAGGGGGAGGGCCGCAAAGGAGTGAGTTGGGGTGGGAGGATAGTCCTGTAAGACGTGCAACCGGAAATGTTGAGTAGGCGGTTGGGTAGATGAGTCTGGAGATGAAAGGAAAAGACTGGACTGGAGATATGACTTACAGTTAGAATTTAAATTCATGAGATTGGGAGGGAACACAAGATTTAGGTGAGGGTGAATCTTTGGCTCGCTTCTTCCTAGAAGCCCAAAGACGAAAAGTTACTTCATTATTTCTTTTTCCCTTTTATCATGTCAGGTAGGATTAGGTTGTTGAAAGTAAGTTTAGATATGTCAGCATGTGCTTGCCTGCACGCATGCACACAAACTCTCAAGTAATAGCTCTGAAGAAACGGGGCAGCATTGAATGGGCGTTTTGTAACTTAGCCTGTGATAAATATAGCAGAATTTATGGGCTTGAGGCAAATCTTTCTTCCCTGTCCTAAGTCTGATTGTTTAGGTAGTTATTTGTATATTTTCTGTGTCACAAAGCACAAGGGGATCTTATGTCATTTCATCACATAGATAATAGGGAATTGTTTTAATATTTTTTTTGGAAGAAAATTAAGAGCAGTAACTTTTTGAAGATTATTCCATTCTTCTGTGTCCCTCCCCCTGACCTTCACTATATCTGCCCCATTAATGGTTTTGTTCAAAACTCTCATTCTTAAGAATACTTGAGGGACAGGGTGGGGGATCGTGGGGGGTAGGGAGGGAAAAATAATGAAACAAGATGGGATGGGGAAGGAGACAAACCATAAGAGACTCCTAATCTCACAAAACAAACTGAGGGTTACTGGCGGGTGGGAGGGTAGGGATAGGGTGGATGGGTTGTGGACATTGGGGAGGGTTTGTGCTTTGGTAAATGCTGTGAAAGGTGTAAGCCTGATGATTCACAGACCTGTACCCCAGGGCAAATAATAAAAAAAATAAAAGAAAGAAAGAAAGAAAAATAAAAAAGAATACTTTCCGGAAGGTGATTTCCCTGTCCTTTGAGAATTGTAAAATAACGTCCTGCAGGCAAGCATTTATTTCTTTAATGACACTGAAATCCAGGAGCTGGGTGAGCTGCCCATATATGTCAAACACTGTGCTGGGTATTTCATAAATGTCCTCTCCTGTTTTGTCTAGCAATCCTGTGTTATCGGTAGAATGAACCTCATTTACTGCTGAGACAAATGAAATTCAGAGACTCAGCAACTGGTCAAGTAGTAAAATCAGTGTTTGTAACTCAACTCCTGTGTTGTTTTCTCTATATACCATACTGTGTCTTTTCACAACTCTACTTTTCCAAAGTTTCTACCTACAGCTAAGCCAAGTAGTTCTCCCTAAAATTATATGCCTACTGGCTCTTCCTTTCCTGAAATCGGTGCTCATTCTCTTCTAATCATGTGACCAAGACACATTTCAATAGTGAATTGCGTTGACACTGTCTTCCCTTGGAGAATTCCCTTGTATGTTTTGTGTGAAACTACCTTAATAATCATTGC
This sequence comes from Ailurus styani, assembly GCA_002007465.1. Lineage (NCBI taxonomy): Eukaryota > Metazoa > Chordata > Mammalia > Carnivora > Ailuridae > Ailurus > Ailurus styani. The sequence continues at coordinate 676,312 of LNAC01000575.1, forward strand.
CCATCGAGTAGCTGTTTCTGTCATTGGCCTCATTTCACAGACTTGGTAACTGAGAAGTGAAAAATCAGTCTCTAGGTCAGAGGTGAAACCATGAGCTCGGTTCTCTAGTAACAAATCATTTCTTTTGCAGGTATGGTACCTGCTGGGGCATTGTAAGTGTTCGATGAAGGAATTGTTCAATTTGCTGCATTCGATGTCTTATCATATGTGTGCTCATTTCTTCAATGCAGGTTCATTTGCCCTGCACAAATCCCAAAGCAATCTGATTACCCTTTGATGTTTTTTCATCTTTTGTTCTGGCTTGTAAGTCCTAGGAAATAAAATACATACATACATTACATATATACATACATAAAAATTAGAATCTTAAAATATGTTGTTTGAATTTCAGTGATTCTAAGAACAGAAGGCATAAGTGGCCCCTAAATTTGGCACCTAGATTGGCAAAGATTAAAAAGACGGGTCACACTGATTATGGTAGATGTGTGAGGAAATAGAACTTTTGTATACTGTTGACAGAGGTATAAATTGGTACAAAGTTGGGGGATCACCTAAAACATACTAAATTTGCATTCCCTTTAATATAGTTATTCTACTTCTGGAAACCTAGCCTCTAGATATACTCACACAGCTACTAAAATGAAGATATCTGAACAGAGATAACCGGGTCAACATATTTGCTTATTGCACCATTATTGAAAAGCAGAGGTCTTATCCATGGCTTTCTGAAAACAAACAAAAGAGAAATTCAGCTCTGAATTTATATTAAGTTTGTTATTTTGGTAATGTGGATAATCTTATCCTTTCTATATTAAAAAAATTTAAACCATAGATAAGGAAAAAGAAAGTGTATCCTCGACACTACCACTCAGAGATAACCATTATTAAAAACTTGATATTTTCTTCTGTTTTTTTCTGTGCAAATGTGTCCTGTGCCAACACATTTTTTTTTTTGGCCTGCTTTCCCCATATGATTTTATGACATTGTTATTTTCTTTCATCACAACTTTCTGTGAGAATCATTTTTAATAATCACAAGAGTCCCCATTTTATAGAAATATAGTAAATTAAACTTTCCCACTTTTTAGGATATTTAGTTGTTTCTGGTTTTGCTTTTAAATACTACTCTCTGATGGTAGCAGGCCAAAAAGGGCATACACGTTTCCTTTGTATTAATTTCTTTGTCCCGCCTGTCCTAGTAGCTTCTGGTTTGCTCAAGTTTTATTAATAGAATCTGGATCAATATATTCTAATCTGTTTCTCTCTTGGTAAATCATGTTTATGGCTGGTAGAGTAAGTTAAGAAGTTATGATCAACATATTTATCTTAGACGTATATATTTTTTCTTTTAATTTCAGCCCTAGTATTTGATTTTAATACACATGTTTTTGGATATTTTGAATTAGCACAAGTTATGTTATTGGTAGTAGTCTGACATCTTTTTAGAGCTTTGGCTCTGGAGTCACAGACCTGGTTTGAGTCTTAACTCTGGTAGCTGTGTGATTGTAGATCAGTCCTTTATCCACTCAGAGTGTCCATTTTTTTTTTCATCTGCAAAATCGGGATGACAATAATGCCCACTGTGAAAGCTAACTATAAGTATTAGAGATAATGCAAGGCACAGTGCTCAACACATAGGAACAGCTTAATAAAGTGTAGTCATCCTTAGTATTGTTACTTATTGCTCATTACTCCTACTGTTCTTTTGATATTGTTATAGATTTAGTTTTGTTTCCTTTTTGCCATACACTTGCTCTTCACTTCCAGTCAATATTCTCTTCCTTAGTCATGCATTGTATGAAGCTTACGAGTTCATTTCCGTAATAGTCACATTCTCCCTTCTCCTTTGTTTTCTGCCCTCTTCCCCACCCTAAGTATTCCTCAAGTTTGAATTTTAAATTATTGACATTAAAATGAAATCTATGAGAAAGGGAGGGACACCTGGCTGGCTCAGTCAGTGGAACAAGCAACTTTGATCTCAGGGTTGTGGGTGTGAGCCCCACATTCAGTGTAGAGATTACTTAAAATCCTTGAAAAAGAAAAGGAAAGAAAATTACGACAAAATCATGAGTTGCAGCTATTTGTATCTAAATGGGTTGGTATCTTTTAAATTCTAATGACTAAACTGCTGATTTAAAAGATTTATTTATTTATTTGGGGGGAGGAGCCAATGGGGAGGGAGGGAGAGACAAACAGACCCCCTGCTGAGTGCAGAGCCTGAGGTGGGACTCAGTCTCAGTTCCCTGAGATAACAACGTGAGCAGAAATCAAGAGTTGGATGCTCAACTGAATGAGCCACCCAGGGGCCCTTAAATTGCTGATTTTTAAAAAAAATCTTTTCATATTTCTGTAAAAGTTATCACCATTCTTGAGTATGTGTGGTAATGAGGCCGTTGACCCATTAAGACTGCACAAAAATGTGAGGCCTGAACTCTTAGCAATTCTCTCACTCACCTCATGAACAATAACCCTGAGAATCAGTGATTACAGCACAGACTTCAGAATGAAGGGGGAGAGGCAAAAAATGATTTCGCTGCATGGCAAGTTGATAATAACCTGATTAGATCTCTCCATTCCACCCTGTGGCTTTTCTGGATCCTTGATTTTGAAATTTGCCATAGGCACTTTGTATTTTTCAGGGTACAAGATTCATAAAAATTATGAAGAACCACTCTCTTTGAAGGAACCCATTGTTATTATCAGTCAGATTCTCTTTGGCAAGGAAAGCCACAGAAGGGTAATCATAAATGACAGCTCTTGGTATATAATTTTGTATGCACTGGAATTTGTTGCCCTGTCTTTAGTACAGAGTTTAAAAGATCCCGTTTCCTGATGTTTTCAATTTTTCCCTTTTTTTAAAGTTTATAAAAATAACACCCGATGAAAAATAAGAGTAATCACGATAATACAGAAATGTCTGGGGTAAAAGTCTCTTGTAAATTTGCCCACAGAGACAAGCATCATCATTTTTCTATGTAAGTATCCCATCTTTCTCCATGCCCAGACATGTATTTGTCTATATGCGCGTATCCATCACATATCTGTATTGTATACACTTTAAACATAGCATTCGTTTTCTTCCCCCAAACAGGGACAAGGATTTGAGAGCGCTTAGTTTATTTAGGAAGTGATCCAGGAAAATAGAAGTAAAGGACTGGGGAAGATGAGAGGGGGATGGGAGATAAGTCCAAAAAGGATGTTCTAGTAAGCAGATTTTGGCAATCAGAGCTCATTTTGGGTTGAGAAGCTCTGAGGATACCCACCAGATGAGGAGGCTGGAGCATTTGTTGTTCAACTTCCATACCCCATTGGTTGGAATTTGTCCCTGGGGTGTTGACAGTCCTGCACCTTGGGCTGTGCCTGTGTGCAGTTGAGTGACCTTCTGCAGCTTTGGAAAAGGCAAAGTGGAAAGACCCCCGGTACCTGCTTGGCATGGGTCTGATGGTGGTGCCTGCGAATGTCCAGCTAGGTGTGTTGTAATCAGATGGGCCAAGGAGAGGTAATGGGGAACACTATGAGCATAGAGTGTCACCTACCGTCCTGCCCTGCGTACTGTTTCCTCAACTAGCTCTGTTAAAAAAGAAGAAGAAGAAGAAGAAGAAGAAGAAGAAGAAGAAGAAGAAGAAGAAGAAGGAGAAGAAGAAGAAGGAAAGCAAAACAAAAGAATCAGCGATGTACCTTGGATACATTCCCAAGTCAGTTCAGGTGCACATACTTTGTTGTTTTTAATGGTGGCATTCCTCACTGAATATTAAAGTAGGCTAGATGATCATTTGAGCAAGAACAATGCCAGTGTTTGTCCTCATTTTACTATGTGAATCTAGGGGTTTGCTATATAATCCTCCCTAAATCCAAGAGTGATTTAACTTCCAAAACAGTGCTTCTCAAACTCTTCTGTACACATGAATCACCTGCAGATCTTATTAAAATGCAGATATGATTTAGCAGGTCTGGGGTAGCTCCTGAGAGTCTCCATTTCTAACTGCCAAGTGTTGCTGATCCACAAGGCAAGCTTTGACTGCAAGATTCTACAGCCAAATAACCTGAAGGCAACTTGTGCATAGTGAAAGTATTCCTTATAAGAGTCTGGAAAATTTTCATAAAGACAAACATATTGAATTAACAGCTGGGAGAATCTAATTTCCAGTTACAAACTTGATTGGGGACCTTGGGCAAATCTCTGTCCTCTGAGAAAATCTGGGGCATGGTTATCATTTGGATGCTAATTAAGTAGTACTTTATGATCCAATGTGTGCATTCCTTTGCTCACAAATAAAATATGTTTCCTGTCTTCTTAGTTCTATAAATGTATTTGGCCATACTAGTCTATATTACAGAATTTAGAATATTCCAGGTTTTCTGAGTGTTTATATTTATATATCCACACTACTTTTGAAACTAAGTGGATATAGCAAACTTAAGGTATCCAAGAGACAGTTCTAGATTTCTCTCTTCAAATTTGGTTCTCCATGTCTTCCAGCATGATAAATTGTACTCATGCAGGTGAAGATGCAAATGTCAAACTCTGAGATTATCCTTGAATCTTCCTTTCTTAAATTCCTCACATCCAAGCCAACCAAAAATTTGTAGAATTGACCTGAAAAACAGATTTTTTTGGAAACACTTTTCTCTAATATTATCTCCACTAATGTACCCATAATCAGTCTCCTGACCTACTGTGACAACTTCTCAGCTAATGGGAACCCTATCCCATTTCTTAGCTCTCCATTCCCTTCCGGGTTTATTTTTTTCAACAAATCAGATAATGTCTTTCCCCACTACATGGAAGAACATCTCATCCCAGTCCCCAGCATGTAAGCCCAGCATGCCCTACAATGCCCTATGTGATACCTTTGTGGCCCCTATATACCTCTCCAGTGTCATTTCCTGCCACACCTGCCATAGCCTCCTCACTGTGTCCCATCCACACTGGACTGTTTTCCTTACCTTGTGCAGAGGAAGCTCTTTCCTGCCTGAGGAACTTGGCCTTTCCACCTGCCTGGAGAATGTTTTGAAGTTTATGAATTTTGTATTATTTTTCTTTCAGTTAATTTTTTATCAACCCTTTCTCGGTGTAAATTTTTCCACGTTTAACCATGGTAAGTCTTAATCTGGTACTTTTTAAAAAGGTTCACAAGAAAATAGAAATGGAGGAAAACCTAAAAGGAAGCCGTGATTTCTGTTCTCTTGGCCCTTCCTGTCTTCTTTGATTTCTGACTTGCTCAGTGCTAAATAAGGTAGTTGTTACAGACTAGCTAATAAATTAAATGCCCTTGTCTGTAAATAGATACATTTTGATTTAGTGCTTTCCTTAACATAAGCTTCTCAAATTGATGCAGTTACGTGTCCCCTCAAGTGCTTAATTTTATTTTGTTTCTCATTTGCTTGAGAAGAAAACATAGCCAGGCACCCAGTGAATGTGTACAGCAGCTTAAGAGGAGGAGTAGATATTAACATCTATAACACTAACATCTGTAGGGATGCCCAGGTGGCTCAGTCAGTTAGGCATCTGCTTTCAGCTCAGGACACAAACCCAGGGTCCTGGGATCGAGCCCCCCTGGGCTCCCTGTTCAGCGAGGAGTCTGATTTTCCCTCTCCCCCTGCTCTTCCTCTCTGCTCCTGCTCTCTCTCTCTCCCTCTCTCTCTCAAGTAAATAAATAAAATATTTTTTAAAAATACTAACATCTATAAAGTGTCCATGTAATCCTCATGGTCACTCTGTGGTAGCAGTATCTTTCTTTGAAATGGCGAGGAGGCAAAGTCTGAAGGAAGTGAACTCAGTAGTCCAGAATTATAGAGTGTGTGTGTGTGTGTGTGTGTGTGTGTAAATTTCCCTGTATGCTTCCGTGTAGCTAATACTCAAGTAATGACTTCAGGATCTGAAACCAGATCAGCCACAGAAATCCCTGATGGTTTTTCATTGTATTGGTGTCTTTCTCACCAGAGTCTACGGAAGTGATTCTTAAGGATTCATGAGTTCCGCATGATGATTTGCAAATGTGGGAATTTCCATTCTATGACTATATGTTTGAAAGGTTATGAAAGCATATTGGAGATCATCTGGCTGACCAGTTGATGTCACTGCCTGTGTCTGTATTTATGTCTGTAATCACATAGTGCCAAGGAGGCCTACTGTCATTGTCTAGGACTAATGAGGAAGGAACCAGGCAGACGTAATCAGTAAATGATGCTTTCAAGCCACATGAAAGCAGTTAGCCTGGCAATCTAAGCCCAGATGAAGGTTTTATAGTAATTCAAGTACAGAAAAGTGGTGGAAGAATCAGACTGTCACATGGCAAAAAGAATATAGCCCATAAGTTTCAAAAATTTTGATGCTGCAGCAGTCAATGGCATATTCACATTGCAAGTGAGAGTTTAGATTTGCCAAAACGACATCATCCATGATATTAAATTAATGTTTTAATTAAATTGTATTGGTTATGCAACTTTGCTTTTATGCAATTTTAAAGTGTATTTGGTTTAATAGTTGCATACGAGCTATAAACAGAGGCATTTTACTTCATTAATTAAGCATTTGCATATGTTTGAGTTCTCTTTAATAAAAATAACCAAGTCAACACTGGAAGTCTGTGTATTTATATAAAACATATAATATATAACAACATGCTTTAGAGTGATAGATATGTAATAACAACATGTGTGTGTGCATTTATTTTATTATTATTATTTTTTAAAGGACTTGATACCAGGGTTCTCAACCTTGGTCTGACATATACTTTCTTTCACAGATAATTCTTTCTTGTAGGGGGCTTTTCTGTACATTGTAGGATACCAAGAGCAGCCGCCTCACTACAGTTGTGACAAACAAAAATGTTTCCAGGTGCCAAGTGCCCCTGGAAGCAAAATTTCCTATTTAAGCCTCACTAAGCCTCACTAATCTATGCATTATTCAAATACAGTGACCACTGCCTTATCCCATATTGTGTATGAAGTTACAAGTTGCTTTCAAAAGCATGGCTGTGTGTATATGAAAGAGGAAATGATCCTGATAGTGCATGTATAGGCTACATAGTAGGCTACAGAAAATCTGTTGGGGTATTGGGAAGCATGGTACTGTTGGAAAAGAAGTGTGTCTACATTTATAGCGAATTTATCTCACTTTCCTTTTATGTACTATTGTTTCTAGATTCTTGGGATCCAATCTGAATCTCCGTCTTTATTCTCTCTGTTCAAACACCTAAGCAGAAATATCACTAAAACTCTTAGCAGAGCCCATGAGCTAAAAGTATTCAAATAAACCAAATGGACTGTCCAAGGTGGTGTTGAGTTTGGGAATCAGACTGTATTAAGGGACACAGAGGCTGAATTCCTTGTTTTTTGGTCTTTCTGTCTTGAGGGAGTAAAGTTTGAGCAAGACAAAGAATGTACACTGCCTTGTGTTTCTTTTATAAAGTGAAGTACTTACGATGAATATTTATTTAGGGGGGCAATTTTAGCCATCAAGAGTAGTAGCTTGTTTATTTTATTTTTGCATTTGTTTTAACTTCTATTTGCAAGTAATTTCAAGCTTACAAAAAATTGCAGAAATAGTATAATGCCTTCCATTCAGATTTTTCCACATGTTAAACATCTCTCACATTTACTTTATCATTGTCTCTATAAGTATGTACATAGTATCCTTATTATTCAAAATATTTGAAAGTTAAGACATGATGTCCCATCATCCATAAATACTTTAGTTGTATTTCCTATTAACAAGGGCATTCATGCACAGTAAAATGATCAAAATCAGAAAATTAACATTGATACACTAGAAAGGTCTCATCAACAGACGTTAGTCAATTCTCACTAGTATCCTTTATAATAAACAGGCATTTCACAGGGGTGGGATCGAGGATCCATTGTTACATGTACTTATCCTGTCTCTTTAGTGTCTTTATGTACAGTAGTCCCCCAGTCTTTCTACATCTTCACATCTTGAAGATTCCAGGCCATTTATTGTGTAGAGTGTCCCTCGACTTGGGTCTGTCAGTTGTTTTCCAATGGATAGATTCAGGGAATGCATTGTTAGAAGGAATGCCACAGTGCTATGGTGTCCTTCTAGTAGATCAGATGGGGAAGCCCATGGTGTTCACTTGTCCCATTCTGATGATGCTACTTGGGCCATTTAAGCTAATGGTATCTCCATGGAAAAGTTACTGTGGGGGGCGGGGGGAGTCTTTGAGGTTAGAGCGGAACTCTTTGAGATCATGTACATTTCTTATTTCTCATCAAACTTTCCCTCACATCTTTTGACATACCCTGGTCATTCTTACATAAGTCGATCATTAGTGGTATGGTTGCCAAAAGGCAATTTTGCAATTCCAACATTCCTTCTACGTGTGTCAGTTTCCATTCTACTTTAAGGAGTAATCATTTATTTAGTCATTCACTTACATAAGCATTGATTCTTATTTTATGAGTTAAATCATTATGAACATTTTGTATATTTATGCTCAAATCTTTTGAGTAGAGTTCTAATAAGGTAAAGATAAATGCTGGGTATAGGCTAGCTACTCTCATCTCTCCTCTTAATGTAGCATGTTAGCTAATTTTGCAGTCCTATTCAGGTATTAGGGTAATCCAGTAGAAACTGCTGTTGTCTCAAAGGTTGGGCACCGGTTTTGCCTCAGTGATTCATTGAAGTGGAGCTGAAGGAGCGCAAGCCACTCTTTTCTTGGAAGCCGGGAGCATTTTATTGTTCTTAACTGTGCCGAGAATGCCAATGACTCTAAAGCTGGGGAAAAAAGACTCTTAATGAGTTTTCAGTATTTTAATGTACTGCAGGTTCCCAATTGTATGAATTTAAGAAGCTTAGCAATTTGGTATCTTCTGAATAATAGCATTTATTTTATACTCTAAATACTCCCAGGGAAGTCTGAATAACATTGCAGCTTCTTTGGTGTAATGGCTTTGGTGGGCTAATTGACTTGAACAGTGGAATTGCGCCTTAAAAAAAAAAAAAAAAAAAAAAAGCCGTACAATTTTGATTAATGAACCCAGCAATAAATCATTAATCTTTTTAGCTCACAAATGATAGGAACATTGTTCTCTTCCCCCTCCCCCCCGCCGTGATATATTTCTAGATTCTCTTGCTGATAATCAAGTAACCACATTTTAAGGATCTAATCATCAGTTGAATATGCCCACCTCCACATAATTCAATGTAGTGTCTAGTAAGTTTGCACCTGTGAGGAATGCAGAGGGACAGATTCTAAATGGCAATAATTGTTCTTTTGTAAGCACGATTTACATTTAGTTAGTAACTGTCCTCCTGCAATGTCCTAAATGTCTTTATTTTTTAATTTAATAATCATTATAGAAAGAATAATGAGTTGCTGAGTTTCCCTTATGTACCTGGCACTGTACTAAATTTTTAGAGGAGTATGTCATTAAATTATCACAAGAATCCTCTGAGGTCACTTATGTTATTATTTTCATTGTACAGTTCAGGAAATTGGCTGAAAAATGTCAATTGCTAGTTCCTGTCATGGAACTAGTTCATGTCGGAGCCACTATGTCACTCTCTGCCCACAGATTATTTCTACCCAGTTTTCTGGAGGTTTGTGAGTAAAATTATTTTTGTTGAGATAAATATATGTGGTATGTGACTGTGTGTGTATAGTTCTTATATTTCAAGATTTTTCATGTTTATCATGTAAGTGAGACACCATTTAGAAATAATTTAGATTGTCTAATACCATTTTGAGGAAACTAGAATTTCAAGTTATAAGCTATAAGAGTATGGGGGCAGATGTTTACATTCTTGGCTAGACTAATGTGTTAGTTAATGAGAAATAGCTTTTTATTATTGAAATTTAGATGTAAGCTATTCATGGGGCTGTACTCTCTGAGGCAGGCAAGGATCATGGTCTCTCATGTCTGTGTCCGTGGGATTTAGCTTAGTCACTGGCATATACCAGAAGATTAAATGTTTAATGAGTGAGTGAGTGATCGGTCAGTAGCAATGATGTCAAAAATAAGTGGATAATCCATTTAATAAAGTTCCTGGAGTCAGGATAAGTGAATCGACAAAGTGACTTGGAGTCAGGTAGGTGCTGTGACCCTCAGTGCCTCCAGTTCTTCAGGTGGGCTGGCCTACCTTGTAGACAGAACTGAGCAGAAAACTGAAATCTATTCATTCCATTTTCATTGTTCTTCTAGGCAGTCTTGGTGAAATCACTTAATTCATTGTTGAGCCACATTAAGAATAGACTTACTCTTTCCTGCTGATGAGTTTTAAGAAAATTCTGCTTAACAGATGGGCCAAAGAAAAGCTGGCAATGATGATGGAAGTTACTCTTTTTGAAGGCAAAGTGGTTTATGTCATCTGAATCCCTTCAACCCACTATTGTGCCTCCTCTTTGCTACCAAGGCCACCATGGAATTCCGTAACGAATGGAAGCAAGATAGCAGCACCTTCTCCCCACATTGCCCCTCCCTCCCCTCCCCCATTTCTGCCTTGATAAACTGGTTTTTACTGTGAAATACACACATACACACCTTTCTCCCAGCTGATGATGTTAAAGATCATAGGATTAAACAAGACTAGGATTAAATAAGCCTAGGATATGCCATCCTTAGACTGACAAGATTTAAATGTATAGCTGAATTTGCTTTAAAAAAAACAAAAAGATGGGGTGCCTGGGTGGCTCAGTGGGTTAAAGCCTCTGCCTTTGGCTCAGGTCATGATCTCAGAGTCCTAGGATCAAGCCCCACATGGGCTCTCTGCTCAGCAGGGAGCCTGCTTCCTCCTCTCTCACTTCCTGCCTCTCTGCCTACTTGTGATCTCTCTCTCTCTCTCTCTCTCTCTCTCTCTTTCTCTCTCTCTCTCTCTGTCAAATAAATAAATAAAATGTTTTAAAAAAAAAAGTACCCATGTAGAGCGGACAGCTTCCTCTTCCTCTATAACATGTGAATTGTGCATGGTTTTACAAAACCAGTTTTCTGCAAAATTGACACTGGATAACTTAAGAATAAAAGTAGATTCCAACAAAACAGCAACACAACAGCAACATTTTGTATACAAAGCTGCAGTTTTTCACTTTCTGTATATTAAACATATATATTTTTAAAATTTATCCTTATGTAACAGAGGTAAGAAGGAAAGTAGCCAGCTAATTAGTTTTTCTTAGTAACCTGCCAGCAAGACTTAACTTTGGGTCTTCTCTTGCTTACCTCATTTCTTCAGTATGACTAAGTGATTTCCATTCTTAGTCTGACAGGTAAATTGAGCTGCTAAATAGGTTTACACATTGAACATCTGTAGGAATCCATCCAAAGTGGCTCCTTCCCCTTGATCTTTCAGAGAAAAGTGTGAGTCAGCCATTAAATACACTGCTTTTAGGTTGAAATCTTATGCTTCTGTTCAAATAGATTGGGATTCGATTTCTAGTCGGTTTTTCTAATAGCTGTGTGATCTTGGACAATTGCATAGCTTCTTAAAACCTCAGCTTTCTCACATATAAAATGAGGACATTAGCCATACCTACCCCAAGGGCTGCTTCAAGGAATAAAACCATAATGAATTTAAATAAATTTAAAGCACAGTGCTTGGCACAGATAAGCTTAAAATAAATATTAGATAGTATCAGACCTTAAAATAGTAAGACGATGAATCCTATCTGACAGTGAATAAATTATTTGATAGTGATGTTAATCCCTCATAGCAATGGATGTTTTAGTATAAGTGTGACCCAGGCCATACATGGGAATACTTACACTAGAAAATGTTATTTGTTGTTTATCAGAAATTCATATTAAACAGAGTGTCCTTATTTTATCAGGCTTCCCTAATTTCATAAGACACAGCATTAACCACATGAGCTCTTTTGCACAATTCCAAGAGGTGCCACTTGCGCTCTGGGGGTGTGTCCTCTATGTAGAATACAATGAGAATGGTTGCCTTGAGCAGAACTCTACAACCCTAGCACCTTCACGTCTCTGAGCTACATCTGTGTGTATACCACATATGCGTGTGAGCCTCTGCAAATTTCTAAGCCGACATATCTGAGGCAGAAGATACAAAATGGTTTGCACTGCTCTCTATATGTGTTGTGGTGGATATTCTAGAAGTAATTAATGGCAATATTCATGCCATTTCCATACTTCCAGTAGTTTGAAAGAAGATCATAGTCTTTATCAACAAATCAGGCAACAGCTTTCTTCCCCAGAGTTCACAAGAGGCCAATAAAATAGATACCCCTGGAGAGCCCCTTCTGAGGGGTGGGTTAGACTCTGAGAAAATGTGGAGCGATTTGTTTACAATATTGAGTAGTTCTCTATAGTTTGGTTTCCTGTTCTCATTTTTGACTGTCAGGACCCAGAGTACAAAACTGTACATACTTGTGATATAGTAATATATTACAATAAAACTATAGAGAGATCTCAATATTGTAAAATGTTAATTTAGCATTTTCTCACAGGAGAAACCATCACGTCAGGGCTGATAACGGGCGATACTGAGCTCGAGTTCATGAGGTGCATGTGGAGGGAGAAGTCAAGGAAAGCCAGGAATCCAATCTGGCCACCTGTTCCAGGACCACAGGTAATTCAACTTCAGTCATAAAGACTCGAGAGGCTCATTGAATCATTCACTGCTCACCTCAACTCTGAGGCTGCTTGATTGATCTGGAAATAAAAGCCCTAAAGAATTGCGCAAATGACCAGCGGTGCAAGTTGTCCCGAGCACCGGGCAGGGTTTCAGTCAGGGCTTCTGCCACGTTTCTTATCCAGAAGTAAACCCTCCAATTGAACTTGAAGACGTGAACTCCTATTGCCAGCACCTCGCTTGCATTAAATCGGAAATAATTAAAGGTCTCTTTAAAAATATGTGCCCCTTATACAAATCGTTCTTATTGGTGCCTTGGGAGGAAAAACTGATCCGTATCACCCTCCTCTCACTTCAACACCATGTGAAACTAGGGAGAGAGAAATCACCCTTTTTCTTTTCTGGAAGGGAGAAGACGATTAAAAACACAGGGCAGCCCCCTTCACCGCTTACCAAACAGGACAGAGGACATGTTTCTTAGGCAGCACCTGGGGGTGAAAGCCTCCTTCTTGGCAGTCCTTCTTTACTTTTCCCTTTGCTCTTTAATCACTACCTCGGACGTATGATTCTAGAGCAGTTGTCTTAGGGCTTTAAAGGCACTGTCTCTCTCTTTCCCTGGTCTTTCTCTTTCACTGTTTCTCTCTTTCCATGGTTCTGTGGCTAAGGAAAGCAGACGTTCTAGTGTGAAGATCAGAGCTGACTATGTGTCCTTACTTTTTCATAGCAACACAGATTTGGCAAAATTAACACATTGTATGAGTTAGAGTTCGCCAGAATCATAGAACCAATAAGAGATATTTATTTATTAATTATTGGAATCTGCTCACATGATTATGGAGGTTGACAAGCCCCAAGATCTGCAGTCATCGAGCTGGAGAGCTAATGGTGTAGTTTCAGTGTGTAGGCCACCAGTCTTGAGACCCAGGAAGAACCAAAGTGTCAATTTGAGCCTGATGGCAGAGGGGGGAAATATATATATATATAATTTTATTTATATTATATACACACAGATATATAGATATATCTATATCTCAGCTTGAAGGCCAGCAGATAGGTGGAATACTCACTTAACTCAGGAGATCAGTCTTTTTGTTTTATTCAGGTCTTTTCAGTTGAGGGGATGACCCTCCCACATTAGCAGGGCAATCTGCTTTACTCAATCAACAGATGCAAATCTTAGACTCCCCGAGAAAGCGTACATCCAGAATAATGTGTGCCCACGTGGCACAGTGTGGTTGGCATAGAAAATAACCATCAGACACATGTATGACACTGAACCTATATGGCCAGAACTAGAGGCTTGCTCCCGGTATTACTTATCTAGAGGTGCCATAACTCAGAGAGCCACGCTCTGAACATGCTGAGAATATTGCCAGAACAGGGAGGAGAACTTTATACCAAGACAGTTGCAAACTAGTTCCAAAACCTCCGATGCCTCTAGGCCAGTGGTTTACAAGGAGGCTCTAACTCCTTGCTTTCGTTTTCAGGGTGAGAGAAAACAGTTTTTATTATTATTAACTTTTAAATTGCTACAACACTTAAAATGGACTATTCCATTAAAAAACAATTGCTCCTTTGTCTCCCCATTGATTTTCCTTTTTACAGGTGAGACCCACTGAATTGCAATATTTATCGACAATCCCCAGAGTTGGTGTAGTGTAGGAGAAAAGGGACCAGATGGAGAGTCAAAAAATATCATTTATGGTGGTGTTTGTTTGCTTACTGGCCATGTGACCTCGGCAACCCTTTCAAGATATCAGAACCAGTTTTCTTCTTTGTAGAGTGGAGGTAATAACTCTTGCCTTCCCTACCTCATAGGGTTATTATAAAGGGCCACCTGAAATAAAATGACGTGGAAGCATTTGGAATACTGTAAAACTCTGCTCTGTGTAAGGTAATAATAATATTATCTTCAGTCTGTATGAACTCCCCTAAATGTGTTTTTAAAATATTATAGCCACATGTTTGCTTTAGAATTATTTCACACTTCCTTGGGATATTTCTGGATGTTTTGTCACGCCTGCTTCAGATAATTCTTTTTGAGGCAGTTTTGACTCAGTTCAAAAATGACTATAAATTGGTTATACACAATTTTGTGATTAAAAAAGGACTTGATAGTATATAAAGTATGAAAAACCTAATACTCACAGGGTATTGTATTAAGATTAAAAAAAAGGAATATAATCCCCTAAAACAGTGTTACGTAAAGTTTGGTTCACCCAAAGGCACTGCTCAAAATGAAATAAGTAACTGAAATTGAGAGAAAGCATTTAAAACTTTATATAACCATTTCCCATCAACATANCGAAAAACCTAATACTCACAGGGTATTGTATTAAGATTAAAAAAAGGAATATAATCCCCTAAAACAGTGTTATGTAAAGTTTGGTTCACCCAAAGGCACTGCTCAAAATGATATAAGTAACTGAAATTGAGAGAAAGCATTTAAAACTTTATATAACCATTTCCCATCAACATAGCATTTAATCTAAATGTAATGTTGGTCTGTCAAACATAATTTAAAAAATGCAACTTTATTTTGCTTATCTTTTAACTTAATTTTACCTTCCATTAACTTATTTTTATATTTTACAAATATTGGTGCATGACAGATTGAAAGTAAAAATGGTCTCCCCCCAGGTATAGCTTGATAAACATTGTTCTAAAATCTCTAATGCTAATAACTATTTCCGGAATATTTAAATGTTGTTTTGGCAAGACCGTTACCAGATCAAGTTTCGAAAACTTCCCCTAACTACTTTGTTCAGTATCATGACTATGTATATGGCCATAATGCATACTCAAAGAACACAGCCCAGACCGTTAGTTTGCAAGCTCCTCTGGAGCTTCTCAGGTGTAATCTGAAACTGGCCGCAGTACTCAGAGGGCAGCGAGAGATGGAAGAAAGAGGCTGGCCACTCCAGGTGGGTAGGTGACAGGTTTAAGGAGTAAAAAGAACTTATATACAAAGCTTGTCTTAGGCAACAGTGAAATGAGTAGATCTCCATACCTGCTTGCCAAATCTTAAAGGTTTCTATGGAAGTCTTAACTGGTTTCCGTCATGTATACCATCCAGATTGTCTCATCACCATATCACTATCTCAAGGCTGTGTCCTTGCAGAAGCCTCTGGGAATGGGAAAAGCAAGGGGAGCCCACATTCCAAGGACAGGAGAGGAGGTGAGGAGCCTCCAGTTGCCCAGGTGCAGTTAATGGGTCAACCAATGATTGTATCTTCTCTTCTCTGTGACCTTCCACAACAGATGTAACCTTTGATCTACATGAGAGCAACTATTATTGTCCTCTGTTGGTATTCATTTGCTTAGCCACCTTGAAATGCTCTGAAACTCTGAAGTTGTCTTAAACTGTTAAAAAGCAAAAGAGTGCCAGTATTTTGGCAATTTGCATGTACAAAAACATCCAAGAAAGTAGAAGTTATTTCAGAAAAAAATAAATTATTTACATATTCTTGAGTGAAATGACAGGTGTCTGCTTTCATTAATAATGGAGAGGATAGGGCGCCTGGGTGGCTCAGTGGGTTAAAGCCGCTGCCTTCGGCTCAGGTCATGANGTTAAAAAGCAAAAGAGTGCCAGTATTTTGGCAATTTGCATGTACAAAAACATCCAAGAAAGTAGAAGTTATTTCAGAAAAAAATAAATTATTTACATATTCTTGAGTGAAATGACAGGTCTCTGCTTTCATTAATAATGGAGAGGATACCTTACTGTTTCACAATCCTGTGACAAAATTAAATAATAGATCAAGAAATCCTTGTAGGAAAAGATGTAGAAACAGACCAAAATTGGGGAGTTATTTGAGGGTGACCTGGTCAATTCAATGTAATACATGTATGAATTGTAGTCATGTAATTTTACAAATGGGTATACATTGCAGAGTATTCAGTGAGTGTGTAAAATGCTGACCCAAGGCTAGGAACTTTTTTTCTTTTCTCTTTTCTTCTTTTTTCATAGCCTTAATAACTCAGTAGCTAAAGCTAATTGATGAATAAGCAAAACTGAATAAAAAAGGAATTCAGAGATATTTATTGTCATCTGTGCTAACATTCCTTTGAACTACAACCTCCTGTCTGCTATTCATTGTTTCTTAAGAGAAAAGACAGTGTCATGAATTGGTAAGAACAGGACCGCGTAAAAAGGACGTGGGTTCTATTTCAAGCCTGTGGACTTGAGCAAACCAGCACTCCTTCAACTTCTCCCCCTCCCCCGTTTATTAAATGATCAGATTGAAGAAGATGTCCCCTAAGGTCCATTCTGGAGCTATATCACCATGAAAATTTAAGTTAAAAAACGTTTTCTTGAAGTCCTTTTAGATTACAATTTTCACATGAGAATTTATTTCTGAGAAGTTAAACGGAGAGTGCTCTTTGGTTCAATAGTGCCAAAGCACCTTTTGAAAGTAGCCATCAATTTACATAAACCTGATACATAGATAACATTCAAAGTAAAAATATGAATATGTAATTGTATAAAAATAAATGTATATATATATTCTTTTAAAGTTCATTCCATGTCAAGTCAACAAATATATTCAAGACTAATACCACATTTCAAAGGACAGAATTACTCAATAAATAACGCTACTCAACGCTGTACTTTTTCTGTGAATATAAATTAAGGAATCACACCATCCAGTACTATCATGTGTCTGTGAATACCGATTAAGGAGCCGGCCTTGCTGTTTGAATTTGGATTCAGAAAATAGCTTACTGGCCATTCCCTTACGTACTAAGTTCTGTGTGTTGATCACACATCATTTTGAGAAGCTGCAATGAATGCTACACTTGGAGAATTTGGAAACAGATTTGAATGAGGATAAACTAAATCATTGCTACCTAGAGAAAATGAAAAGATCTGTACAGTACGCTGGGATAGTGGGTTGGCTGGTTGTGGTTAGTTAGCCTGATGGAGGACAAAGAGTATAGAATGCTGGGCAAATTCCAACCCATTCAGGGGACTGCCGTCTGTTGCGGCTTCTCTCTGAGAAGTTCAGGGTTACTGCAGGAACTCCCAATCTGTGGGACATGTATCTCTCATGGAACTTAAGTAGAACCAGAAATTGCATAGTAAGAAAATGATTTTTTTCCTAATTCTGTCTCAATTCTGATTCTTCCCAGAAAAGGGGAAACAAAACAAAACAAACAAAAAACCTCCATCTGGTGCTAGCAAGTTTCTCACACCTCTCTTAATTACAGATCTTGTTTGTAACTGAGAAAAAGTCAGCCACAAGAGTCAATGCCTTTTGCAAACAAACAGTACCTAACTATAATAACAGTGATTTGTTGTTTCCTGTTCTTACAGTAACCTATTTATGCCAAGTAATACCAGCTTTTTAGTTTGGTAGCAACATAGAGTTACTTTTTAAATAAACTTCTTTAAGGCCAAAGGTATGTTGATTTAAAGAAAGCTTTTCAGTAAATAAAAAGTTGTATGTGGCTGGCAAAAATTTCTCAGGTGATATGCAGGTGATTGAAGCTTGGGAAACATTGGGCTAGAGAAAAACACACCGGGTTAGAACATAGGAAGCTTGGTCACCAAGTCTAATTCCAATCCTGTCACTAATTATCAGATTGTCCTTGGACAATATGATGCATTTTCATGACTCCCTTTCCTCATTATACAATTAATATATTGATATTTGCCAAGCTACATTTGGAGTGACATAAAGATTAAAATTAAATGATGGGTGGTGAAATAGTACAAAAGTTGTATAGGGGTGTCTGAGTGACACAGTGTGTAAAGTGTCTGACTCTTGTTTTTGGCTCAGGGCCTGATCTCAGTGCCATGACATCGAGCCCCACTTCTGGCTTGTGCTCAGCATGGAGTCTGCCTCAAATTCTCTCTCCCTCTCCTACGGCCCCTCCCACTCATGCTCTCTCTGTCTCTTCCTAAAATAAATAGAAAATTTTTGAAAAGTTGTATGTATGTAAGATTCTTTATTATGTATCTGAAACATGACTTTTTCTTTCCTTTTTTTCTTCCCATTATCCCAGTTAAAAAAAAAAAGAACAAAAACAAAAACATGATCATGACCATTTAGGAAGGCTAATAGATAATATTATCTCTGTTTTCACTCTAAGATCATACTATTTTTTTAGTAGTGTGCTTGTGTCTGTGTGTGTGTGTCTGTTACAGAGAAAGAATGGGGAGAGACTGACTACAGTTCTACAGTTTCCACATTTGCACTATTCCTAAATACTGAAACTGTGTTGTCTTTTGCTGATTGATTATATCTTTATTTTTACCATTTTTTCCATGGTGATAAAAAAGCTTGAAAACTAAACTGTTACAAAATTTAACCTAATAATACATCTTACTAATCTCAAAGCTTAATAAAAATATTATGACCTATCTGAGTATTTAGAACTGTTAAAAACAATAGTCTCATGCCAAAATTGTTTTTTGTCTTGAAATAATATTTGGAATCTTGCTTGTATTTTTTTCATTGTGCTTAAAACCTCAAACTTTCTACAGAATATGATATCTTTTTACAAAGGATGTTTCACTGTTACATAATGTCATTTCCTATAGATTTCGGAATTTCTTTTTCCAATCTAATCTCACTTATCCTTGAAGCTGTTAGTTGTTTTGGTTAAAATATAAAGGTGCAGTTAAATATATGATTTATTTTGATCTTAATGGCTAACATGCCAGGTTTATGGCTGTTTTATCTTGATACATATATACAATGAAGTCCCAACACTAATTAATTGTGTGAAAGAGAGAACTTTCATGGACATGGAGATAATGCTAGCAATTGTTTGGGTTCCCATTCTATTAAGGAAAGGTACTTAACACTATTGCTCTTGGATTAGAAAATGATAGACATCATAGGCTCATTCAAACGTTAACATGTATGGTGTAGGATAGCAATTCCCAAACTTGTGCAGTCATCAGAATCACCTAGCGGACTTGTCAAAACACAGATTGCTTGTTCCACCCTCAGTTTCTGATTCAGTGGTTTTGGGGTAAGGCCTGAGAATTTGCATTTTTAGCAAATCCCACAGTGATGCTGAGGCTGATGTGTTTCCCCTCCTCCCCCAGCCTTTTTGTCTAGTGGAAAGCAGTACAGTAGGACAGTGAAGCCTATGGACTTAGGTGATATCCAACAGACTTTAGTGATAGCCCCAGAGTTGAGCCCTGAATTTGATACTTATGAAATCTGTAACTTGGACAAGTTAGGGATCAATTTTGTCTTCTGTAAAATGGTAACAATTATATTTATTGGGAATATTGAATAAAATAATGCATATTAACTGTGTAGAACAACGCTTAGCCCTATAATGAGTGTCCACTAAATGCAACATTTGTAACTGGCGGTGATGGTAATTGGGGCAGTGAGAGTAGAAGTCATAATTAGTGGTAGTAGAAAAGAATACACATGTTTCCTTAGTTCCCTTGCAATAAAAGTTTATTTTTCTTTCCTAGGGAGGCTGGGCAGAAAGCTTGCTTTTTATTTATGACATTGTTTCTATGAGAAACACTCCAGCAAGAAGGGAATTCATTGAAAAGAAGTAGTGCTCTTAGTAAAAGAATGTTCAAGAGTGTGTTGGAGATGGGAGTCTATGTTGCAGTTCAAGCAAAAGTTTATCCATTTGTGCAGTAGGTTTTTCAATATTCAGAACCTAATGCATTTGTTTCTTTCCTTCCCTTAGCAACAAGAGCAAGACCCAACAAACCTATACATCTCAAATCTCCCCATTTCTATGGATGAGCAGGAACTGGAGAATATGCTGAAACCCTTCGGACACGTCATTTCCACAAGAATACTAAGAGATGCTAATGGAGTCAGCAGAGGCGTTGGCTTTGCCAGGTAAAACACTTGCTACATACATGTATTACTTGTCTTTCCTTCTTATTCTCTAATTCCATTCCTTTTTAGAATTAAGGCCCAAAGCAATAGACCATTTTACCCTCTCCCTGCCAAAAAGTAGCTTTTCAAACCGATTCTGTATCTTTGTTTCAATCCAAAGAATTCCAATGTAATTATAAATATATTGTGCTTGCTAAAATCGGTACTTAGAATGGTTATATGTGCCTCGGGTCATAATGATCTGCATATCCAGTTCCCAATTCTCTCTATGTCTGTAGATCAGCAAAATCAGATGCTGCCAATTTCTTCTATTGGTAATAAATGCCCAGTACCCCAAAGTTAAAGAGCCCATGTGGTGAACAAAGCATCCAAATGTTTTTGCAATGATTTCCAAAGAATGAGACGATAGAATTTCTCAGTCAAGAAAAGGAAGAGAAGAAAGATTTCGAGAAAGAGGAATTATTGGGAAGTCCCAAGGAACCCAGAAATATAAGGTGGGGGGAGGCGGTTAGGAGGGCATTTGCATTTAAGAGGCCCTAGCTGTGTGGTTTTGATGTTTTACGCAGAACAGAAAAAAGCAAATTGCACTTTTTTCATTGTCAGAAAAGGAAAAGTAGTTTTCATCTTAACTTTAAGGGATGTTTACAAAAGAAGATCTCAGCCAGGAATGGAGTTAAATTGGTTGTACCTGCTGTGCTTTCATGAAAAACAAAGCAAAAGAAACCACAGAGAAAAAGAAACTGCTCAACAACAAAGAACGAGAGTAAAAGCCGTGCCTCCATGGCTTGGTGTGTTTATGTGTCTCCAGCTGATTTAACATGGATGAGTGAGTGGATGCTAGTGTCATCAGGAAGTCAGCCCTTTGCAGACAGGTGTGTCCATCTATAACAAACCCTGCCATTACCTGGAAACTATACCAAACCAACTTTTATTAATCCACTTAGAAAGATAACAACGTGTAGGGACACCTGAGTGGCTCATTCGGTTAGGCCTCTGACTCTTGACTTTAGCTTGGGTCATGATCTCAGGGTCTTGAGATCGAGCCCCGTGTTGGGCTCTGTGCTGAGTATGGAGCCTGCTTGGGATTCTCCCTCTCCCTCTGCCCCTCGTGGGCTCACTGTCTCTCTCTAAATCAATCAATCAATCATCAATCAATACTGATATCTAACTTGACTTCCTACAAGTCATGGACCATGTCTTAAAATTCATATTCCCACCATTTTGTGGTAGACTGGTAAACATATATGAGATGCATGATGATTTGAAGAGAAATACGCAGAATGAAGAAACTCTCCTGGACTTGAATGTATGCTTGAGGCATTCACTTTTTCAGATCATTGGTAACTGCTCATTTGCATGGTCAAGACAGAGCTAATCACATCGGTGTGGGCTCTGAACTTTGCCAATGTCATAATTGTTGGATACTGTCTAAGCTGTTGTGGGAGGGCTGGCCAGTGTGGGAGTTCACTGAAATCAATAGCATACACATCCTTCTGGTCCTTCTCCCACTTCTTGCCACCCCCCCGCCCCCCGCCAAAACTCTGTCTAACGAATCAGTCTTTCCTTCAATTGTACTCCTGCTGAGAAATGAACATATTTCAACTTTATCAAGAGAAAACATTTTCTAAGATTTATGGTGATCTTTTAAAATTTTTTTAAGCAAAGGGCTTTTGATACAGAGTATAGTAACTTGCTAGGGCTGCTGTAACAGAATACAACAGACTGGGTGGATTAAATGATGAAAATTTATTTTCTCACAGTTCTGGAAGCTAAAAGTCCAAGATCATGGTGCCAGTAGGTTTGGTTTCCTCTGAGGCTTCCCTCCTTGTCTTGTAGATGACCTTGTTTTCTCTTTATCTTCACATGGTCTTCCCTCTCTATGTCTTACTCTCTTCTTTTTAAAGTCTATCAGTCATGGGGTACCTAGCTGGCTCCGTCAGAAGAGCATGTGACTCTTGATCTCAGCGTCATGGGTTTGAGCCCTATATTGGGTATAGAGATTATTTAAATAAATAAACTTAAATTAAAAAAAGAATTAGAAGACATCAGGGGCCCCTGGGTGACTCGGTTAAGCACTTGCCTTCGGCTCAGGTCATGATCCCAGGGTCCTGGAATCGAGCCCCACGTGGTCAGGGACCCTGCTCAGCAGGGAGTCTGCTTCTCCCTCTCCCTCTGCCTCTCCCCACCCTCGTGTTCTCTCTCTCACACACACACTCCATCGCTCTCAAATAAATGAATAATCTTAAAAAAAATATTAAAGGACATCAGTCGGACTGGATGAGGACCCACCCAAACGGGGCTCTATCTCCGTATACAGTCACATTATGAAATACTGGGGGCTAGGACTTCAACATAGGAATTTGTTGTGGTAGAGACACAATTCAGCTTATAACACAGAAATTGGACTGTTCACTTCTCTCACTTCTGTCTTCTCTGTACACTTTCACTTTCCTTAAAATGAAGAATATTCTTCTTGGTGCAGAGCCAAGTAATGCACATTGTAAGAGGCAGCGCTATAACCATAGTATATGATGTCATGAAAGAGTAAATCCTACAGTGCTTTTTTTTCCTTTAAGAACTGAGGAAGAGTGGGAATTTTAAATTATTCTTTTATGCCTGCTCTCAGTGCCACCACCCTCTTTTAGTGCATTTTCCATATGGAAACTACTAGTGATTCTTTAAAATACAAATTTGGGGTGACTGAGTGGCTCAGTTAGCTAAGCATCTGCCTTAGGCTTAGGTCATGGTTCCAGGGTCCTGGGATCAAGCCCCACATTGGGCTCCCTGCTCAATGGAAAACCTGCTTCTCCCTCTTCCTCTGCCCCTTCCCCCTGCTCGTGCTCTCTCTCACTATCTCTGTCTCCCTCAAACAGTTTTTTAAAAAATAAAGCATTAAAAAAAAATACAAACCTGATCATGTCAGGGGCATGTTTATATCCCTCCATATGACCTGAGTGATTAGATTTACCAACCTTGCCAAAATTATCCCTGACATCATTATCCCTGACATCACTTACTTTCCGGGCCTTCTGTCTTCCTGTCTCTTATCCTGGGCACAAGAAGCCCTTCTTGACTGTTACACTTCTCATGACTCTTAACCTGGCTTTCCCTACTTATCCTTCGGGTATTGGCTTAAATGTCTTTTCTTCAAAGAACCCTTTTGTGACCTCTATCTCCAGACTTCAAAGTAAGGTGGCATTGTTATAGCTCCTGTCAAAGTTTTTTGTTTTTTTGTTTGTTTTTTCCCAAATAAGATTTATCAAAATCATAATGAATTCACTATTTAGTGTGTGTCTTCACCCACTGGATTGTACATTTCCTTAAGTCGTATTTCCTTTTCACTGTTGGGAGGATGGATGGGTGGATGGTAATTAGCATAAGTACTTTTCCATGATGTTCCTGAATGACTAAGCCCCAAGCAATGGCCTTTGAAAACTGAGCTTAGAATAGGAATCATCAGTCACATTCCAATACTAAAACTTAGGTCTCCATACTCTAAATCATATTATTTTCCAATTTCAGAAAGTAGGGTATGGATTAATAAGGAAAGCATAGGTTCAGGTCAATTTCTTAGGCATAAGAAATCAAAAGAAAATATGAATCTGCCTCTTTTATTGTAAGAAGCCAGGAAACTGATGAAGAATCAGAATTTTATTCTCCATATGTCTTAGACCTGAAATTCCAAAGAGCAGGATCCCACGTGATTTACCTAACTTGATGATGTGAAAAAATAATTGTAGCTCTATCATATGTCAGTGGGTCTGCCCAAATTCCCCTTTCCTCACACTTGGACATTTGCTCTGCATTTTCTCAATGGGGACTGTGGCTGCAGCTTAACAAACTCAACCTTTCACAAATTCACTTTTAAACAGTTTCCCTTTATAAATATCACCCTTTTCCCGTTGTTCAGCCTTTCTCATTTGGAGCTCTCCCTCTGAACCACAGAACAGAGATGACTTGAGTGATGATTTCTCACTTCTTCCCAGGACAGCGAGTAGCTAGTGAGAGAAGTTAATGGATTACGTACAATGGACGCCTTGGGACAGCGGTTCTCAAAGTGTAGTTTCCAGGACAGAAACCTCAGCATTACTTGGAAAATTGTTAGAAATGCAATTTGGGGCCCTGTCCCAAACTTACTGAATCAGCAATGCTGAGGGGTGGATGGGGTGTAGGAATCTGTGCTTTACCAAGCACTTTAGGTGACTCTCATGCCCTCTAAACCTTGAAAAGCATTGCCTTACGGCATTAGGGCTTAATTCTCAAATCATCTGGAAGGCCTGTAAAATTTCAGATTGTTGGGCTCCGTTCTTAGAAATTTTTCCTGATGGAGTCGATTCCTGTTGACACCTCCATCACACTGTGCCACTTTGCTAAATGTACTAGCCATGAATCCATCTCCTGTCCTGTTCTTCCAGTGTAGGGACCGTGTCTTTTTCTTCTTCATGTCCGTCCCAGCACCTAGAATGTCATCTGACACATTACTGATCTTCAGTAAATTTTGGATGATGAACAAATGAAATCACTTCTAGTGTTTTGTTTTTGTTTTTGTTTGTTTTTGACTATAACTGTGCAGGGTGGTAGCATTTGATGATAACGATGACCCAATTCTGAGATGGGTGTCCTGGAGTTTTAGAGGAAAGTACAGTCACACCAGCTCAACTATTATTGATTTACAAATTATTTCGTCCTTCGAAATTTCACAGTGCCACAGGCGTCATTAAAGAAAATGCTTATTTGATTGGGAGAACAGTCAGCCTGTAATTTGCCTAGTAAATCGTATCCATCTCTTGAATTTGTGGCTCGCTCAATTTGTGTAACCTGAATAAATTTTTTATCAAGCGTCATTTTAAAGATTTTATTTATTTACTTATAAAAGATTTTATTTATTTATTTGACAGAGAGAGAGAGAGAGATCACAAGTAGGCAGAGAGGCAGGCAGAGAGAGAGGAGGAAGCAGGGTCCCTGCTGAGCAGGGAGCCTGACGTGGGGCTACATCCCAGGACACTGAGATCATGACCTGAGCTGAAGGCAGGGGCTTAACCCACTGAGTCACCCAGGCACCCCTTCATTTTAAAGATTTTATTTATTTATTTATTTATTTATTTATTTATTATTTTATTTGAGAGAGAGAGAGGGCGAGCATTGAGGGAGCAGGGGGCAGAGGGAGAAGGTGAGAATCTCAAGCTGACTGCACACTGAGCATGGGGCTTGATCTCAAGATCCTGAGATCATGACCTGAGCCAAAACCAAGACTCTGTTGCTTAATAGACTGAGCCACCCAGGTGCCCCAGCAGGCTTCATTTGCACTATTACCATTGTTCACTTTTCACCACCAGATATGCTCCTTGATTCATATGCAAGATATTCTAGAATTCTTTAAATAGAAAGAAATCTGCCATTATTATTTTACTTGCAAGCTATACATTAATCTCCTTTGATAACCATCTCTTCAAAGTAAAAGTAGTATCTTCATTTTATATTTAAAACACTGAACTTCAAAGCACAGATTTGAATATCAGTAGGGTGCACAGACAGCACAATTAGAGGCTTTTCAAATTCCAGAAGCACCAGATATATCTGAAATTACAGACATTTTATTTTATTTTTTACGTTTTTTTTTTCTTTACTCTCTTGTAACTTAAAACAATTTGTAAGATCCACCGCCCTCTAGGCAGCATTTTATAGCCAAGTCATAAACCTCTAAAAACAGAAGTTTACGGTGGGAATGCTGACAGTCAGACAAGTCAGACCCAATACTGCAGAGCCAGTGGGTGCCAACAGACTACCTTGCCTTGCAGGGTGAGGATCAGAGCATAAATCACCCTGAGGCCGGACAGACATGACTCTGTGTTCATGTTATCCATTTCCCATTCCCAGAAACATGAGACCATTTGTCTAACAAAAATCACATTGAAAGAGTGTTATGTGAGGCCGGTAAAGAATGACCTAAAGTGTGGAAGGGATGGGGGGTAAACATTCACAATTAATCCAGCTTCAACATCTGGGAACATAGAACCTCTTTAAGAAATGCATTTACTGTCCCCTGGTGAGCTAAAGAGCGTGAGAGACCGCTGAGCACAGAGACCTTTGTGTTTTGTAGTATTTTTCACCCCTCTTCAGTACTCTTAATTTGATTCTCATGGAATTTTGTTTGAATGACTTTTAACATATGGGCAGCCTTGTGTTCTATCTCTCCCTACTGAATGAACACGTTTTCCAATTAAAGAGTTTCAGTTCTTTCTTTTTGCCAAGTAAAAAATATAATAATAATAATTGTGGTTATAGATAGACAGATATCAGCCTGATTAATAAAATCAGCATAAAAAAATAAAAATAAAAATCAGCATAAATAGCAGGTAAAAAATACTTTTTTGTATTTTCTTTTATTAGTGTTGAATATCTTTAAAATTTTGTTGATTTACTTTCTACTGCCTAATGCTTCTTAATCCCTATCTTCTCCCCTCCTGAAATATAATGAAACTTTGACTCAGGATCAGCATAATCAAAATATAGAAATTAAAAAAGTTATAAGGCAAATACCAATGCTTCCTTTGTAGGCAAATATATAACCCTTTAAAATAACTATCATGCTTACCTAATTGTCATTGTTTGGAATGTGTTTCGATCATATTTATTGATCTGATGGAGTCTGTCTTTGTTTTAAAAATCACCCCCACCCTTGCTGTTTTGGCAATTGTTTTGGCGTTTCTGCCTCAAACCTGCATGGAACTAGGAAATCAAATGTGAACAAAGAAAATCTCCAAAGTGTAAATTTAGTGATTAGTCATCTCCAAATTGCAGCTGTGCTTGCACAGAGGGAGGTTACAATGTTTGTTGAGACTGAAAAGAATAAGGGCTGTTACTCTGTTCAGTAATCTTAGTTCCTCAGCCGATTGCCTACAAATGTGATCCACTGGAGATAGACTCTTGGTCCATCCTTCAGCTTCTGGATCTTTGTTCTTGTTTTATGTGTTTCTTCATTTATCTTGATCTGTTTCTGCACAATGTTTCTTTCATCATCAGTCAGTCATGATCGTGGTTAGAGATACAGCAGAACATTTTGCTTTCTTTTCCATATATTCAGAGCCCGGGGTTTCAGGACCCAAACCAACCAACCAAGCAATGAGCCAACCTGTCAACCAATCAAACAAATGGATTAAATTGCATCAAGTGGTCTATAATTTTGAAATGTCCTGGACTCAATTCTTGTTCTGTACGTGGCTTTATAAAAGCTAAGAGAAGGAGGGTAACATATAATTTCTTTTTTTATCATTATATCATTGAAATGACCAGATCCCAAAGATCATCCTCTGTAGGATGAGAGGAGAGTTCTGAATATTATTTACTCATGTAAAGCTGAAATTGGAGAACTTTGTTACCTCGAGGTTGGAAACAGTAACCATTAAGTGTGTTCAGAGCCTGTAAGATTTCTTTGCCCTGTACTGGCTGTAAACACAAACTGTGATGGGGACTCTTGGGGTGTCTGAAGGCTGTGGGGATATGAGATATGTTGTCTGCTTCCCACCAATAAAGAAGAAAGACTGGGAAATATCATTTGAACTCACAAGCGTGATTCTTTTTATTTAGTATCTTTTCTATCGTCTCAGCTTTCTGTGAGTTGGATCATCCCATTCACTCACTCTGTGTGGTTATGAACATGGCTTTCTGGGTCAGAAATAATGTAGTTTGCTTCTTACTTCTGCACCTCCTGTCTGTGTTCTTGGACAAGGTACATAAACTCTCTGAGCCTCCTTTTCTGATATGTACCATGTGTTTATTCATTTGTTCACTTCACCCAATAAATATGTCTTGGGCACTATAATATGCCAGGAATTGTTCAGAATATGGTAATGCAGACGGGTACATAGGAGAAAAATATCTGACATTCTACTAAACTGGGGAGACAAAAAAATGTAACCCAACAAATAAGAAAGTATAAAATAATATCAAATAATCCATATAAAATAATCGAAGGGCTATAAAAGCAAAATAAGACATAGGGGTACAATAGAGAGTATGGCAGAAGGAGAGCCTGGACGTCAAGAACAGGAAAGTTCTCTCAATAGAGAGCGTTTAGGCTGAGGTATAGATGGTGAGAAGGAGTGTGAGAGTCTCGTGGCGGGGATGGGTAGGGAATCCTGGCAAAGGGAAAACACAGGCAGAGGTCTAAGATGGGGCCAAGTTTGGCATGTTTAGGAACCAGAAAAAAAGGCAAGGTTGCTATTTCATAGAGGAAGGAAAAGAGATGTAACAGATAATAATATCTAGGAATCAGATGTGCCTGTAGTGCAAAGAGGTTGATTAAAAGTGATAATGAATTCCAGTGGCATTTAATGGTAGGATTTTTCTAGATCTGAACATACTATACTTATTGATTCCTCCTTTATCTCAATGTTAATGTTTTTAATTTAATTTTTTTCCATTTCTTCACCAAAACTCCTTTTGAAAACATTAATCTATGGTTTTAAAGGACAGACTTAGGTTATGATGCCAACTGGAGGCAGGCAGATAATCTAAGTGTCAAGTAGTTCCCAGACTGGTGTAAAAGAAACCACTGTTGTTTTTTGGGTTTTTTGGGGTTTTTTTTCCCCCTTGCCTTTTCTTTCAAACACACAACCTCCAGGTTAATTTTGTTCCTCCAGCCTTGATAGTTTTATGGCAGAGCCATCAGCATGCTGGCCGCAAACAGAATTTCACCCCACATGATTCAACTGAAGAGACTAGAGTAAAGCAGGATTTATGAAAGTTGTGGGTAGAGAGAAGGGAACTGACCAAGGATGTGGGGATACCCAGAGATGACCAGCAGAAGGAAGCTTTTACCACCCCGAGACAGCTGAAAGCAGGTGGAAGAGTGCTCTCAGAGCCAGTGAAACCCAGAGCTGTGGAAGGGGAGGATGCCTGGAGTAGCAGGAGACAGGGAAGGATGCAATCCCAGGCAGAGAGGCAGTGCCAAAGCCAAGAGAGAATAAGGAAGAACTGGTCAGACTTCTCTTTACTCCTATAGCTAAACCCAATGAAAAGCCATCAGAGAAAAGAGCTAAAAGGACAGAGTTCATAGGTGGTTCTTTGAAGCATATGCTTCTTTGAAATATAGAGCAGAGAAGGCATGTAGAAGGACAAACAGAAAATACCAGAAAACATGTGCATAAATTGATTTATTTTTCTTTCCCTTTGAATTCACTAATTTAAAAAAAAAAAGGAAAGAAAAAATAATTCAAGGTTAATGATATCTAAGCATCTGCTACTTTACCTTAGCATTGGCAATTGGTACAGGATGGTAGGAATGATGACAAACTGGTTGTGTTTAAAGGAAGCAACTGTTCAACTTTAGGTCATGGTTGCTATGATGATATCACTTCTAAAACCAAATGTGTGAGGTTTTCTACCAATAAATACATGTTGTTTTTCCACATCAGTTCTCCAGTTATGACACCAACTGGGTGTCCAACTATTCAGTTCAATTTTTACACTAACTATGTAGGGTTATCGCCAGACCTCACAGGTTTAAAGGCTCAGTCCCACAAGTCTGTTCCCACTTCGGACAAAGGCCCCAAATGGTGGGAGCTACCCACCATTCCTTGACCCCATCAGATTTGTTAATTCATTGGAACAATCCACAGAACTCATGAAAACAATTTACTTATGTCTACTAGTATATTACAAAGGATACAACTCAGGACTGGCCAAAAGAGATGTAAAGGACAAAATATGGGGTATAAGGAATGACTTAGAGCTTCTCTGTCCTCCCTGGGCATGCCACCCGCCTGGCAAATTGGCAAATCAGTGTGTTCACCAACCCAGAAGCTCTCTGAACTCTTTTGTTCAATGGTTATTATGGAGGTTTTATTGCATAGGCATGGTTGATTCATTTGCTGGCCATTGGTGATTGAGCTCAATCTTCAGCCCTTTTCCCATCCTCAGTGGTGGTGGGTGGGGCTGAAGCCTCCAACCTTCCATTCGTTTGGTCTTTGTGGTGATCAGCCCCATGGGGTCTGATCCCTGAGGCCCTAGGGGTCCCTTCTTGAGACACCTCATTAATGTAAACTCACGTATGGCCCAAAAGGTCTTATTATAAGTAACAAAGGACACTGCTTTCACTCAGGAAATATCATGGGTTTTAGGAGTTCTGTATCAGAAACTAAGGACAAAGACTAAATTTATTTTTATTGTACCATGGTAGCTCTGCAGAAAACATAGATCAGACAATATCAGCTTTCAAGAGGAATCAGCAATCCAAATTTTTTTTTTTATTCTTTGCCCCAGGGGTACAGGTCTGTGAATCATCAATCTTACATCTTTCACAGCATTCACCAAAGCACAAACCATCCCCAATGTCCATAACCCATCCACCCTATCCCTACCCTCCCACCCCCCAGTAACCCTCAGTTTGTTTTGTGAGATTAGGAGTCTCTTATGGTTTGTCTCCTTCCCCATCCCATCTTGTTTCATTATTTTTCCCTCCCTACCCCCCACGACCCCCCACCCTGACTCTCAAGTTCCTCATATCAGAGAAATNTTTCCCTCACTACCCCCCACGACCCCCCACCCTGACTCTCAAGTTCCTCATATCGGAGAAATTATATGATAATTGTCTTTCTCTAATTGACTTATTTCTCTCAGCATAATACCCTCCAGTTCCATCCACAACGTTGCAAATGGCAAGATTTCATTTCTTTTGATAGCTGCATAGTATTCCATTGTATATATATATAACACATCTTCTTTATCCATTCATCTGTTGATGGACATCTAGGTTCTTTCCATAGTTTGGCTATTGTGGACAAGCAATCCAAATTTTTATGTGAAGTCTCCCAATCTTTAAATGTTGACAACCATTTCAGATTCTCTAAAAACTTCTTTGTAGTCCAAACAAAACTTTCTACCTGAAGGGTGGATTCAACTCATAATTTCTAGTTTAGAACATGTGACAAAGAGCTCCAGAACAGTGGTTTTCAACCCTGGCTGCACACTGGAATCACCCGGGTGGCTTTGAAAATTATGTGCCTGGACTTCATGCCAAAGCAGTTAAATTAGAATGTCCTGGGCTGGGGCCCAGACATTGGTATTTTTAAAAATAGTTTCCTAATCATTTATATGTATAGTCATTTTAAAATAAACATTTTATTTTGAAATAAGTTTAGTTTAACAGAAACATTACAAAGGTAATAAAGAGTTCCCATGTACACCATGCCATTTGTTAACATTTTACATCACCATGGTGTATATCTCAAAATTAAAAAACTGACTTTGATGCATTACTATTAACTAAACTCCAGACTTTATTTGGATTTCAACAGTTTTTCCACTGATATGCTTTTTCTGTTCCAGAATCCTATCCAGGTTACAATTTTTGTATTTGGTTGTCATGTGTCACCAGCCTGTTATGATTTGTGACTATTTCTCAGACTTTTCTTGTTTTTTCCTGAGTAGCACTAGCCAGGTAGACTGGGGAATGTCTCCAGAGTTGGGTATGTCTGATATTTTTCTCATGATAAGATCCATATGATATATAGGTTTTTGGAAAGAGAACCATAGAGGTGAAGTGCCCTTCTAATCATATCAGATGAAGGTATATCTCCATTTTTGAGAACAACGGCTCCGGTTCTTGGAGATTGAACGAATGGAGGTGGCATGATCTATCCAGCATCAGAACACATTAAAGTAGACGAGTACAGGACATCAGGAGGGATGATGGGAGGCCAGCAATGGAACTCCCTCTTTTCCAGCTAAGCCAGGTGAATTGAGAGTCAAGAGACAAAGGTTCTATTCCAGGTTCATCCATTGACTAGTCTCTAGGGAAGGCAACTAGTGTTAGTTTCTTCATCTGTACAGTTTAGAAGTTGATATCTAGGGCTACTTCTAGTGCTGAAATTATGTGATTCTAAAACTCTGGAGTGGGTTTTCATTAGTTAAATATCTTCCACAGTTTCGTTTCCTGAAGAGGAATGTGTTGTAATGGCAAGTAAGACACCACCCAAATGTCTGGTTTTGGCAAAGGAAGATGGCAGAAAGGCAGCTCTGCTTCATTATTTGGCATTTCTGATACTTGTATCCTAAGAATGTCAAACACCTGGCAGATAGAAAACAAATCCTAAAGACTAAGAACAAAGTTCGGCTCATTCACTCCTCTTTGTTCCTGGGACTCGACTGTTGTTCTCTCCATTACGATAGAGTAAGAAGTAAATGATGGAATTTATTTTTGAAATCTCGGAAGGAGTGTACATTTTAGTACTTTTAAAAATCTGTTAATGTTGTCCCTTTGCATAACTCTAACCGGATTTAGATGGAAGACTGGCTTGCAACGTTGGATATGCTAAGTTGCCAATAATTTGTACAGAGCCTGGGATTGCAAAACCACAAAAATTTCACAATAGCGGAAACCTCTAATTAACCAAAATAAATGGCAGGGTGGATTGGTTTTAAATATACGGTTAATAATGCTTACTGCCTTAAGATCATAAACTGAGAGATTCTCTTTAAGCTGAGATAGGTAGGCTGCAGAAGGTTTTGCAAAATTCTTTTCCACCTCTGTGTGTTAAGTCTGACCCAGAACAGTCTGCTAATATTGGATCAAACTCTCCTCTGATGTAACTTGCCTATGGGAATTGTATTGGCTGTGAAACTGGCTCCCCTTAGTAACTGGTGTAAAAAAAAAAAATTTTTTTTTTAAATCACAATTCTGTGGTTTGTTTTGAATGAGTGAAGCCAGGTTCCTAGGCACTGAGACAAGAAAGAATGTCAAATGGGACCTTTAATGCGTATTTATATTTAAACATCAGACCTAACAGAAAACCCTGAAGCTTTATACAATGATTGGAGCCTTGTAAGAACCTAATTAATGTATCTTCGGGTGAATGGTTGGCCTGGCACGTGAGCTGTCCCGAGGTACTCGAGAGGGTTCAGGTACCGCCTGGGAAGAATAGATGCTGTTGTAGTGATTCAGTGGCCCGTCTGAAAGGGACATGTAAAGGCAGCTTTGTCTGGCGTGCCGCCTTTTCAGACTCACTTGATAATACTAGTGTCAGTTTCAACTGAAGCGTGGGCCAGATTGCAGATAGCTTGAGCAGGCATTTCAAAGCAGTTAATTGTGAAATCTGAGAAGAGAATGGGCACATTCTTCCGAAGGTGGCTATTCAAATGCAGTCTCTTCCCTAGGGAAGAGACTTTTGTTCGGTTTCCACATAAAATGCATGAGGAACCCTGAGCCTTTCCCTTGGTGGCTCCTTGCCTTTGCTGGGACTGCTTTGCCTTGTTAAAATGTGCCCCGTGTATTAAAATGAAATTGTCACTGCTGGGTGGTGCAGCTTAACATGGTTTGACACTAAGCGCCGGCAGCTACAGAAAACAGACTTTTATTGCATTTATTCTTTCAGAGACGAGAGTCTCTAAAGGCTCACTGCAGACATTCACTTAGTTAAATCTGAATGAAGCAAAGTGAACAATCTATGCCGCTGTCTTCGCGTTATTGGAAACAGCCCCCATCCGGCTTGATACGACTGTAAAATAGTCTAAAGGAAAGAGGATCATACTTAGAATCCGAAAGGGAAGACTTGAGGCTTTCAGTCCAGAGCAAAAATATTTTAGGTGGGTAGAGTGGGTGAGCCACCTGATTTTCCACTTTAGCTTCTGTATTTCCTAAAACACATTATATAGAATCAGCAAGCACGTGCGCGCGCACACACACACACACACACACACACACACACACACACACACACACACACACACACTCCAGTCTAGCTTTAGTCTTCATTTAGAATTCCGTGTCATTTAAAACAAAGAGAAAGGATTTGATTTGTAGGCCCCTCGCAAGCAAGCTTTAGATTCTTAACTGCCTTTTATCTAGATGAGTATCCAGAGAGAGATTGAACAAGGAGGGGGCTCTAGGGCATAAGCTTTTCATTCTGTAGCTCTCCTGGAATAAAAATTCCATAAAGTAACATCTGTAGTAATTAAGGGCTTACATTTCCTCTCCCATTCATGTCTCTGGTAGGAGGGAAGGTTATTGTCCCTAAGAGAGGCTACATAGTAGATCCTGTGGGAAGACAGAAAGAGTAGAATTAGAATTCTTTTGTTCCTAGAAATGCAAGTTTCCTACTTCAAAAAAAAAACTAGTAACAACAGGTTGGAAGACTTACTGTAAAAGATTCCACAGAAAGAAAAACTTGAAGGAGTTAGGAAAGTTGTACTTAGCTATCCCTCAGTATTTGGAATGGAGAAAGATTCATCATCTTGCCTTTCTTACCCAAGTATCTTCTGACTTGGAGGAACTTGTGATTAAGCAGTGAACAAAATGCTCTCTTTGTTTTTATTTTTATTTATTAAAATTGTATGTTATTAAGCTTAGAGAGTTTTGGTTGTTGTTTTTTCCCCCATATTTGGAAATAAAATTGATTCATTCTTTACATGTTCTTCAAAATAACACCTATGTGGATCCATTAGGCCATTTGATAAATGAGTAATAACCTGTTGGGTTAGTACACTTTCTTGTCATAGTAGGACGAGTGAATTTGTGGGACCCAGTGAAAGTTAAAAATACAGGACCCCTTGTTAGAAAATCATTAAGAATTTCAAGATGGTGCCAGCAGATTTTAAACCACCAGACTTATTCTAAGTCTGCGGCTCTGTCGTTCTGCACTGGTCTCATGGCAGGGAAGTCAGTTTTGCTTGGTAGATAGAGATTAGCCATTTATATGTATCTCTGTACAGAAAAATGTGCCTCCATCCCATGCCTCATAGGAATGTACATCAGAAAAGACCCCCCCTTTTTTTTAATTGAGTCAAAAAATAATGATGCCTCCCCCCCCCTCCCCCCACTGGAACATGCTCCTGATACCATCTTGAATTTCTTAACCTGATAATTCGGGTGGCCTTGTCTACATCTCTCGGCTTATCTACGAGAGTACCCCCAACCCCTGTAAACCTTCCACTCAGGCACAGTATTCTGCTCACCTCACCCCCTCTCAAAGGACACAGGGCGAGGTCAGCCCCCTGCCCTAATGACTTCTCTAAGGGCCCTTCTGGCCTCCTGTGCCCACTTCTCAGTGTTTCCCTGGTTTCTGGAATTCCTTTCACATTTGAATTCCTGTAGCTAGTAAATGTGTAACTTATTTGGTGTTTGTTTACATATTTTCCCTTATCTTATTTCCTGTGCATGTAATAGGCTCCTGAAAACACACTTAAGATTTAGGTGTAGGGAAGTTTTATAGCTTGAGTTAAAAGGCTCCATTCCAAGAAAGCTCATATTAATAACACAGCAGAAAATCCAAAATTATACTTTGCCATTTAAACAAATTTCACACGTTTTGTGCACATTCTTTCATATGTGTGTGAGCTGTTTTTTAAATTTGTATTTGCCTCTAGTGTACTGTTTAGGAGACTTAATTTCCTTTAATCGGAATCAACCCTTTAATTTTTATCTTCCCCAGCCAATGTTATAAAATAATAAAGCCCCGCTGTAGTTAATTATTCAGAAAATGTTGCCAATCCTAGTCTACTTAGGATAGGGCAACACTGCCAATATTGACATTATGATGGTATAGTTCAAAATGTTCATTCATTAGCTTGCAAGTGAGATGCCAAAATTTGGCCCAAGGAAACTGGTTTAGAAATATGGATGTCTAGTATGAAAAAAGAGAGGATTTCCAAAATTCAAAGTGAAGAAAGTTCAGGACTTGACGTTTATGTGTTTATGTTCTCCACTCACATTTGGGACCCCAAATAATTCTTTTTTTGTACCTTTACCCGGTGGGTTCTCAATAACAGTATCAAGGTATTGATGACAACACTATTATATTAACCATCGTGTTAGACTGCATGCAGTGGAAATACGACACATCTCCTCAGCTGGTTTTGTGGAGTCCCTCAGCACAACATCTTAGTAGTGACAATTTGGCTTTGGTGTTTAACAAAACTTAGTTAAAATCTCAACTCTGCCACTCGTTGCCTAGGTCATTCATCTGTGTAAGCCTCGGAGCCCTCAATGTGAAGAGCAACAAGACCTACCTTTCAGGTTTGCTCATTCAGATGTTCGACAGATATTTATCAAGCACTTTCAAATGCTAGACATTGTTTTGTGGATTAAATAAGAAAATGCCTCAGTATTTCTTCTGGGAGAGGAACCAGCACAGAGCCATCCACATAGGCAGCTTTCAATGCAGTAAATAATACATACTCTCAGCAATGGTGACTTCGTGATATTCTGATCATGGTGATCATGGCAACAGTTGACAAATCTCATAGAATTCTCAAATCAGGGCGCCTGGGTGGCTCAGTGGGTTAAAGCCTCTGCTTTCGGCTCAGGTCATGATCTCAGGGTCCTGGGATCGAGGCCCGCATCGGGCTCCCTGCTCAGCGGGGAGCCTGCTTCCCCCTCTCTCTCTCTCTGCCTGTCTCTCTGCCTCCTTGTGATCTCTCTCCCTCTGTGAAATAAATAAATAAAATCTTTGAAAAAAAAAAAAAGAATTCTCAAATCAAGCATTTTTTGTGGTTTTCCTTTTCCTTTTCATTTACTTTTCCTGAAAGTGCATGACCTTATGAAAGTATATGATCACCTGTTTACCTCTTTTTCCAGAATGGAGTCTACTGAAAAATGTGAAGTGGTAATTCAACATTTTAATGGAAAATATCTGAAAACACCACCAGGCATCCCAGGTAAGAAATACCATTAAGTAATCATTCATTTATGTCTAGGTTTATTGCTATTATTAAAATGAGTACATGGTAAAGGCCTTGGTTGGTCAATGGGAACAAAAAGGTTGCTTTTGTAATTGTGTATTTTAAAACAGTATGTAGCTCCTCATCTTTCTCAAAACGACCAAAATCTTCTTTGGCCTTTCTTTTGACTCTCTGCTGCTGATTGCCTGAAGTGAATTGAAAAAGAAACAGCAAAGAATAGTTTAAAATTCACTTCAAGTGAAGGAAGTTCATGACTCCTGTCATTAATGTTGGTATCCTGATTTTTATTTTATAATGTATCTCTCAAAACAGTGATAGTCACAGTGAAATACACTGATTGATGCAAGTTTCCAAACATTTCTTACCAGTCCATCACAAGAAGGGTACAGAAAGCAAGAGGAAGCATTTAGAAATGTTTTTTGGTTTTTTGCATTTAGAAACTTTTGTAGCAATTTGATGTTACCTTGAAATCTGAATGCATAATTTGATATTTTTTTTAAAAAATCAGTTGCTGACATATTGATTTTTTTTTGTAAACTGAGATAGTTTGAGAAGCATCAATCTTGACTATCCTAGAACATTTCACATTTCCCAAGGCAAAATTCTTAAGCT
The DNA here is from genome assembly GCA_002007465.1 of Ailurus styani. Taxonomy (NCBI): domain Eukaryota; kingdom Metazoa; phylum Chordata; class Mammalia; order Carnivora; family Ailuridae; genus Ailurus; species Ailurus styani. The sequence continues at coordinate 713,980 of LNAC01000575.1, forward strand.
CTTATACACATCATAAGATGATATAACTTCCTGCTATTAAAAATTACATTCAGCATAAAGAATTGACTATCACATTGAATATCACATGTCTGGACTTAAGCTGCAATGCCTCAACTTGCTATTAATCTGGTAGTAGTATATATGGCAAGGATTTAATATTAAGTGAGTAGATTTAAAAATATATTTTACTCATGCATAAAATATTCAAGATTGAATGAAATGATAAAAAGGAAGAATTATAATGAATGGATAAAGAAATGTCTGACCAATCCATATTGGTTTATTGGTTGCTCTTTGATTTTGGTGATTCTCAGGGGAAAAATATGACTTCTTCAGTCTTATATTTTCCTTTTGACTTTTTAAAGCTGGACTTCCATAGTGTTTGCTATGTAATGCGCCTGCTATTTAAAACACATGGTGAGAGAGTTCAGGGGTTGAATATTTCAGTTCCTTAAAATGTATTGAGGCTACATAGAAGAGGAAATCTGAACAAGAAGAGAAATATTATTTGAGATGGGTCAGTCCTTTTAGGACTTGGTTCGTATGGGGAGGGTGTCAGGAAAGGAGAAAGGCCCTTTAGACGCTCACTTAGATGATCTGGAAAATCCAAAGTAGCATCTCCTGGTTAATCAGCAAGCTCACACACATTGATGCCTGTGCCTTGATTTGGTTAGCTTCCATGCGTAACGTTCCCTTGAGAACCGACTGCATTATGATCCAATTGGAGACATATGGTGTTGTTAAGAAAAGAGTTAGCAGTTTTCATCTCAGCATGTAAGCTGCCCTTGAATTTTAGGAGAAATACTTATTTTTTTTTCTTTTAGTATAAAAGACACTTTAAGACATTCTGCTCAGAACTATCATTGAGTAAAGGGGCTGCTTTGTTAGAGGATTATCCCCTATTTATCCCATTTTTATCCAACGGATGCCTGTCTATATAGAAGGCATTCAAACTGGGTGTGAATTAGATGGTTATATAAAAAAAATTAAGAATGAACAAATTATGTAGAAATTATTGTTGATTGAAGTTGTAATACAGCTCAGTTTTTTTTTTAGGTTTCTTCATTTTCAGAAAAAGACACTGAAATCCTTCTTGACTTGATTGATTTGAAACAGTACTATTTGGTTTTCCCTGTAGAACATAGATGACTAATACAATTTAATGCTAAAGACAAAGAAAGTCACTACAAATCCCCAAATGTCTGGGCATTCTTCCTGAATACACAGGCTGTGATATCAACCTGTCTAATATCATAGCTACACCCAATGGAAACATTGTGAATAGCAAGAACCTGGTTATGAGTGTCTCACTCACTTTTATCTCATGGGAACACAAGAAGCAAAATAATTATGCTCAGTTATAAAACTCCTAAGAGATATAAGTTTATGCTTCTGAGATTTACACTCAGTGTAGTAAAATTAAATATATAATATTGATCATCATTATTACTTGAATTTGCTTAATAATGCAGTGGAAGTCAAACAGTTTAATAAAAGTTTCAAATGTTAACAGAAGGTATTTCATCTTAAACATTGAAGTTTGATATGGAATAAAATAGGATATAATGCAAAATGTGGATATTTTGGTGAGTCCAGTAGAAGACGTCCTCATTGGGTTGATTCAAGAAGTCCGAATGGGTATGATCAAATATGAGTGTATGCTGTTTGCCATTATTGATCCTCACTACTTATTTGTTGTAGATGACTGAAATGTTATTTTCAAATACTCATATCTTAATCCAATTTTCTATTCCAACTTGAAGACTGCAAGTGGGATGTCACTATAGGCCATAATTCCAAACTGCAAGTGATTCCTTTGATATTTTCAAAAGAAATGAGCAATTTCTTAACTTTTTCAATCCTATTGTAGCTTTACAGAGACTGTTCTTGCTTGTGGGTATACTAATTAAAACCAACAATAATTGATCTGATCCCCCTACAACTTAAATAGAATTCAAAAAATTATAAAAAGTGTTCTGTATTATCAAGATTCAGCATCTTTGGAATTCAGAAGTTTGCAGTTTTTTGGAACTCACATTGATGGTTTCAATATAATGCTTTAAGGTTGGGTGATTGATGGCCCCACAATGATCCAATAATGACCTGAGAGTCTCAGGCCCTAAGAAAGCTGTAGAAAAGATTGCATGTTAAGTCAATCATCTTCTTATACTAGACTCCTGCTTTAATCTTATGCTAAGCAAGTAGGGAACAATTGGTACCAAATTTGCATTCTTTATTTCTCCATTTAGGGATGACTTGGGGGAAATGTGCTTATGTCACTGGGCAAATACAGTGCCATTTTGGTTTCTGTCACTTTTGACAAATGATTTTCTTAAAGGAGATGCAAAGATAATTATTTCCCTGAAATGATCATCTCACTTTGAAATCCCCTACTGTGTCGTTTCTATACAAGAATAAGAAAAAGATCTAATTCAACCCAAAACTTTGGCATTGCTTTGAATTTCAAATTCGAAAACATTATATTTAAGGATATTTGCAAGGACATGTAACACTGACCACATTTATGTTGTTGCTTCCATTCTGATTTGTTAGTCTAGCAACAATTTATTCATTAAAAAAGATTCGTGGTGGTATTTAATCTTGATTCCTGCTGACAGATTATGTGAGTTGGAAGGAAACTTTGTAGATATCTTCTTTTGGTTCATGCTTTCCTGGGCTCCTCCTTTTTGTTCGTATAAAAGATCTAACTTTAAGAATCCATCATGGAGGGCGCCTGGGTGGCTCAGTGGGTTAAAGCCTCTGCCTTCAGCTCAGGTCATGATCTCAGGGTCCTGGGATCGAGGCCCATATCGGGCTCTCTGCTCAGCAGGGAGCCTGCTTCCCCCTCTCTCTCTGCCTGCCTCTCTGCCTACTTGTGATCTGATCTCTCTCTCTGTGTCAAATAAATAAATAAAATCTTAAAAAAAAAAAAAAAAAGAATCCATCATGTGTATCAGAGCCTCCAAAACTTGTTCTTTTCACTTTGGATTATAACGTTATCCCCAGATTTTGGTTACCTGGATCAGTGAAGCTTAAATAGACATGCCAGAAAAATCAAGTTATTTGAATTCTGGTATATATGGTATGGGATCAGGCCACTATGTTGCTGCTAGCAGGTGAAAAGGAGGGGCCAACGTCAATCATGTAGCCATCTGCAGAAAGCGATCACCTAGTATTTTCTCCCTCCCTTTGAGGGAAAAGAAAACACAGTGTTCCATAAATGTTGCATGTCCTACATATCGATCTTGATGTTTTCTGGACAAAATGAAGGATCGTTAGTTGCTTGCCTGCCTAACCCCAGACATTTCTTTGTCCCATAATGAATGGCATAGCAACATTGTGCAGCCCCAAAGCATTTCATTTCCAAACCTCTGGCAAAAGCAAAGGGTAAGTTCCCAGACACTTCAGGGATCTGTAGGGCATGAACTTGAAAGGTTCACTTCCAAAGAGGCCCCGGAGCAGAGTGATGCACCATGTAGAAAAGGCTTCCACGTGTAAGGACATGTATTGATGAATGGACCATGTAGGCTAGTTTATAGAAAAATAAATCACGTTTTGCTCTCAAACTAGACTTTTGGCTGTAAACACACATTCCTATCAATGGAGCAGTCTTTCTAGAAGAAAATGGAATAGCCCACTTGTAGTATGATTTTCTTACTCTTGAGATAATTATATCTAATCCCAGTTGAATTTCAAAAAGTAGGGAAGGGTAGAGAAAGAGCTCACCATATTTTGAGATGTTTTTAATTTTACCAAATCTGTGATCAATAGCAATTTAGACAACTGAGTGAGTGATAGAGGAATCATATTTTTCTAATAAATAGAATAAAATTGTATGCCTTATTGATGCTTTGACATATAATCTTTCTATAATGTGTTTATGTAAATAAAAGTGTATATGATTGTGGATATAAATATGTATATTTCATGGGAGTATGCGATGAAAAATATTTAAAGTCTGGTAATTCTTTAAAGAATATGAAAAGAAATGTTGTTTTTTACATTTAAACTTTTCCCAGAGTAAAAAATCAGTAAAGTACTTAAATGACATTTATATTCAGTTAAAGACCTGGTACAAAATTCTGAATGTTTGACGATAGTATCAAATTTTTATCAGTGGACAGTGTTGTAGCCCCTCACAATCAGTGTTTCCTCAGTGATCCCTGTCTATTAAGTCCACAAATGTAACAAATGTTGTAGTGGAGTATAAAGCAACAAATCGAAAAGTGTTGTGGTATACAGCTTAGCAAAAATATATATATTTTTTTATGGTTTTACTTGATTGAGGCATTGCCTAACTCTGAGCTTTTCATCTTTGGGAGACTAAAATATCATTTGCATAAGAAACTTCGTAAACACTACAACCCCCAACTGAGTGTCAGTTTAGATTTCTCACTAATAAGAGGATTTTTGCAATATTTAGGAGCTCCTTTCTGTGAAGTCTGTTATTTTTAATGTTAGTGATGCCTTCTTGATTATTTCAAGGTACCAAATACATAGTTGCTTCATGATGAAACACTGTTGGAATATTATTAGTGAACTTCACAGAGTAACCTGACAATTTTGTAATCAATAGAGTCTTAGAATCTGTGTGAATTCTATGGACATGGACTTGGTCATTCATTTCTCAACCTTCCTGTGGAGCCACAGTTGATACTGTGAAAGTATGAGTTGGTTACTGGTTAGGGGGGCGGGGGGAGACAAAGATGATTAAATTTTTAAAACTGGAAAATGAGAAACCTGACAGGGAAGGTATAGGGGATCATCTTCAGGAAGTTAGAATGATTGGAATGGGTTGGTTCCCCATGCTACATCCCCTCCTCCTACCTGATTACAACTACAGATGAAGTGGGCAACCTCTGTTCATCCTGGAAGCATCCATCTGGAGCATGTACTGAATCTCTCCCACTTTTCTGCCTCAGGGAAAAATCTATTAAACCTCAACCAGTCCTGCATGGGTTTTCTGCAAACTTTGGGAGTTGTCACTTCTAGAGATGACCCTCAATTAATGGGATATTGAAGTCAATGGATAAAATTGAGCCTCTCATTCTTTGGAGAGACAATTCTGAGTCACATTCTACAAGATTCCTTAGGGGATTGTCCACAGTGGTCAAACAAGCCCAGTAAGGCACCTTTTATTGGCTTTTCCTTCTTCTTTGACTTTCTTTTCCCTTTCTATAATATGTGCTTCCTGGCATCAGCTCCCAATTAAACTACCTTGTCCCAAGCTCTGATTTGGGGAAACTCAAATTTAAGGTGGGTGTTCCTAGAATCATGATGGGGAACTATGCTCTGATTTAAAACTTATGACCATAGAGGAAAGCAGACCCAGCTAAAACAGTGAAGTGAATTTCATAGACCAAATACATTGTTTTGTGACTTTTTTTTAACAGCAGCACTTACAAACTGCATATTTGGGATGATAATGATTAATATTAGTGGTAGTAGACACATGGTAGTCAGGTTTTAAATTTGGCAAAAGAAGTATGGAAGAAGATAAAGACAAAAATGCCACCAGTGACATGGCTAACCTTAGAACAACTAAGGACATAAAGAGATGGATGGTTGTTGAAATTGGGGAGGGAAGGGAAAACTAGGAAATAGTCATAATGCCAGCAGCAAGGTGAAAGTGGGATGTAAGCATAGAAAATTAGGGCCACAGAGAAAGGGACTTACGAGGTTTTGGTCCTGGATGAATGTGGAGTGGTATATGTTGATAATGAGGTCCAAAGTGGGAATGGCATAGGTTGGCTTAAGAGGAATGGAGATGATTTTTAGCTGGACAGTTGGAAACTTCAGATTAGAATGTTGCAAGTTTTCAGCAACACTGGAGATGTCCTTACTCAGTCTGATACTTCCCTTGATTTTCTCTGAAATTCTAATCTTTGCAGGAGCAGGTGGGAAAATGTAAGCAATGCTGAGGTAATTTTTTGTTTATTTATTTGATTCTGAGTTTTCTAAACCAGGCTTTGTTTTTGCTGTTTTTGTTTTTCCAATTTTCCTACTTCAAGAGCTATTGGTCAACTCTGTAGATTCTTAGCAAATGTTCTTTGGAGTTGATGTGCACTCTCTTGAATTAAATAACTCTTCTACTTGTATTTGTTCTAATGAACTTCCTGAGGGTATATGGCTGATACAAAACTCTGGTGCATCAATGAATTTGGAAGAAAATGTTAAGATAAATCTTCAAATCTTTTCTTAATAGTTTGCAAAGATTCTCTGCAACACATGTGTATAGCTAAATATACAGAGAGAACACTAAATATTCACAAGAAAAGGAAACTTACTTTGAGAAAGATTCTAGTTATTTTTCGAAAAGCCTTTCTCCCCCCCAAGACTGCTTTTCAAGGTGTTATCCTGGCACTCTGAATGTTATTTCTTTAAAGAACTCCTTTTTGGACAGTGCAATGAGAAATTCTGTGTTCTGACATAGCAAATGGTCCTGCCTAACTTATAGTGAAATTAGGTCTTGGTCTGAACTTTCTGCCACTGGATCCAGTTAGGCACTGTTACCATGCTGTCCTTTTGCCCCCTTTTCTTTTTGCTCTTCTTCACATTAAGGAAAAAAAAAATCTTGAGAATAAACAGGAAAAAAAAGAGCTCTTATTCTATGCTTTTGTCCCTTTGGCATAATGTTGCTTCACCCTGCCTAGAGGAAGTACTAAATTGGCTTATTATTTCTACTATAATATAGTATTTAGAAAATCTAAAGCATTTAATCAATATGATATGGTCAATATGCTTTACTGGCCATATATTTTCTGTAATGATGTATAAACACCAATGAGTAGTAGCAGAATTTGTCTGAAGTTGCCACCTGGCTCTAGAATATGATTTTTTTTTTTAAACCAATTGTAATTTCATGGAATAGAGAGGAAAGATAAAGAGGTTTTCTCTCTATGCAAAATCACAAACCATCTCCATCTATTCCTCCTAAAATAATCTATTCAGGTCTTCGAAAATTTCTGCATTGACAATTTCACAGTAAAAACTTACAAAATAAATTATAAAACCTTAATTTTATTTCTGAGATGATGTTGGGCTTTGCCTTCTGTCAGCACCAGTAATGAGTACTTAAACCATTTAGTGTCTGTCAGAATGAGTCCTATTAGCAAGCAAAAAGGGTTGAGTGGCCTAAGGCCAATTAAGACACAAACCATAGAAACCGAGCTCTGAATAGTTAAGTGCATTTCTAAATCTAGAATCTCATTTAATAGGATTGATTTAAAAAATCCGTTTTAACCAAATTTTGGATAAACGGACGGTATCCTGAATTAAATGCTTGCCACTGTGTTCCAGTAACCACCCAGAAGCCTGTCATGCACATAACTCACTATTTACAGTCTAATTTTTAGAATGAGAAGTCTTGAAAATTTAAGAAAATATTTTAAGAGGAATATAAATGAAAACACTCATTAGGCAATCTCTGAACAAGCCATCCTTTGTTTATCTTAATACTGTTTCCTCTGATTTTTAACCTCTTTAAGGCTTTAAATGATGAATCAGTTCGTTTACTATTATTTTAGTTATTTGTCAGTACAGAAAAAAAATCCTTCATAGGAAATTGGTATGCTTATGATCTTTTCAGCCTTTATATATTTCAAAGGTACATTCATCCCATTAGATTATACATTTTTCTGAAAAGGGACTTTGATATTTATCTTTCCTTTTACACTTATGCAATTAGCCTATAATCTCTCTCAGCACAAGGATTACACCTTGCTGTCTTTGTTTCAAGTGTCTAACCAATGCTCCTCACAGACAATTATTTGTTAAATAAGTACATAATTACTTGTGGAATACAGAATAATGCTCCCACTCCCCAAATATCTCTGTTTATGCCCCACTACCTTGTTAATATGTTAGGTTCTGTGGCAAAGAAGAATTAAGGCTGCATGTGGAATTCAGCTTGCTGTTAAACTGACCTTAAAGTAGGGAAATTATTCTGGACTATCTAGGTGAGCCCCATGTAATCACAAGGGTCCTTAAAGGTAGAAGCTAGAGGGGCGCCTGGGTGACTCAGTCCATTAAGCATCTGCCTTCGGCCAGGGTCCTGGGTCCTGGGATTGAGTCCCAAATGAGGCTCCCTGCTTAGTGGGGAGTCTGCTTTCCCGTCTGCCCCTCTCCCTGCTTGTATTCTCTTCCTCTCTCTCCCTCTCTCAAATAAATAAATCTTGAAAAATAAAAGTGGGGGCAAGGGGCAGAAGAGATCAGACTGATACAATATGAGAAGAACCTGGCCCCCCATTGTTGGCCTTGAGAATGGAGGAATGTGGGCAGCCTCTGGAAGCTGAAAAAGGCCAGGAATCAGATTCTCCCCGAAAGCTTCTGTAAAGGAACTCAGCCCAATTGACATCATGATTTTAGCTTAGTGGGATCGGTGTAGTACTTCTGACCTACAGAACTGTGAGATCATCAATTTGTCTTGTTTTGTGCCCCTAAGTTTTTTGTTAACTTGTTAGCAACAACCGAAAACTACCACACTAACACAGAACCTGTTTAAACTGAATATCATGCACACTGTTTCTAAATTACATCACTGAACAGCCTCTGGAGGACTTTCTTTGTTTCTCCTATTTTTAATCTTCTTTGTATTATTTGGTTTGCTTCTATGTTAAACAGGAAAAAAAAAACTATCTTGTTAATTATTTTGACTTTACAGTTTCTTTGTACCTTCTCATAAGGATATATTAGAATGGAAGGCTGTTGGACATCTTAAAAGAGTCTTTGGGGTGGGTGCTTACATCTCAGAGTGTATTACTTTTGACCCAAAGAAATCAAATATTAATTCAAACCATCTGGCTCCATAAAATATGCCAGAAAAAAAATATCAAAATATCAATTGTAAATCCAAGTTCATGCAAATATGTATCTCTTAGGTCTCAACCTGAACCTGAATACATGCTTTCAGAAGTTCTTGTAATTAAAAGATTATTACTTTTTTCATAGACGTTATATAACTGATATCAGCTGTAAGTTTTAGATAATTATATCTATATCTAAAGCATAGATGTTGCTTCTACTCCAATTCATTGCCCCCCAAAATAAAGAGTATCCTGAAGCTGTTGATGGTTGAGTCCCATATGAAAACTTAGTTGTGAGACACAAATAAAAATCCAGGCAAGTGACTGGATTCATACTATGGGTTAACAAAGATATATAGATAATTCTTATTATTTAAACCATTAAAAAAGCTTTCAGTGAATTTACAAAAATGTATTTCTCAGCCAAAGGTGTATTGCAGACCTACAGTAAGATTAGGAAGCTGTAAATGTGAAAACATAGCCTTTTTCTCTTGAACTGAGAGGAGGGATTTATTCTGGACCGTAAGTCTTACTAAACCACTTGCACTAATTGAGTCACCGAAATGACTTAAAGTAAATAGAGTCAACAATTTAAGTTGATTTCTAGTTTTTTGTTATTAGAGCAGGTGTTAGCCCTCCTAAGGTGCTTAATGAATGTCATTCAGCCAGTACCCCACTCTCTTGAACTTGTGGAATACAGAATAATGCTCCCACTAGTCCTAGTCCATTCTAGGTAGACTGCCTTCTAGTCGCAGGAGCCTATTTTCTTGCAATGAGAATGAGAAGGGCCTAGGAATTTAGTCTTATGCTTAGATAGTCTTTTTTTTTTTTTAATTTATTCATTTGAGAGAGAGAGAACACAAGCAGGAGGAGGGGCAGAGGGAGAGGGAGAAGCAGACTCCCTGCTGAGCAGGGAGCCCAACATGGGGCTCGATTCCAGAATCCTGGCATCATGGACCTGAGCTGAAGACAGAGGCTTTAAAGCTCAGGCTTTAACCAACTGAGCCCCTGCTTAGGCAGTCTTTAAACAATGCTTGACTGGTATTAGAGTATCTATACCCCATTTCTTTTGCTCCTGGTGAGAACACCAGAGTATGACCTACACTATCTCCGAAGCTTCCCAGACTTTCCAGAAGATAGACACACTAGACACATGTTAAGTAAGGTAGCAGTTATTGATAAGTAACTTCTTATCAGAGAAGAATAAGACTTCTCTGGAAAAAGCATAGACCGTTTGCCTACTGATAAGACATTTGCAAGGGTAGACAGAATTGCAATCAGATGTCCTGTGAGTAAGTAGACCACCGGTTATTAACCTGATTTACTAATCATAATATGTCTTGATAAAGGTCCATTCAAAAAAATCAAAATTGCACCAATATATAAGATAATGGGGTCTTAATACATAGTTCTTAAAATATAAAAGCATTAAAGCCAAACACTGAAACTAACCTATTTTATGTGCAATCACTTTAAGATGACATGTGTTGTTTGAGCCAAGTTGTGGTCCCAAAGACCTATGGGGTTCCTTTCCGGTGGTCTACAAGATCAAAATATTTTCCTAATACTGACACATTATTTGCCTTTTCACTCTGATTCTTTCATGAGTGTGGAGTAGAGTTTCCCAGAAGCTACATGATGTGTGATAGAGCAGAAGATTGAATGCAGAAGCAGATATGAGAGTCCAGTTGTCTTCTATTAAACCTGAAATTACAAGGATTTACAAAAATATGAAACAAGGCCATTCTTGTCTTTATTTATTTTGTTTTTGATTTTTTAAAAAATAAAAACATGTCACTTATCATATGATGGGTTTATTACTGATATTTTAAAATGAATTTTCAAAATGGTAAATATCATTAGATATAATCTGTGTAAACAGAAGCTCTTTTGGGTCTTCAATAATTTTTAAGAGTGTAAGAGTTTCTGAGACAAAGCAGTCAAACCCAACAAACAATAACTTTGAATGTCACTGATATAAAGCAGAATTTCAGAATCTAGCCCTTTTATCTTCTCAGAATTAAAAGAATTAAAGAAGATAGCCAGAGTAAAGATGAAGTTTAAAATATCCTCTCACCTTTCTGATATTATTTTGAAAACCTAGATGTGTTCTAGAAAGTTATTTTAAGTGGAGGAATTAAAAAAAATTACTATCATACGAGTTATACTACTATTTTTTGGAAACAAGCATGCAGATACCTTAAACTATCGTGAAGGTTTGTTTTGTTTTTTCAAATACAGAAACAGTGGTTATTCTTCTGAACATTTATATTATCATTTTATTAGCAAATACTATATGGAATATAGTTTGACAGAATATGTGAATATTTTATTGCAACTCTATACATACATAGCATGCATGTTATGCCAAGATTGTTGGAATGGGACTGTAATTTGTGAGTGCCATGTGAGTCTGCCAGAATTTAGGAAGAGTTGGGAAGATTAGTATCTATGAGCCACAGGGTTAAACACAGATATGACATGGGAGGTCTTATAAGAGCTATTCTGGAGGCATCTGGGTGGCTCAGTCGGTTAAGTGCCTGATTCTTGATTTCTGCTCAGGTCATGAGACTGAGCCCGACATGGGCTCAGCACTGGGTGTGGTTTCTCTTTCTCCCTCTCCCTTTGCCCCTCCTTATCCTGCTGAAGTGTGTGTGCATGCACTCTCTAAGAAAAAAAAACCAACAAAACAAAAATAAGAGCTATTCCGTGTCTTTGGTCACTGGTAATTTCCTACAGCACTTATCTTACAGCAGGACTATACCATAGAGTTCTAGTCACCAGTGGGATGCATTTCAAATAGAGACTTCCAGGTTCACTAGGTGTAGTAAATAATAATATTAATATAATATGATAAGAGTTATTATAATATTATAAAACTAACATGTAACTAACTGAACAGTTTATGATTTGTATTCACATAATATATATATGTGTGTATATATATGTATTTTTTAGAAGTGGTAAAGTCTTCAGTTGTGCAGTCCAAAAATCATGATTTCCTTAAGCTTATTGCCTTTTTTAACCTAGTATGAAAGATTTTAGAAAAGCATTCTCTAGGGATGCTGGGGTGACTCAGTCTGTTAAGTATCTGCTTTTGGCTCAGGTCATGATCCAGGGGTCCTGGGATCCAGCTTGGCATCAGGCTCTCTGCTCAGCGGGGAGTCTGCTTCTCCCTCTCCCTCTCCCCCTACTTGTGCTTGCTTGCTCTTGCTCTGTCTCTCAAGTACAGAAAGAAAGGGAGGGAGGGAGGAAGGAAGGAAGGAAGGAAGAAAATTTAAATTTATTTTAGAAAATAAAATAAAGTTTAAAAAAAAGAAAAACATTTTCTAGTCATCCTTCATAACTCATTATGATTTTTAACCCACCAATTCCATGTGGTAGATTAAAAAAATTTAAGATAAAATTTTGCCTGTAATTTGTTTTGAAAAGACATAATTTAATATTTGTTTACATATATTGACAACCTCTTCATTTCACTCATCTTAAGGGAAGTGCTTTTCACTTTGCTGCATTTATATAATGTTAAAGAGCAACATTCACCCAGCTTATTCTATGCTTTCTATGAGAGCCCCATGGCTGGGATTCTCTTCTTCCTTTGAATCGAACTGGTGAGAGAACACATACCATCAAGAACACCATCTTTTCCTTTGGAGGCAGATAGATCTTGGTTTGAGTTTGGCTCTGTCTCAACCTGTTGAACTTGGGAAAGTTATTTAGCCTCTTGTCAGGTTCCTCACGGAACCCAGTGTTTCCATTTGATGTTTATATTGCCTCCTCTATGAAAGTGTTATCAAAATTAATTTTGTACAGCTCTACAGAAGTTCTGGCAGGAATTGGTAGATATCCCCACTGTTAGTAGCATCTATTAGCATCATGAGAATTAATTCATCAATATCTACCCTCTAGGCTGGAAAAAGAATTGAACTGTAGAAATCCATGAACTACAATCATCAATGAGCATTAGCTGGTACACAGACCATGTAAGGTAAACCTCCATTGTCACTAGGTAACGACCACCCTCCAGTCTCAAACCATTTGCAGACAGCTGCCATATTTTGATCTACAATGGTGTCCAGTTAACTAAAAAATCCAGTTGGGAGCTCAACTGTTTTCTGGGATGATTGGAATTAGTGTAGTATACCAACAGATAAGTATTTACCTGAAATTTGTTCTGGTGACTCCCAGATTCATAAACACTTAACACACTTCTGGTAGGGCAAATATAGCCATATTGATGCAGAGGGTCTTCAATTTAGATAAAACAACTGTAAAAACATGTATAATCACGGACCTCTTACAATGATTTCTTGGTGTATCTTTATATCTCCAGTTCACAGGGCCTAGAATTCCCCTTTTCTACCTTCATTTCCCCAACAAATCCTGCTCAAAAATAAATGCAACATTTTTCATGCAGCTTTTGCTAATTTCTAATCTCCATACCCTCCCACCCCTGCTCTTAACTCTCAGGGCATCATAATAAATTATTTTCTCCTACAGTGGGTGTCCATTTGTGATACGTAGTCTCTTATGTCAATTGCTGTATACTTACCTTATCCCACTGGATGGCAGAATTATGCTTTTTTTATCCCTGTGTCTCTTCTGATGCCTGGCATTTGAACATAGGAGATGCTTAATATAGACACACTGAATTGAATTGGAAAAAAAAAAAAAGTTGAGCTCATTATTCCAGTGTGATTTCTTAATATTGTCCTAATTCTCTCTGAATAAGGCATTTGATTAGTAAATGCTTGTAAAGCGAATGCATAAACCGTCAACTACGATGCTTCCATATAGAAATATTTTTTAATATCTTCCTCTCTGTAAATTTTAAAATATTTAAATCTCAAAAGCTTTCTTTGGGATGGAAGACAGTGTTCAGAAGCATAAGAATCCTTTTCTTTCTCATAAGGATAAATTCTCTTTCCATTCTACCTCCTGTTTTCCATTGCTCCTTCTCCAGAATTAAAAACAAGCAAACAAAACCAAAAGAAGTAATGGCCTATGGAAATTAAAAGAAACGAAAAGAATATAAAATAAATGTCTTGAAACACCAAGCATCCTGTTGGTTGTTACAATTAATTCTACAGCTTGCAATGAGACACACTTTTTTTTCAACTTCAAATCATTTGAGAAAACTGTTCGAGTTTTTTAAAAAATTTCTCTTTTTCTAAAGCTTCCTGCAGGTTGTGTCCTTGTAGCGCTTGGGGGCTGGGTGCCTGTGCCATCAACAGAATGGATTCATTAACCTTTACATTGATTTGAATTGTTGTTCGAATAAATATTTATACCTGTTTTCCCTGAGGGCTTAATGAAGTCTTTTATCAATAGCACCAAGAGCTTCTCCCCTTGACCTTTGTCATCCATTCGTTCGAAAATTTTCATCAGGCTGTTTTGTTTACATTGTTCATCTCTCACTGCCTTAGTCAGGTTTGGCACAGAATATTCATCCTGGATTCAGTAGAATTATTTTACACTATTTTGGCTTCTGCAGAGAAGATAATTCTGTCTTTGGGTTTTCTGTTCTAACTTCAGGATTTAAGCATTTCCAGTTTCCTGCATATTTGTCTTTCTGCTTTTTGTCTGCCTGTAGAATATTTCTCTTGTTATTCTTTATGTATGATGACTTCAATTTCACTTTTTGACACCAAAATCTCCTAAAAGATACAGTTAAAAGAGATGTCAGCTAATGCTATGGTGATAATCATTTTGCGATATACATGCATCAAATTCTCGATATGTGTATCGAATCAACACCTTGTATACCTTAAATTTATACATTATATGTCAAATATATTTCTATAAAGCTGGAGGGAACAAAAGATAGAGTCAGAGCCAGAAAATGTCTTTGTTCCCCTGTCCCCACATTTTATCAGTGAACATTTTTAGTGTGGGGAGAAAATGGGGGATTATTATATGCCAACCATGGTGCTTAACACATTATGTATTTTTCTATTTCACCCTCGAAGTGTCCTTAGGCAAAACATACTGCTCCATTTTACAGATGGGAAGGCTGAGACTTGTGGAATTCAAGTAAGTTGCTCAGAGTCAGACATAGTAAGTGGGCTGATTGATCCCAGGATTTAGTTCTGCCACTTACCAGATGTTTGTTTGATTTTGGGCAAATTACTTAACCCCTCTGTGGTTCAATTTCCTCATTGGTAAAATGGTGGTAATCATAGTTCCTTTCTGTGCTGTAGTTGTGAGGTAGTTGTGGATTAAATAAATTACACTATCTAGAGCTCCTGGAATGTTCCTAGTAAATACTAAGGGCTATTTATTCAGGTTACACTTATTTACTTATTTAATTATGCTAGACCACAATGTCTTTTCTAGTTTTCTTGGATGGAGGGGGGAAATACTATAGGAGAAGAGATCAGCTCTTCCCCTAGCTGGGCATGTTTTTCCTTCCATTCCCCAACTTGGAGGCGCAAGTTGCTTCCTTATTAGCAAAATAGAATGAGTATTAATATTCTGTACTGGGTTAAATGCTTCATTCCCTTAGTCTCTTCAATGCCTTCTTCTTTGAGATTCAGTTACTTACTTTAATACGCAGTCTAGTTTTTAGAAGAGTAGAAATATTTGGCCATCAATTTCAGCAAACCATGTACTTGGTTTATATTAGTGTTTGATAAGTGGTTCTTTGTTATAAAGAAAAGGTAACCTATTTATAGAAACTTCCTTTAGAGAAGCAATCTTTCTTCAAAAACTAAGCTGTAGAATTTTTTTTTTTTTCTGTTTTGAGCTGTATATAAATTTTGAGAGCTGGGTCCAGAAGGAAAGGCACATTACTCAAAAGCCTGAATGAGAAGAATTACAGACTTTTTTTTTTCCTCCTTCTGTATGATATCTTTTCATTGGATGAAAACCTGATACCTGATCATGTATTTTATTCCTTGCATTTCTGAGATACTGGAGAGAAAATGTGTTGCTATTGCTACTGTTTTTTAGGCTGTAAAGTACCACTTACAAAAACAATTATCACAGATACCTAATTCAAACAACTGGGTAGAGTTCCTCCTGTGGTTACAAAGGGGCTGCAAATCTCAGTCATGAAAGAAAGTAATATCTACTGAGGTGAAAACAATTCCAGCAATCCTAGATTGAGACTAAAACAAACAAACAAACAAACAAAAAAACCAGTCAAATCTTAATGGCATGGTAGAAAATCCATATAATTCAATGATTGAAGGCACGAAAAGGATCATATACCTCAGAGCCTAGTTTACCTTGTGGTAATTGAATATCCTTTACAATAGTAGACATTTGGGTTTTTTTCTTCATTCATTAAGCAAGTATTTTTAATTTGAATGTAAAGTGAACATAGAAGTTAGTTTTCAGGGATAAACAAAAAGTGGAAGAGGGGTCATAAAGAGACCAGGGACTGGAGGTAAAAAAGAGGGAATAATCAATGTCACCTAGAGGAGAGGAATCAAGAAATATTCTACAGGAGTGCCAGCCTTATTGAGATTAAAAGATAAGATTGGAAGATCTGCTCCAAGCAAAACCAGACTGATGCATATGGAAATTTCTTGAAACTATAAAAATTTCGACCAATGTGCTTGAGTTTAAATTCATCAGAGTTAAGTTGTACTGGTTAAAATCAGGTGGAGATGACCAGACCAGATCCCAGTCAGCCCTTTGAATTGAATAGAACTAGGTGGAGATAGTTTAGTCTGGTTGGGTTTGATTTTAAACTACTTGGTGTAAGATCTATCCAGTTAGGGGGCCTGGGTGGCTCAGTGGGTAAAGCCGCTGCCTTCGGCTCAGGTCATGATCCCAGGGTCCTGGGATCGAGGCCCACATCGGGCTCTCCGCTCAGCAGGGAGCCTGCTTCCTCCTCTCTCCTCTCTCTCTGCCTGCCTCTCTGCCTACTTGTAATCTCTCTCTCTGTGTCAAATGAATAAATAAAATATTTAAAAAAAAATCTATCCAGTTAGATTAAAAAAAAAGAATTTGATGTAATCCTATTTTTGTAAGAAAGTGCTTTCGATATTAAAGATATTAAACATTTGTCTATACTATTTCTCCCACAAGTTTTTCCTAGTTTACTGTTTAACTTTTTCTTCCATTTTAAAAAAATAATAGTTTATATTTTATGGAATAATCTTTTCCATTTTGTCTTTTTTTTTTAAAGGTTTTATTTATTTATTTGACACAGAGAGAGAGAGAGATCACAAGTAGGCAGAGAGGCAGGCAGAGAGAGAGGGAAGCAGGCTCCCTGCTGAGCAGAGAGCCTGATGCGGGCCTTGATCCCAGGACCCTGAGATCATGACCTGAGCCGAAGGCAGAGGCTTTAACCCACTGAGCCACCCAGGCGCCCCCATTTTGTCTTTTTAAAAGATCTTTAAATGTAAGAGATTTCATTAATTCACTAATAATGTATCTTTTACTTTTCCCCTACATTTAACTCATTAGCATATTTGATATCAAATAAGTATCCAAATTGATTTTAATCAGATATCTTAACAACCCTTAGAAATTAATCCATTTCTTTCACACTATTTAATATCACCTCTTTTCTATACTAACTAATTTAATTACCTCTGTTACGAGTGCTTGTTTTACAGACGGGTCACACCATTTATCCAGTCATTATAAAGTATTTTATCTCACAGTACAAGTCCCTGCTCTAGATATTATTTTCAAGTAATTATTTTATTTTTAGCTATTTCTTTTTCTGTTTTCCAGATCTACTTTAAAATTATTTTGCCACCTTTCTACAAAATGTAAATGCTATATTATTAGGTACTCTATCCAGATCTAGAATAGTTCCTAAAACTCTCTTGTGCTGTCTCTTTGGGTCTGGAATCCTCCCTTATACCTTTTTTTTTTTTAAAAAAGATTTTACTTATTTATTTCACAGAGGGAGAGAGATCACAGGAGGCAGAGAGGCAGGCGGGGGGGTGGGGGGGGAAGCAGGCTCCCCCCTGAGCAGGGAGCCCGATGCGGGCCTCGATCCCAGGACCCTGAGATCATGTCCTGAGCCGAAAGCAGAGGCTTTAACCCACTGAGCCACCCAGGCGCCCTCCCTTATACCTTTCCTTCATCATTGGAAAACACAACTCTGTTTTCTATTCCTGTACTTTTTGCCTTTTGGAGAATGTTCTCTAAATGAAATCATGCAGTGTACAATCGTTGGAATTGGCCTTCATTCACTGAGCATAAGGCATTTAAAATGCATGCATGTTGTTGATTGTATCATCAAGTCATTATTTTTTGTTGCTGAGTAGTATTTCATTGAATTGTTGTACTTCGTTTTGTTTATTCTCCAGTTGAAGAGTATTTGGGCTGTTGTGAGTTTCTGGAAACTGAATATGAAAAAGTACCAATTTTTAATGCCAAAGCAGTGTCTTTTTAAAATGGTGGTGCCATTAATTGGGAGTGGGTCCTGAATTTCATCTAATACTTCAAGTAATCATCATCTGATCCTTGACTTTCTTGCTGTCTTGTATGTATCAATATTTTAAAATATTAAGCCATTTATTTTCCTGAGAAATTTAAAAGTTAATTGTGACAAATTCTTCTTCTAATGTACACTTGGTTTATTTTATACTTTGAGTTGGTAATATGTACCAATAGTTACAAAATGAAAAAGCTTCATAGGGAAAAGTAGTTTCTTTCCTTTATCTGTGGTACAGGCCCTCCCCAGGTTTCCTTCCTAGAGGAACATGTGTTGTATTTCCTGTATTTCCTGAGGCAGTTCCTGAGTCTCAAACATGCATTTATGTTTTTACTCCAATCGTGGCAAGTATACACTCTCTTCTAAACCTTGATTTTTTTCACTTAACAATGTACCTTGGGGTTCATTCTTAACAGTACAAGGAAAACTATTTTACTATTTTTGATGGCTCTGTAGTATTCCATTTTATAGAGGTGGAATACTTTTGTATAAAAATGGTCCACGTTCCTTACTTATGGATATCTATGTTGTTTCCAATCCTTTTCTATTACAAATAGGACAAAAATGAAAATTGATGTTTGTGCCTATTTTCATATACATGCAGACATATCTACAGAAACAATATGTCAGGTGGACTTCCTAAGTAAAATAATGAATGATTGTTTATTGAATTCTGATAAATTCTGTCAAATTGCTCCTCCTGTTGGTGTCCTAAGTCACACTTACACCAGGCAGTATAAGAAGTTACTTCCTGATGCTTTGGCCAATACGATGGCTATGAATCTTTTTCCTAGCTAATATAATAGGTGAATGTTTATCATATTTTAATCATAATAGCAATAAGAGAAATGTGAGCTGAAGTTGAACATGTCTTCATGTTTTTAGAGCTTTGCTATTTCCTCTTATTAAACTCCATTCATATCATTTCCCCATTTATCAACTGGACTGGTGGCCTTTTTCTTGACTTGTAGGTACTTTATTGCATTAATGAAAGTTGGTGTTTGTCAGTCATTTATCTTTTGCCTTCATTCATGGTTTTTTGGGGGGTGAGCATATCAGGTTTTTTAAAGATATTTTAGTTTTTTTATGTAATGCTCACTGAAAAATATTAAAATGTTATTTTTTCTCTACTAATTTTTAAAACTCTAACCTTAAAATCATCTAGAATTTATTTTAACATAAATTGTAAGATGGAGAAACCAGCTTTATTTATTTTTTTTACTTCCTTATGGTTAGGCAGCTGTTCCAATGCCATGTATTGAATAATACATTTTTTTCTCTTTGAATTCAAATGCTACATTTTTTATCTACTAAATTACCATGTGATATTTTTAAATTTCCTTGCTACGTCTATTATTTTCATTCATCTACCTGTCAAATCATATGATAGCTTACAATGTTAATAATGAGTATTTGCTATGATGTTTTAATATGGAAGCCCTATGCCCACCACCAACCCTGACATTTCTCTTCTTTTTGATAATACAGCTGGGTGCGTGTGCATGTGTGTTTTTTTTTTTTTTTTTTGCTTATCTATTTTTTCACACTAACTTTAGGATTTATATTTTTACCTACTCTTCAAAAATACATGTATGTATTATGTATGTTTTATGATGTATTCATTTATAATTTTAAATGAGACAAACCCACTGTTTTCAAGAGGAGACTTTCAACTTTGAGAGCTTGTTATCAGAAGAAAACTATGACATCATCTGGCACCCACTTCAAATTATAGTCACATGGTCCAGAATTGCTTCTTGTTACCGTAGAAAGTAGGACTTACATCACTTTCACTCGGTAGCAAAGGCTATCCGTTTTCTGTCTCTCCCAACACAAAATCTTAAAGGCAAAAGGTGTTATAATACCTTATAACTCTTTGAATATTTACAGGTGATCTAGCTAAGAAAAAACAACTATGTTGAAATCATTTTCTGTTTTCTTTGTGACCATATTTTTACTGAAATGAATAACTCTCTTCTACACTGCTATAGAGAAAATATTTCTTGCCCAGTATTTCAAGTACAATTTAAAGAATTCATTATGAAAACAAAATGGTTGAAGAGCCATATATGAAAGTTGAAACATTGTATCAAAACAAAACATAATTGTGCTATAAAGATGAAATCTCATACTTAAAGAATGAAAACGCATGTATTATACTACTTAATTTTACGAAGCGTCTTTTGTAAAGTAGGGTAGGCCATCAGGACTCCATTACATAGTTTACCTTAGTGTACATGGGGAGTATTAATGTATCTTGTGGATTTTGGCTCTGTGACTTTCCAAAGAGCATGATTCATTCATGACTAATCCATAACCCATGCTCCTTGTATAGTCATTAGAAAATCTTGCCTTGATGATTTTCCATTGATCATCAAAGCTCTCAGAAGTATGCTACTGGGAATGAGCCTACACAGATGTAGGAGATTCTCCAAAATGACCCAGGCTTGATAGTCCCTCCTCCCCTGTTTCTCTGGTATTGTGATTTACCAAGTGTTCTACAGGAAGAGATTAAGAGTTCAGGAGAATTACTTAATTTTCAAAAGGACTGCTTTTTTATGCCTGCCCCATTTTCTTGCTTTTTGAGTTAGTTACAGAGATTTTGAAGTTGAAAATACGGAGATATTTTATAGCCTAAATAGTAAAACATTTTTACTTTGATATTGAGTGAGATTTCCCAAATTGCATGATCTTTGAAATACAAATTTGATTTCTATTTACTTTTCAAAGCTTTTAATTCTTTTTGGTAATGTCCCCTGAAACCTTGCCCTCCACAGACCCTTTCTGTTTGTTTTGCTTTGACTCCTCCCATGCCCTGAGTCTTGGACCTGGCTGGAGACAGGCAAGGAAATCAGAGCAAACCGTCACACCCCAGCCCCGATAGAATGTGCACATTATTCCTCTTTACAACGTGTTTGTGAAATCTTGTAAGAAATCCTGCTTTTAGAAGTCCTTTTATTTATTTATTTTTTAAAAGCCTCTCATACACAAGTGGGGTGAGTAGGTGAATAACATTGATTTCTTTCAAAGAAGGCTGTTATGTAAATGCTACCCTAGTAGAATTTCATTTCCATTTCCTGCATTGATCTCATCTTCAAGCCTTGAAGTCAATCCTATTTTTTATGTATTGCTGTTTTAACAGAAATTCCATGTTACAAAATGAAAGTGACTGGCCAGGGATGTTGGAATGATGCTTAGAAGCCTTTTATCTATCATCTTTGGAGTTTCAGAATGCCTTTAAAAAAAACCCAAACAAACTAATGTTAAAAAGTACAAATGGTTGTGTACTTTAGCTGACATCATTATCTAAATAGCTGCTCAGTAGTTGTTTTGTTTAGTTCTTTTGTTTTTTGTTTTTCCTCCTAGAAAACCCAGTACTTGGAAGATGGCTCTGAGCTAGGCCCAGTGTATAAGGAATAAATTGTACTGTTTATCATTAAGAGTGGAGAAGTTTCTTACCTTAGAGATTGCACAGTTGAACCCATCATGAAGTGGCTGGAACTCTGCCCTTGTCTGAAACTCCATCTGTCCAGCTAGGAGAACCAAAACAGAACCTCTTCCTCTCCTAAGATATCGTGGTGGTGCCCACTCATGTGGGTATCCCAGTAAAGATTTCCACTAACAAAGCAGTGATAGATATGACAATGCGTTTTGCATTTATATCACAATATTTTGGGCACATGAATAGGACCTGAATTGGCACTAGCATATAATGGTTATGCCTACACTTAATCATTACCAATTGATTTATTTTCTCTGAAATAACCAGATGTTCTTTTTTAAAGATAATGATAAATCTTAATCTCAAATAGGTCTTAAATCCTATTGTAATTTATTAAATGTATTCAGTTGACCACAAACATCAGTGATCTCTATTTTTTATTTTATTTTTTATTTTTTTAAAGATTTTATTTATTTATTTCACAGAGGGAGAGAGATCACAAGGAGGCAGAGAGGCAGGCAGAGAGAGAGAGGGGGAAGCAGGCTCCCTGCCGAGCACGGAGCCCGATGCGGGCCTCGATCCCAGGACCCTGAGATCATGACCTGAGCCGAAAGCAGAGGCATTAACCCACTGAGCCACCCAGGCGCCCAGTGATCTCTACCTTTTAATCAAAGAGTTATCATATATGCTCTGACTTCTCTTTTGTGCCTCTGGTGTTCTCAGTTTAAAAATGACAGAGGATTAAAGAAAAAAAGAGAAGTGATTGAATATCCAAATCTGAATTCCCAGCTTCAGCCCATGATTATCATTTATTTTTCTTGGTCTCAATTCCAATTATCAAAAAATAAGTACTCCAAACTATGCTTCAGTTTCTAGGAAAGGAGTTCATATAGGATTTACTGTTCCTCATACTCCATATGAAGTCCTGTATTTGAAATGTAGGGTCCTGCATGCTTTCACTTCACACCTGATACTAACCAAGTTTCCCAGACTTGCCTTCTACTACCATATGCACATGTTTTTGGCTATTTTGGAAAAAACGCAACACGAACTAAACTCTGGAACCAAAGTGCCTGGATCAGAATCCCAGCTCTGCTACCTACTACCATGTGACCTTGGGCAAATGTAACCTCTTTGTGACTCAGTTTCCTCATCCATACAATGAGAACAACAATAAGACCTACCTCATGTGACTATTAAGTTATATGAGGCTATATATCTAAAGCCCTTAATAAAGAGTCATATTTATTAAGTAAACACTCAATAAATATTTGGTATAATAATAATATTTATCCTCCTCCTCCTCCTCACAAATAGATGTCACTATTATTTATTTACCTCCACCTTGCTTCAGCATGTCCTAAATTCTGCCATTAAGACTTTTGGAATGGAGGGCGCCTGGGTGGCTCAGTGGGTTAAAGCCTCTGCCTTCGGCTCAGGTCATGATCTCAGCGTCCTGGGATCGAGGCCCGCATCGGGCTCTCTGCTCAGCAGGGAGCCTGCTTCCTCCTCTCCTTGTCTCTCTGCCTGCCTCTCTGCCTACTTGTAATCTCTCTCTCTGTGTCAAATAAATAAATAAAATCTTTAAAAAAAAAAAAAAAAAAAAAGACTTTTGGAATGGAAATTAGCTAGCCTTCTTAGCAGCCTAAATTATTTTCTAAAATAGGCAAGACAATTTCAAGAAAAGGAAAAAAAAAAGGAAGGTAGTATTTAGGGAAATCGCTTGAGTGAAACTGTCTATGTTGGACTTTATTCCTTTACTCAGTAAATATTTGCTGAGTCTGTCCTGCCAATCAGGTGCAGTGCAGGACCCTAGAAACATGGTGGCAAACAAAATAGTTATGGTCCCCAAACTCATGAAGATCAATGTCTGGATGGGAGATAGTCAAATAACTCCCAAATGTATAATTATTCATCTAAATAATTCTATAAAGGAAAAGAACAGAACAGAATAGATAGAACTGATTTTAGATATCAAAAAAGGCCTTCCAGAGTTGACTATTTAATTCGAGACCTAAAATGGACATGGACAGGCCGCGAGTGGGAGGGAGGGAGGGGACATTCCAGGCATAAAGAACTCATGTACAAAGTCCCTGAAGCAGAAGACGGGAGGTCTTTGAGCAGCTGAAGGGCATTGATCTATTGGCACGGGGGACCAAGGGAGCAGGGCTAGGTCATAGGGGCTGGGTCAGAGCTTTGGGCCTTAGGATCTTTTTAATGATCAGGACTGGATTCTAAGAGTGCTGGGAAGTTGAAGCAGGGGAGTGACATAGTACAATATATATCTTTAAAAGATTGTGCTAGTTCTTGCGTTGTAACTGGATTCTAGACAAACAAGGGGAAACAGGGTAACCATTAGAGCCTGCTGCTGTGCACAGGAAAGAGCTAATGGTGACCTGGGGGGCAGTGGATACAGACATATCCCAAATTATATTTACATATTGTTAATTACATTTACAATTACATTTTGGAGGTAGAAGAGGCAGGACCTGGTGAGGGATTGCATATTAGTTTTTGGGAAATGAAGGTGTTCAGAATGAATCTCAGGTGACTCTCTGATTAATGAGGTAAGTAATATTACAGATTTTACTGAACATTATAGATGCAAATAGATGGCATTATCATCTATTAAGGAAGAAAAAAATGGAAAATGCTTTCAAAGTAGCCAAAGAGTCTCGTGTATATTACTGATTGGGAGTCAGTATAGACACCTGCTGAAGATTAAATAAAAGAATCACAGAAAGAACTAGTAAAATACCTGCATAAGGCAAGTGCTCAGTCAAAACTTAAATCTCCTTATAAGAGTGAGGCTTGGAGCTCAACTACTTTGATACGATACAAAGAAGGGCCTGTTAGCATCAGAGACCCCCTGCGTTCACAGTTTTTGTCTGCTTGTTTGTTTTGTGGTTTGATGGAGACACTTTACTTCCCTGGCAGAGATGAAAGTGCCCCATTTGTTGGGGACACAGTTAATAAAAGTGATTCTGCTTCCTCATTGGCTTCTTTGCTCTGCTAATTTACACTAAGGGAGATCAGAAATAAGGGAGGAAATCATCAGCCAGCATGTTGATGCTTAAGGACTGACTTTTCTTCCCCTTTCTCCAGACACATGGGTGTATATACTTCTCTCACTGGTCCAACAAATGCTTTCTGGAGTCCCTTGTCTATACCAGGCACTGTGCTAAGCCCAATGCTGATGTGAGGCGCTCACTTGAACCCTCTTTCTCTATAACATTCTCCGCGGGAATCTCATGCTATCTGCAAGATTTTCTCTGAGAAAAGCTTCTCTGCCACAGGGAAGGCAAATTATTTCTTACATCCCTTAAAGATGCTTTTAAAAAAATTAAAAAGAATTATCTTTTAAAAAGATAAAAATTCTTTTTAAAAAGAACTGAGAAAACATTTTCATTTTTAAATGATGGGGGGATATATGAAAGGATTAAGGAAACTAATTATTTTGTCTTATTTTGGTTGAGTGAAAGGTGATCAAGGGGAAAACATGTGGCCTCTCAATAATTTGTCATCTCCAAGGGTGGTGATAAAGTGCCATGTGTGGAAGAACTATCTAGAAACTGATAATAAATAAATAGTACATACACTCCCCCAAACACTCCAGAATTATGGGTGTTCTATCAATGGGTGTGTATTAACCATTTATCTGAAACGGGATCCATTTTACTGAAATGTTCCTGGCAAACCTAATGAACCTCATCTGTGGGCTTTTGGTCCATAACTCTGGCACTGACTCTTAAGCAAGGATTCTCTGACAAGGGACAAAATGGACCTCTGTGGGAAGTTTATGCTCACTTCCAGATGAAGGGCCGATTCTAGCTTTGAGGAAGGCCTGCATGAATTTGAAGATGGCAGCATCTGTACTTGTGTACTTCTGCTTTAATTGGAAACCAACCCAAACAGGCAACATATTGTCCAGAGTTTGAACAAACACAGTCTCAATAATGTTGCCTTGGTTTTATGTCGTACTAAGTAGTAACTAAGAAAGTAGGTACTGACATTCAACCACAGATTCAGATCATGGTGCCGCCACACATCCAGCTGTTAGTTTTTGCTGGGAGGGGTGGGGGGAGGCAAGTCTCTTTGTCAGTTTGTTTGTTTTTTTTTTTTTTTCACTGCTGCATATTAAGAATCTGAATGATTATTGGTAAATAATTGGTATTCATTTAATATGTGCTGAATTAATCATTAGTGACCAAATAATAAAAGAGCATGTTACATTTTCAGTTTCTAAGAAAATAGTTGAATATGGCTTTCATTTCTCCAGGCTGCATCTTCTCTCATTTAAGATGGATAATGATACCTTATTTTACTTTAGAGATGTATTCTATTTTTAAGTACAAAATAAAATTTTGGCTCATTAAAAAAGCAATCAACTCCAACTCTCTTTAGCCAATTTGTAAAGAAGAGAGTCAATCTCTTCAGTCGAACCGATAATCAGTTGAGAACCATGAACTCATTGAATTCTCTTAGTTTGACTAATGTGACTTGCAAGCTGGGTCAAAGATGTGTGGTCATTCTTTGGTCCTTTGCTGTGACTGAGGAATCCCACTGAACCCTCAGCTGTTGTGATAGACTGCTCCTACCAAGGTAACTCCTCTCAGTTGTCCCTTGGCCCTTTCCATGGTAGAGCATCCTAAAACCACATGATCTGGGCCTTGAGTCATAGATGCAAATGGATTTGCAGGCACAGGACAATTTGAGACCATAAGTGAATCATGAGCCTAGGGAGCACTGCCTATTCCTAAAGAGATTATTTGACTGCCCTGGAACCCTTTAGTTTAGAAGATTCATTATGTGTGTGTGCACATGGCCATGTGCCTGGTATGCAACCACCTACATGTGATAATGAGCAAGGCTTAGAGCAAAACAACACTGCTAAAGGGGAGGAAGAAAAAAGAATCTATTAAATTCACGTGCTTTCTCAAAGGGCTCACTTTAAAAACCATACATGTTATGCGAGCATAACTCTATGTTTCCCATTCTCAACTCGTGAATACTATTCATTTGAGGCTGTCGGTTATTTGTTGACATTTTTAATTCTGTTATTATTGGACCCCATTGGATTTTCCAGGCTGCACGTGTGTTAACATAGAGAATACTTATCTTCTTACCTCTTCCATAATTTGAGCTATTGTCTTTTAGGGATGACAAAAGGGCAGAAGTGTAGTGAACAAAATAGCACTTGCTGGTATTCTCTCTGTCTTTTGCCATGATTTTGAGTGCTTGTCAGCAATCCAGGATTTCCTGAGAGGAGGAAAAAAAGAAGATAAATGAGTATGTGAGCTCTCACAGAAGGTGGGAGCTTGGATCCCCATGAAATTCATACTCTGTCTTGGAAGCACATCAGAGGCATTCTCCATCTCTGTAAACCTTAAGGCTGAGGACTCATTTAAAATATATTCTTGTATTTTTCTGGCTAACTGCATACTTGACAGGCAAGATAAAATAGTGTGTCTTATTTTTTTCTTATATCATTGTCATCATTTAATTGCATCTCTGGTTGATTTGTTACTAATTAGTTCCCATCTCCCTACACTAGAGCATCAATTCTATGAGATCAAGAAAACTTTTCAGTTTTATTTGCTGTTATATCTCTAACCTAAAACTGCATAACTAGTATAAGCTTAACAAATGTTTTTGAATTAATTAATAGATAAGTAGTGGAATTAGATTCTAATCCATGATACATCATTAGAAAGTTGTTTAATCATGGTTATATTTCTTAAAGTCTCTTGGACTCATCTTTCTCCTTTGTAAACTGGGGTGGGGGTAGGTAAGGGAGACAGGGAGGTGACCTGTGAAGGTTCATTATAATTCTGCATTCTATGTATTATTAGCAAGAAAGGATAGTGGGCTGATCCACTGCTTTATCCAGTAATTAATTCAATAGAAATTAATAGAGTTCAATAGAAAATAATTAAATTACATTTAACACCTACTATATGCTAGCTTCATTTGAATAAAACACAGTCCCTGTTCTAGTCAATTGTGCAATTGGGTGGGAAATTTACATGAACAAATAGACTCTGATAATAAAAGACAGAAAGATGACCAATGCACTATGGACAGCTTAGGAAGTCTTCACATATAACTGACTCTAAAAATGTAAGCAAAATTTTCTAAATTAAGAAGGAGACAAGACTGGAGAAGATGATTCCTTTAGGAGGGAACATGAAATTATGAAATGGTATGTGAAATTGACAAGGGGGGGAAATTTTATAAAGGCTGGAGCATTGAATGTCTGTGGTAGGAAAACTGATGAAATTGGAGAGGCAGGATGGACATCAGATGTGATGAAGTATGCACATTAAAGACTTTGGATTTTATTCTCTAGGAGACAAGCATCTAGAACAATATTATCAAACATCTTACTGTTTATAGAAGAAAATCCACAAAAGTTACAGTGACTTGGCTAAGGCCATACACCTAGAATATGAGTAAAATCTTTTGACCCTAAAGTAAATGTTTCTATTGCGCCATGCTTCATCTCCATCCAATTTGACTGGTTGCCTAAGTAGATTGTTGAAAATGTGAAGAAAGTCTAAAATTCCAGGACTTAATAGTTCACACTGCTTAAATCTTCTGCAAGGACTTAGGCAGAATATTTGTTTCTAAAAAGAGAGATGTCAAACAGAGTGTTTATTGCTGGGTGGGCGGCAACATTTGGTGCAAATGAAAAATTTCAAAATAAATCTGGTTATTTGTCCAGATAGGTGTACGAGGAATCTAAGTAGGATTTTAGATTTTACATCTCATTTGGAGGTACAACAAGAAAGGGGGGGGGGAGAGGTGGAGGGAAGGAAAAAAGGAAGGAGAAAGAGGGAGGGAGGCAGGAGGAAGAGAAGGGTGTTAAGATTGTCTAGAAATCAATTTTTTCTCTTTTCGCATTGCCAACAAAATTTCCATAATATATACAGACATGGAACATAAAGTAGCTCTCTGAAATTTGAGATATGCTAACATTTGCATGCTGTCTACATGGTATACTTTTTACTAAACCATTAAGAGAAACTTAAAAAGGGCGCCTGGGTGGCTCAGTGGGTTAAGGCCACTGCCTTCGGCTCAGGTCATGATCCCAGGGTCCTGGGATCGAGGCCTGCATTGGGCTCTCTGCACAGTGGAGGGCCTGCTTCCTCCTCTCTCCTCTCTCTCTGCCTACTTGTGATCTCTCTCTCTGTGTCAAAATGAATAAATAAAATCTTAAAAAAAAAAAGAGAGAGGGCGCCTGGGTGGCTCAGTGGATTAAAGCCTCTGCCTTTGGCTCAGGTCATGATCCCAGGGTCCTGGGATCGAGGCCCACATCGGGTTCTCTGCTCGGCAGGGATCCTGCTTCCTCCTCTCTCCTCTCTCTCTGCCTGCCTCTCTGCTTACTTGTAATCTCTCTCTCTGTGTCAAATAAATAAATCTTTAAAAAAAAAAAAAAAGAGAGAGAAACTTAAAAAGACTCAGTTTTATAGAACCCTCACCTTAGCAGAACAAATGACATAGAGATGCAAACTGGTGTCTGTGCTATACTAACCTGTCAAGTAAGTACTGTCAAATATTGTTGCAACAGTGGAATTCTTTGTGCCTCTATGCAGTTGAGTAGTTCATCTGGGTCTTTGAAACCATAATTTGTTAAATACAGGTTTTTGTTAAGACATCAATTGTAATGATGTATATCCTCTTGTTTTTTGTTTGTTTGTTTGTTTGTTTGTTTGTTTATAATCACATTGGATGGTATGATCCTTAAAGCTGGGGACCTTGTTATTGTCTTTCTCTGTAGCTTCTCTAAGTCTTTTGCAAATATTTCACAAGCATCTTTTTCTTCTTAAGAAATGCCATTGATTTATCAATGAGAGTAGCCAATCCCCGTTAAGGAAATAATGGTGAATGCCTTTCAACTATCTATAAATGGAGTTGACTTAATGCTAAACTATGTTCCAAGATTAGAAGATCACTGAAGAAATTTCAAGCACAAATGGTTGAAGCCATTCACATATCCTATAATCCTCTATCTTTCTCAACCGAACGAAGTTTCCAAATTGTCAGAACTTACTTTTTTGAGTTATTTGAGTGACAGGGTATGCTTGAATTTTCCACATTTCGAAATTCGTCTTTAAATGCACAATGGGTACTCATACATCTACACTTAATAAATATTCCTTGCAACTTTCCTAGCACATCAAGACAAGCTATGTTAATACTATCCTACTTAATGCCAATGCACATTAAAAAAAAATCGAAAGGAAAGAACTCTTTTTCTCCAAGTCAATTTAAAACCTCCTTATTCATTTTAAATATTTCATTGCATTAATTTTTCAAAGCAACAAAACAAACATTCATCAAGTGAAACTAAG
Organism: Ailurus styani; assembly: GCA_002007465.1. Lineage (NCBI taxonomy): Eukaryota > Metazoa > Chordata > Mammalia > Carnivora > Ailuridae > Ailurus > Ailurus styani. Next base: position 743,983 of record LNAC01000575.1, read on the forward strand.
CATGACCCCCCTCAGATGGTGACATCTGTTGCTTTCCTGCTGTGTCCTTGAATAATTCATTTTAATACATTTAAAGTATACACTTCATTAAAATGAGCTACACTCGTTTACATATGAAATTTACATTGATGGAAACCAAAATAAAAGCTGTTAGAAAGCTGACCCTGGAATTTTGTTACTGTCTGTAGTTTATAACTAGCTGCTTCTGTCCCTTTACCTCTACATGGAAGGTAGAAGAGCATCTCCACACCAGTGGGCCCATTGAGAGCTCTAGTTACATCATCAAATATGTGGACAGTGTTATCCAGGATAGTTTAATACCGTTTTCCCACAGCCTGTGTTCCTCATGAACAGTTTTAACAAGATTTGTAGTCACTGCATGTCCCTTTTAGCTCCCTCTGCTCACATCACATAATAGATGCATCAGGTATACTGAACGACATCTAGGAATCAAAGCCAACACAGAGAATACTAATGAGTTTTAACTTCTCAAAAATTAATCAATGTGAGCTCTTCCCATGCAGTGCAGGAAAAAATCTCCAGTTTTATTCACTGCCTATCCTTTTGAACTCTGTTAACTGATGATCTGAATGGTTTTAAAGGAAGGGATAATATTTTTCGCCATTATAGCATTTTTTCCCTCCCCATCCATCTGGTTATGTGTTAAGCCTAGCAATGTTAAGAAAAGGAAAGGAAGGGACAGAATCAGAGTTTATCAGTTAAAGACACCGTTCTGAGGCCTCCCTTTCAAGGAACTTGCTTTTGAGGGGGAGCAAAATATGTGATGCTCAAATATGCCACTTTGGCGTGTGGATTGTTTTCAATTGAAGATAATCAAGACTCAGCAGATACAAGAAAAACTTACTTCTCCCTTAAATACCTAAAAGAACCTACATAACGGGTTTGCCTGGGTGGCTCATTCCATTAAGCAACTGACTTGATTTCGGCTCAGGTCATGAGCTCATGGTTGTGAGATTCAGCCTCCTGCCTGGCTCTGTGCTCAGTGGGGAGTCTGCTTAAGATTCTTCCTTTCTCCCTCTCTCTCCACAGTCCCCTCAAATAAATAAATATATCTTTAATAAAATAAAGTGAAATAAAGTAAAATAGTTAATAAACAAAAGAACTTAGATAAGGTGCCTGGCTCAGGAGAGAACTGTTATTAGAGATAACTTTTACCTGAATGACCTACCTGTATGGCAGGGCAAACATCTAATCACCTGCTCTTCTTACTGTCCTGTGGATTACTCTCAACCCCTTTGAAGCCCCAGGTCCCTGCCTCATTCCTTAGCTCAGGATGACATAGAAGTCTCAATGCTAGACTTGTCTTTGGGTTTCATATTCTTACGGGGCCCATGCATACATCATTAATTTGATTTTCTTTTGTTAAATTGCCCTATGTTGATTTGATTATTACACCAGCCAAAGAATCAGGAAGGGTAGAAGGAGAATTTTTCTTCCCAAGACTCTCTGTAACATTTCTTATTAAAAACAAAACAAAATACAAAAACCTATCTCCAAGAGTGGCAAATAGAGTTTCAATAATATACAATCAAAAAAATAATAATTTATGAGATACTTTCTACACGAGACTTTATCTCAATATTTGGTAATCATCACTATTCCTATTTATTTGAAAAAAAAGTCTCTATAGCATGAGATCATCAGATCTCAAGAGCCGTAAACCATAAGTATACTACAATACATATTTTTATATTAGTAAGTAATCATAATAATACAATTTTAAAACTCTGAAATATTATTTTCTGAGGAGCCAGAACAATTTGTGTATATTCAATATTGCCTATTTTTTAATAAAAGTAAAGTTAGATTTTAAAAATGTTTTAATGATAGCTAGTTGACACTTACTTTATAGAAATTACACTTGGGGAACATACATATTTTCCATATCACGATATTTTAATCTATTACAGGATTTGTCAAGCTTTCCCCAGACTCTTTGTTAGGGGAAAAATGCTCTGGAGCTAACCACTTAACATCTCCCTGTTTATTTGCTCACCCGTTCAATCCTTTTCCCCCAAGTCACCTATAACCAAAATAAATAAGTGGGGTATTATGGTCTTACTATTGAAATAATGGCATAAACTAATAAGTACGCTAATAGAGGATGACATTATTTATTTAAAGCCAAATCAAAAACCAAAACTTCAACATATCTTACATTAAAACAACAATGGAACTCAGTGCCCAAATAATTTTGAGAAACCACTGTGGTTCATTTGTATTGTACATACCACACTAGGAAGACTATGGCTCTTAATCTCAACTTCCTGGGTGTTTGCTTTATTTTGCTTTTGTTTTATTTTGTTTTTGTGATTGAAATCACCTAATGGTTGTGAAGATGCTTCACAAAAAACCCTAAAAGTACTGGGTAAATAGAAGCTATTATCTTTTTTTTTTTAAGATTTTATTTATTTATTTGACAGAGAGAGAGAGAATGAGAGAGCTTGAGACAGGAGAAGGTTAGAGGGAGAAGTAGACTCCCCATGGAGCTGGGATCCCCATGTGGGACTTGATCCCAGGACTCCAGTATCATGACCTGAGCCAAAGGCAGTCGTTTAACCAAGTGAGCCACCCAGGTGCCCTAGAAGCTATCATCTTCTAAGGGCAGTATAGAGTATGGTGCCTCCACCCATTCACTACTCATCATGGTAGTGTGAATGGTTTCTATCGAGAGAAAGGTTGGAGGCAAAAGAGTGTTGAAGATGAAACCTACAACTGATAGGAACATCCATCACCTTAATATAGTCTTCACGGTCTGCAAACTGATTGGCTGTACTGTTTCATAGAATAGATCCTATATATATCCTATATATAATAGATCCTATATATATCCTATATATAATAGATCCTATATATATATATATATATATATATATATATATATATATATATGACAATCTCAAACTACAGCGAAATTGCAAGTAAAGAACAAAAAACATATTTGTAAGTTATTTGAGAGTCAGTTGCTGACATGGTTTATTTTATTTTATTTATTTATTTATTTATTTATTTATTTATTTATTTATTTNATTTATTTCACAGAGGGAGAGAGATCACAAGGAGGCAGAGAGGCAGGCAGAGAGAGAGAGGGGGAAGCAGGCTCCCCGCTGAGCAGGGAGCCCGATGCGGGCCTCGATCCCAGGACCCTGAGATCATGACCTGAGCCGAAAGCAGAGGCTTTAACCCACTGAGCCACCCAGGCGCCCTGACATGGTTTATTTTAAAGAAATGATAATTATTGTATTATTATCAAATGAGTAATATTAAAAGTAGAATCACATTTAACTTGGCAGTATTTTTACACAGAGTGAACAATAAGTTATTTTATCTTTATGTGCATTTTTTTCTAAGCTTCTTCTGATTTTTTTTTTTTTTTTACAAAAGCATATAAGAATACTTAGGGACCAAGTAACCCAAATCTATCATTACCAATAAGGAAATGCATGCCTGGTTAGTTCATTGGCCCTGGACTACCAGGTTGAATGTAAATTACTTTATGTTAGATTTGAGAAACCTTGGTCTTTTTATCACTGCTCTCAAATAAAAGCAAGACTACATATTTTTAAAAAGATTTTATTTATGTAATTATTTTAGAGAGCTCAAGCTCATGATCAGGGGGAGGGACAGAGGGAGAGGGAGAGGGAGAGAGAGAATCTTAAGCAGACTCCACTCAGCACAGAGACCCATGCAGGGCTCAATCTCACTACCCTGAGATCATGGCCTGAGCCAAAAGTAAGTCAGATGCTTAACCGACTGAGCCACCCAGGCACCCCAAGACTACAATTTTTTATGTGTCTGTTCTTTTCAAAAAGATTTAGTGGTGGTCATGTTTTATGTAAAACTAATTGGGAAGATAATTCTGACAGAAAAGAAACATACATAGATAACAATCTGGAAGCCATTGGTTTAGAATCTGTTTTTGACTTGATCAGGAAAATTAACAGAGAAAAACAGGGTCACAAAACAGGCCTGGGTGATTTATAATTAGTTTTGTAGTATATAGACTTATATTCTATTTGGGTTAATGTTTTTTGAATACATGCCAAGTAATTCAAAGATAACTCAGAGCTTAGTTAATGGTAAAATAGAAGGCTATACGTGTTTTAAGATTGATCACAGAAACTCCAAATTAGATAAACCATAAGCCAATAATTGAAATTCAATTCTGTTTTTTTACTCTTAAGAAACAGTAAAACTTTGGATACAAAGGCTGCACTTGTAACACTCTGAGTTTTATGTTTTTAATAATGATTCTTTTTCTTAATATTTATTTCTAGAAACTAGAGAGAGGCCATTTTTTCCCATGTAAGTTCTCTATTTCTGATTTCTTCCTTGTCAAAAAGCCAGTTGGTTCTCTTTCAGAGCATGGAATGAAAATCAGGGTTCTCTATGTCTTAAAGAAATGACAAAATAAATTTGTGATGGTCTTCTACTAGACAAGTGAATATGCTAGTTGCTTTATCTAGTCTAATTAATAACATACCTTACTTACAGTATACAATGCTCTCTTGGCAAAGACCACTATGCCTCTGTGTGTGTGTGTGTGTGTGTGTGTGTGTGTGTTGTGTATGTGGTGTTCATGTGGGGGTGGGTGGGGGTGTGGTGTTTGTGTGTGTGGTATGTGTATGAGCGTGTGTGGGTGTGTGATGTTTGTGAGTGTGTGGTGTCCGTTGGGGTGGGTGGGTGTGTGGTGTTCACGTGTGTTCACATGTGTGTGTATGTAGTATTTGTGTGTGTGTGTTGTGTATGTGGTGTTCCTGTGTGGATGGGTGGGTGTGTGGTGTTTGTGTGTGTGGTTGGGTGCGTGTGTTGTGTTTGTTTTGGGGTGTGGTGTTCGTGTGTGTGTGTATGTGTGGTGTTGTGAGTGTGGTATTTGTGTGGTGTATGCGTGGTTGTGTGTGTGGTTTGTGTGTGTAGTATATGTGTGATGTGTATGTGTCATGTGTGTGTGTGATGTTTGTGTGTATGGTGTTTGGGGGGGTAGGTGTGTGGTGTTCACGTTTGTGTGTATTTGTGGCAGATTCTGCTGAAATTGCCAGGGATATATACTGAATCAGCTTAGTTCTCTATTCTGAAGCTGCTAGTAGTGTTAAATCCTTTTTGTGTACTATCTGTGTATTTCTGTGGCTGGATTGTTGGATTTCTAAGTACATTAACAATAGGAAAATACAAAGAGATTATTATTCCCTCACACGTATTCAAAGTTCATAGAAGTTCTCTCCCTCTCACTTTAACTGACCTTCAATACCTGTTTTCAGCACTAATTTGTCTTCTAAATGTATGAGGAGTAGGAATAACTTTGAGAAGTAGCCTGTTCTTTTTTATTCCAGAGTATAAAATATTTTTAAAAACCAGAGCTTTGATCCATGTGCCATATATCTCTTCTCAGACAGAGAATTGGAAACTCACAGACAGAATCAGAACCCTCTAACAAAGAACCCGAGGAAAGAAATAGCACATATTTTAAAAGAGCAGAATTCATTTTTTCATTTATTTCCTGTCATTTTGATATCACCTTGTCCCTGTACAAGTGTTTCAAACCAGGCAGATGACGAAACACTCTATCCATGTGCTCTCTTCTTGATAATCTAAGGCAGTGAAAAAGAACATGGATAGAGGTAGGCTAATGTGAAAGATAATCCGAAAGTCACACACAGAAGTCTGTTTAAGAATGTATGATGTTTTGTGCAAGAGGATATCCAACAAATGTAGGATTATTTTGCATTTCCCATTGACCATACCAGCTGGCAGAGCTTTCATGGGTAATGAAGGAAGACAGCCCAATTTTTAAACCTGCTTCGGTTAATTCTCACCCTCAATCAAAATCTTAACACAGAGTCCACAAATAAATGTGACATCTTAGGGAGCAGGAAGGACTAGAGAAATCATGATAGCTTCAGTTTCTTCACTGGGTCTGTTTACAGAATCCTGCCTGGTCTATCATGGATTGTTAATAATTACTACAAGGTAATGTCAGATTTCTGGACCATGGTGTATTCTCTCTCACTTTATTCAGGTACATCGTGAATTCTGTTCCTTTTAGCACTTACTGATCATTCTACAGCAAGTCCTGAATGTTGATCAAGGAGCTGTGCTTTCTAACCCTATTACTTTAAGTATTTGCAGTTGATATTGCATAAAGCATTTGGATTCTTTTGCAATGTAATTAAAGTGGGTTTGATTTTTTTTTCAATTTTGTGCATATCTGAGTCTTGAATATTTGTATTAACTTTCAAATATCAAAATTCATCAATTTTGACTGTATGCCTTATTAAGCTGTAAATTGGGTGTGTGTGAAAATACACGCTTTAATTTGCAGATGGACAATTAAGCAGGACAACCTTTAGAGGCAGAGAAATAAATGGCATGGTTTACTTCCTTAAGACGAGAGTGTCACAGAGTTTCCAAAGAGTATGTGTGTGGGAGGGGGACCTACAAGCACCTGTAATAAAATAGTAAAAACATAAAACTGTCAGCATCAAGATTGCTTTTTCATAATGCAACATGACAAAAATGTCACTGCCTCACTAACTAAGCCACTGCCTTTTTCAACTCTGCATAAATCTAGCTTCTAAGCTTTCCCAAATCCTTTCCAGAATGAAGCAGGGATTCTAATATATTAATAAACAAAATTAAATGAAATAAAATATTTTATATGATCTCTGCCAGACGTAAAATCTTACTGGGTGGTGATTTTGCATTGTGTATGAAAAGTGAAAACACGTACAACCTATTGACTCTATCATCTTATGTATAGGACTGTCCCACAGAAATAATAGCACATATGCACACAGATACATGTACAGAGACATTCACTACAACATTGTTAGCAATATAAAAACCGGTTAGAGCAACTCAAAGGTCTCTCAATTTAAAAAAGTGGTTTTTAAATGTTTCTTTAAAAATTTACAATGTATAATGAAGTACTGTACCAACAAGTAGAGGTAAAAAAAAAAAAAGAATGAAATGGCAGTGTGACGACGTGGTCCACAGCATGTTGTTGATTTAAAGCAGACAGTCGTAGATCACCAACTTTAGCTCAGCCTCACCGTCGAAATAAAGTACTGTGTGAATGTACGCGCCAGTGTATGCATACATGTGCTCATATGTGCACATGAGCTATCTGAATATACTGGTTTTGGCAATGGGAAAAATAAATTTCCCATTTTCAAATTCTGTTCCTTTTTTCCCTCTCTCCTACATTTTAATTCTAATATTCAGTTTTTATTTAGGTAAAACCAAAGGCAGTTTTTCCAAATTAGTGCCACTAAAATTTGAGTCAAAGCTGTTAAAATCCACATACCACATTGATTTAATTTTATGATGTGGATGGTTTAGATGTCCCAATACTGCTTTACTGTAGAGCATGGGAATGCAGGGTTTGTGTCACTTAACTTTTCTTCCCCTTTAATACACAATTAACAGGTCACCACTTGGTTATCACCACACTCCAGGATCTTCGGTGGCGAGTGGGGCCATTTTTGTTGTTCATTCCTTTTGTTAGCTGTATCAGCAGATAATATTCATATTTTAATACCTCTGTGGCTGAGCATCAAAACCCCATAACTTCCTCAGCCTTCATCCTTCCTGCTACTTGCTCACTGACCTTTTACAAATTTAATTATTTATACCCAATTTGGTTTCTTCTTTCTTTTTGCCTGCTAATGTATCTAATGTAGAATTGATATTGTCAACCGTGCAGTGGAATGTGCTCCAGGAAATCTCATGCCTTCTAAAGCCAAGTGACAAATGAAAAGGAAAATGCCAAAGGATTTTGCAATTTGAAACACAGAGGGTAAAAGAGAATGCATTGCTGAAGTTATGGTGTAACACATTCATTTCCTTTCTGCAGGGAAGAATTTTTCACAATATCCGGAGCAGGTCTCCAGACCAGTTATTTCAATAAAGTACCCGAGCATAAAACTGATCCTCTAGTCCCATATCACTATAAGAATGGGTTAAATAAGTTAATATCTGATCAACCCCACTTCTGATAATAAGACGTCACAGTGTGGCTTAATCCTATTACCTGTTTGACTGTCACATAGCCCTGTTGTGCCATTTTGAGAAGAAATAAATCATAAAGGGAGAAAAGAATATAAAAAGTCTGAGAAACAGAAAGGATTGGTAAATGATGATAGCAGTTCTGGCATTTTAATGAAGTTAGAGTTCTATTTAAAAAGATACATTAAGAATTCCTGCTGAATTCTGTTCAACTAAGGACAATTAATTAAATGGTCATAAGGGAATGTTGATCTCAAGTGCGATTTGTTACAGTGAGAGAAAAGAACCTCAATTGGATTACTCTTAGTTTCCTTAACTGTGGAGTGATTAAAAGACCTAATTAGGGATTTACTTTTATTTCCTAATAGTCAATGGAGAAGATAAAATAAAATGTGAGGGTCAGAAAATAGTTACTTGTCACTATCTCACACTTCAAAATTTGAGAATAAGAAAGAAAGAAAGAAAAAAAAGGAAGGAAGGAAGGAAGGGAGGGAGGAAGGGAGGAAGGGAGGGGAGGGAGGAAGGAAAGAAAAGAAAAAGAAAAAGCCGAAACTGTGTTGGTGAACCAATGAAAGAAATGAGAAATTTACTTAAATTTTACTTATTTTTAAGATTTATTTACTTTAGAGAGAGAGAATGCATGTTCTCAGGAGCAGGGGAGGGAGGGAAGCAGGGAGGGGTAGAGGGAGAGAGAGAATCTCAAGCAGACTCCCCACTGATCCTGGAGCTCGAAGTGGGGGTGGGGGTATGGGAGGGCCAGGGGGTGGAACTCAGTCTCAAGAGCCTAAGATCATGAACCAAGATGCTGACCTGAGCCAAACTAAGAGTCAGATGCTCAACCAACTGCACCACCCAGGTGCCCCTAAAAATTCTTTTTTAACAAATTCAGTTACTACTCAGAAATTTACTAACTTTATTTTATCATTATATTTTTGGGTCATGGGGGGGTATAAGCTAAGCTCTTTTTATCACATGATAATTTTCTTGTTTTCACCACAAAAAGGGAAGCATATGTTGATGCCACTGATGTAGCAGAAATCTTTATATTTCTATTTCTGCACATCAACTTTAATGAGTTTTCTTCTTCTTTTCCCCAAACTGGAAAAGGGCAGACGAATCAGTGTTTGAAGGTAGATAAAGCAATATTAAATGTACAGTTTTAGAAAGTATGGAACTACATACTGAAATTCTTTTTTAAATATAGATTTGGTTCTTTGGCATTATACAATTTTATTCTCGTTATTTTAGCATTATTATTATTATGTCAGTAATAATAATTAAGAATCAATAATAAGAATAACTTTTAAAAATACCTAGCTGGGGCGCCTGGGTGGCTCCGTGGGTTAAAGCCTCTGCCTTCGGCTCAGGTCATGATCTCAGGGTCCTGGGATCGAGGCCCGCATCGGGCTCTCTGCTCAGCAGGGAGCCTGCTTCCTCCTCTCTCTCTGCCTGCCTCTCTGCCTCCTTGTGATCTCTCTCCCTCTGTGAAATAAATAAATAAAATCTTTAAAAAAAAAAAATACCTAGCTGTTATATTTGTTTCATTTCTCTATGTAGACACACTCTGTGTGTGTGTGTGTGTGTGCGTGTGTGTGTTCTAGGCACTTAACATTTGTGTGTGCATGTGAGTATATAACTTTTTATTCTAGGATAAGACAAAGTATTGATTTATTACTAGTAATGGGTCTTTCACTATGTCAATACTTATGGCCAATTTTCACTTCTCAAGTTAAAAGTTTATCTCATATGTGATTGATTAAAGTTTTGTTTTGTTTTCAATAAAAGGCAATGGGAAGCAGCTTATTTCAGAGCTGAAATCTTTTGTTTTTCCCAGAGTGTTCCTAACTTGTCACATAGTTTTTAGGAGTTGGGAGAGTGTCCACTTTCTGGACAGTCCTCTTTCAGGTTCGATGATTGTGATGATTAATGCAGTGGACTGCTATTTCCTGTGAAAATAGCAATGCTAAGCTGAAATGCTTTCTAGTAAATGAAGAAAAGAGCATCCATCTCAGGAATTTTGGAGGGAGAAAAAAGTGCATAGGCAACATCTGTTTAATACAATGATTCCATCCCTGTTACCACCCCCATGTTGGTTCTTAAGTGTTTTGTCCATCGATTAGACATTTTCAGGTTTTGTTTTATTTCATTTTATAATAACATAATGTATTAAGGGATTTGCTTGTGTTCTTGCCCGGGAAATACCATTTTAAATTTCTTTAAAAGAGTCAATAAGCCATTATGGTTAAATATGTAAAGAAATAGCATAGTTCCTGGATTATAGTGTATACTTAGTTAATAAAAATGATTCTTTTAATCCTGATGATAATTAACTCAGTGTTTCCTTATAAAGATGATTTGGGTGGATAAGTAAAGAGGTGTAGTAAGTAAGGTCTAATTAGAGATAGAAGATCTTTTTTGCTTTAACATTCTCTGTATCTCAGTTATAATACTTTTAATCCTAACTTAATATTAAGCTTACTCTAGACTTTCTTTGTGTTGCCCAGGAAGCGTTAGGTATTTACATATCAGGTTATTTCTATTTAAGTAAATCGTTGAAATATTCAAACTATTTTGCAACTGCTTTGCATTTCACAAGTCTTCCAGGTGAAATTTCAGATAAACATGTAAAACACACGTTTATATATGTATGTGTGCATGTGTGTGTGTGTTTATAACGTTTTACTCTCAGATAAGAGAATAAGGATTAAAGTAAGCAAATTAATATTTCTCTTACCATTCTTGAAAGCTTTTTTTCCTCCCAAACAACAAATTCATGACATACCGGGAGTTACTTTTTTTTTTTTAAGATTTTATTTATGGGCGCCTGGGTGGCTCAGTGGGTTAAAGCCTCTGCTTTCGGCTCAGGTCATGATCTCAGGGTCCTGGGATCAAGGCCCGCAACGGGCTCCCTGCTCAGCAGGGAGTCTGCTTCCTCCTCTCCCTGTCTCTCTGCCTGCCTCTCTGCCTACTTGTAATCTCTCTCTCTGTGTCAAATAAATAAATAAAATCTTTTTTTTTAAGATTTTATTTTATTTATTTGACAGGGAGAGATCACAACTAGGCATAGAGGGAGGCGGGGGGGTGGGGGGTGGTAAGCAGACCCCCTGCTGAGCAGAGAGTCCGATGTGGGGCTCCATCCCAGGACCCTGAGATCATGACCTGAGCAGAAGGCAGAGGCTTAACCCACTGAGCCACCCAGGCGCTCTGGGACTTACTTTTGATTACTTTTAATTTTTAAAGCCTGTTAATTATTTATTTTAGAAACCAGTAGAAATACACTTAGGTAATAAAATAAATTCTCCCTATTGAAACATATTACTTATTTTTTTTGTGTATTTTTCCAAGTTCATGTCTTTGATAACGGATATTTTTTCCACATATACAGACATATGCATATATAGATATGTAAATGGTTTTACATGCTATATATTGTAGCACCTGCTATATTCTTGAAGTAGTCTATCATGAACTCCTTTACATATTAATATGTCACTTAATGGTTTCATTTGCCATGATATCTAACTAATACCCTCTTGTTGAACATTAGTAGTGTTTCTAGTGTTCAATATTATGAATAATGCTATTATTTGCTTAGGATAATTTTATTAAAGTCATTCTTTAATCTTAATATATATTTATATTATGACTGAAAACTAGATGCCTAATTTAAAATGTAATGAATGTTACAACCAACTCTGAAAAACTTTATTCATGTTATTAAAAATAGCATTTTTATAGGATTCTTGGCACAACGGCACAAAAAAGGCATGAGTGAGGACTTTCTAGAAAGTATTGGTCCCTCTGGAAACCATGTTGTGCTATAGGGAGATTCAGAGTTGGTATCTTATTTTCCATATTTTGTGGAGCGGTTTCTAGTGAACTATAAGAACTTAGAAATAAGTACTGTTAGTTTAGGAAGACAGGTATTTAATCCTCAGTTCTCAGGAGTGGTGTCCTGTCCCCTCCCTGACTGCAGCACAAGCTTAGGGCAGATTTTACTGTCACATCGCTTTACTTCAGATGCAGGAAACAAGCATCCGTCTGGTCACATGGGTAATTCTTGGTTCCAAAGCCTCCTAACTGCATTCTCTTTCCCACACATACCCAAACTGTGAAATTACCTGCTTCAGATACCCTGCAACTACCATTATTTGTAGGCTCTTTGCAGTATTAAACACTCCAAACCAGAGACATAGCTTCTTTTTCTTCCTCTGATCCCCCACATTTCTCCTTAGGAAACAATCCATGTTATGTTTATGAGCACAGACTTAAGTGACATCTGGCCAGAACCTGAAGGCAATTAATTTAATCCCTCAAAGCCTGAGTTTGTACTTGGTTATAATAGAGTTAGAATTAAAATTAAAGACAGAGTGCCGTGAGCATTAAATGAGATATCATGCATTAGCTATTACTGTGGATATTATTGGTTCCCTGCCACAATTCAGTAAAAGTGAATTTTTAACCATGTTATAGTCCATATGGTCAGGGTAATGGGGTACATGCCCACATTCAGGAATCAAGGCCTGTTCCATTGTATAGCTTGGTAATTTTTAGGGCCTCTGAATCCTCCTCTGGATCCTTTTCTTTCCAGTTAGCAGGGAAAGGAATAGAGAGAGCATGGAAGATTGTCTGATGAGCAAGCCCAAAGGTCATGTACATCCTTCCTCACATCTTTTGTTGAACAGAAATCCATCATATGACCCAATCTTCTAAACACAGAAGAGTAGGGAAATGTAATCTGTTTGTATGCCCAGGAGAAAGAGAACACAGATGTTGGTGAACATTTCAGCAAGACTCTGCTGTGATTATCACTTGGATATAAAATCAACATATTTTTGTTAATTGGCACAACCTCTAAGCATTCTTTTGACAGTTGTTTGCTTTGTTGAAGTTTAACATGCCAAAGCCAGAAATCAAAGGTTCTTGCAGTGATTGGAAACAATTTAATACAAACATATTATTACAAATGCTCATAATTTACAGTGCTTTTTATTTTTACCAGGAGGTGAAACTTTAAAAAATAGTCATTTTTATACCCCCAAAACTTTTTTGAGCCATAATAGTTGACATAGAGTATATAATTCATGTTTGGCCCAGTTTGTACCTAAATATTATAGATAGATAGATAGATAGATAGATAGATAGATAGATAGATAGATGGAAAGTAAATCAGATATCAAATATCTGTTTTGTTAGTTATCTCTCTTATTATTCTTGATTTTTTAATTAAAATGTGATGCATTTCTAAATTTTTAAAAAGCATATTTTGAAAGACACAAATTGAATTTAGCAATTGTGTGTTCTCTTAAAGTTTTATTACTTCTGATTGAATCTGAAAGTAGAAGTCATAATGCATTTGGGAAAGAAAACGTCAGGAACAAAAAATGCTTTTGGTCAGCATACTTAATATAGAAAAGTGGATTTATTAATACAATGTCGTCTTCCATTTTGGTTGGTGATATTCCTGGTGAGAAGTATGTCTATATAGGCCAATGGGGAAAGATATAAACTAATTGAAATAAGTTTTGAAAAGAAATAGAATATGAGAAGAAATGGAATCATTGCAGATTCAGTTATCTCCTTCAGTGCTGCTCTTAGGGCCGATATCTTATTAAACGACCCACACACCCATCTACCCATTCTTCTATTCATCCATGTAGTGAGGATTTATTGCACACCTGACGTATGTCATACTCAGTGTCAGGTTAGATACTTTTACAGAAAGTTTTCCTTAATACCAGGTTCAGTGTTTAACAACCTTTCAATTTAGGTGTACCTATGTAGAGATATGTAAATGGGTATGAAGAGTGAGAAAGATACATAATTAATCACTCTCACATTAGATGTCCTACTGTCCTATAATGAAAAGCTCATTTGAGATTCAAGTTTCATTATTTTATGTGAACCACTTAAGTCAGTAACTACTAAACTGCCTCCCAAAGAAGTTATATGAATCTTCTCCTCCTCCCACTATATACAGTAGGAGTTTTCTATCCTTAAGTTACCAACTTAAAAGTTGTGCTCACTTAATGGGTAAAATATAATCCTCATTTTAAATTTTTCCTAACTGTGAGTGTGTGTGTGTTTTTATATCTTTTGTTCACATGTGCCTTTTTTCTCTGTTTAATTATTTTTTATTTTTTCAGTTGACCTTTGATACCACTTAAATTATGCTGATAGAATTTTTCAGTGATCTAGGCTTGCATTTTGATATCAACCGGGCACTTATAAAAGTTTTGTTGTTGATGATGACAATCTGTAAACAGAGATGCTTTGAAAAGTGTGAATAAAATTCAAGTTACTTGATTTTCTTCACAAATATTGTGTTGGGATAAGCGAAGCATTGTTTATTATGCTCCAATCAATCAACCATTCCATAAATATTGATTAATTTCTTTGGGCATCCAGATATGATTAGTAAAATAATTATCAGTATGCCTTTTATTTACTTGACATCCTCTGAAAACCTCATAGGCTCCCTTATTTGGCCTCATGCCAAGTAAGCCTACATTAGTTATTTTTAATTTAGCAGCTCAAAAAATAGTATTTTCTCCATAGTAGCTACCTTTGCCTTTCTCAAAAGCACAAGTGTTGATTTTTACTATGGAAAACCTATGGGGGTGCCTTGGGTGGCTCAGTCTGTTAAGCATCTGACTTCGGCTCAGGTCATGATCCCCGTGTCCTGGGGATGGAGCGCCTGCATAGGGCTCCCTGCTCAGTGGGAAACCTGCTTCTCCCTCTCCCTCTGCCTGCTACTCTGCCTGCTTGTGCTCTCTCTGCCTCTCTGTCAAAAAAATCTTTTTAAAAAAGAAGAAAACCTATATAACGAGAATATGACAGTGGAGTTTAAATTAGAATTGTTTTAAATAATCTGAAAAATAATTTTCCAAAAGCAGGAAATTTTAGTAAAATAAGGAAATACCTTCCATTGTCACCCAATAAGATAAAAAAGATATCAGAGATTTCTACACTTTTCCTGGATTGACAGTGTTAAGTCCAACATCAAGTGTTTAGTCCTGTTTCCAGCTCCAGGGTCGACTGTCCTCTCTCCTGAAGTAGCATCTTGCCCTTGCAGATTATTTCCTTTCACCACATCCCTACAGTCGTGGAGAGCAAGAGTCAGCAAACTCTTATTTAAAGGCTCAATAGTAAGTATTTTCGGCTTCCGGGGCCAAAAATTATCTGTTGTACCTTGTCACCTCTTCCCGTAGACAAAGTGTAAATGAATGGAAGTGACTCTATTCCAGTAAAACTTTATCTCATGAAGAGATGTCAGCCCAGATTTGGCCCACAGGCCAGAACTGATCAACTCTTGATATGTAGTATTAGCCAGTGTGTTTTTAAAATTTTTGAATAGCATCAATATATATTTTGGCTTTTTTGTTTTTTACATTGAACATCAAGGCTTTGAGATTTGTATTTATACGTGTGGATCTCATTCATTCATTTAACATTCAATCTAAAATTGTTTATCTTGTCTTTTAATGATGGGTATTTGTTTACAATTTTCCAGTGTTGTCTGCAATGCTACCATGATCATTCTTCAATTTCTTTTCCTTGTGTATATGTGCAAAAGATTCTCAACGGTAATGCACTGGTATTCAGAATAGTTACCAGACTCTGTGTGTCTAAGTTAGCAGCTCAAAAGACATGTGCTAGTAGGGCGCCTGGGTGGCTCAGTCATTAAGCATCTGCCTTCTGCTCAGGTCATGATCCCAGGGTTCTGGGACTGAGTCCCACATTGGGCTCTCTGTTGAGCAGGGAGAAGCTCCCTGCTTCTCCCTCTTCCACTCCCCCTGCTTGTGTTCCCTCTCTCTCTGTCTCTCTCTCTCTCTCTCTGTCAAATAAATAAATAAAATCTTTAAAAAAAAAAGAGACGTGCTCGTAGGTAAAAATCAGGGTCAGCTGAGATCAGTGAACTTCTCGGGGTGAATCTGGACAGATTCAAAGAATCAAATTCTTTTTTTCCCTACTCCTCATATTAAGTATTAGGTAATGAAAATGCAAATTTAAACACTATGATTTGTATATTTAATTGTTATGTTATCAGAACACAAAAGCTTTATTTTTAAATGTAGAAATTAAATCCTTTCTGGCTGAAAAACACAGGCCTTTCCTGCAATAGAACTTTGATAATTTCCATGATTATTTTTGCAGTGGTTCAATTGAGTAGCATTTTATTTTTGCCTAACTAATTTTATGTTTCCTCTTGTGTTCAAACCAACTAACTGAAAAGATAGAATTTATTCAAGATTCAGTTATTCATAAAAGTAGAATACAAGGTTTCTCTTTTGACCTAATACTCTTTCTATCACCAAATAGGTTTTGATCAGGAAGATTATATCATTCTGGGTTCTTTGCCTGTAATTCAGATAAACTACCACTAGATAGGCAATGGAAGGTGACTTTCTAAAATAATCAATGCACATGATACTACAAAATTCCAAAAGTATGAGAGAGTATACAATAAAGAGTAACTCTCCCTTCAGCTAATTCTCTTACAAGATTCTTCAGTCCTCTTCCAGGGATATCCAGTGCCTAGACACGTAGTGCTTTAAGATTAGCATAGATAGGCTTCCTATAGAAACACAAATGCAAAATGTACATTCATCTATTCTCTTATGGTTTTTCTACCACAATAAAGTCCATTATCCAAACAGCCAAGTATATTGCTACTTTTGATAGATAGATGGATAGGTATTTTCAGAAAAAGCTTTCAAGAAATACAAGCATCGAACAAGATGGGATGGGGAAGGACACAAACCATAAGAGACTCCTAATCTCACAAAACAAACTGAGGGTTACTGGGGGGTGGGAGGGTAGGGATAGGGTGGATGGGTTATGGACATTGGGGAGGGTTTGTGCTTTGGTGAATGCTGTGAAAGATGTAAGCCTGATGATTCACAGACCTGTACCCCTGGGGCAAAGAATAAAAATAAAATTAAAAAAAAAAAAGAAAAGAAAAGAAATACAAGCATCAAGGCGCAACTTGATTTTTCTCTTATTTTTCTAAAATTTTGCTTGGATTATGAAAAGTTTATTGATTCATTTTCTATAACTTTTACTATTTTCAAGTGTCCTAGAATGTTGAATTTGTATTTTTGGTTCATAACCATGAATTCTTGTGTAAGCTCCGGTTATTTCACTCTGTTTTTTGGGTATATTTCTATACCTAGAAATGGTCTACAGAGCTATTGGAGAGTAATCAGTGTTGTTTACATGACCCCAACACATGCCAGGACAATAGTTACTCAATGCCCAGATACATAAAGCAGAGCTAACAGAGACTTATAAACAAGTCACATAAATTTAAGCACCATTTTTGCTTTAACTAGCTGATGTTTTCATTATTACATGATAAGCAAACTATGGATTAGAGGCTACAACATATACACACACACACACACACACACACACGTATACATACATATATGCATATATATACATGCATATGTATATACATACATGTGTGTATGTATATATTATATATATAATAGAACCAGAATATCAGGACACCTTCCTAGTGAATCATTCTCTGGAAAATAGAGAACGATTTAGAGAGAAAGTCTGAATAGTAAGAACATTTTATAATTTAGAGACCCTGAAAAGTAGGCCAACAACTAAGTCTCATTCTGAAATTTTGATATCAGAGCCAGAGAATCAAAAATAACTAGGGATATTTGCATTTATCATGAAGTTCTTGATTTTCCCCCCTTTCTCATTGCTTTGGGGCACATCAGATTTTTGGTGGAAAGTGTATTCTTTTTATTCTCCTTAGGAAATAGAAACCCGAAATAAGTAATCAAGAGTAGACCATGCCTGGCTGTTCTTCTCAAAACTCAACTGCTACTTGGCTTCTAGGGAACATTATTTTCCCATTACATGTTCATTCATGAGTCATTAATTCAAACCCAAATATATGACTGTCATTTTACAAACTACACAAGGGAGATAATCCTTAAGTCACTGGGCTTAAGGCTTTCTTGTGTGCATTTTATCAGGCCAGTAGGTGCTCTTCTCTTCTGCACATTTGCTCAGACACATGTCATTCATCAGAGCATTCGGTGCCATTTACCACTTCCTAAGTCTGAGTATATGACTGCAAGTATTTGAGAGTTGTATTCCTCCCTTCCTTCAGACTAGTGAATGCCTAATTTTAAACAAACTATTTCTGCCAGTTTCTCAGTTTAATCCCTGTTGCCATGATTAAGTAGCCCAAAACATTCTTCAATGACGTCTGAGGCTTTAGAATTTAAAAGTAAATTGCTTCTGGGAAAAACAAATCAAACTTGCATTGCAGACCTACAGAAAGTACATTAAAACATATTACGCTGCACTTTCTTGGTGGAATAAATTGAGAGTCACAGTAATGTTTCTTCTAGCAATGTCAGATTCTGAGACACTTCGATTAATTTTGGTTTTGGATTGAGTTTCTCTCCAACACTCCACTCTCTATTTGATGTGTCTACATTTTTCATTGTATCCAATGGCAATTTATGCCATAAATTATTGGCTTTGGAGCCAAAACTCTGAGTAGAAGGGTGAGGCAATGTACTGGAGAGAGTGCATGGAGAAGATATGGATTGGATTTGATCTTCCATCACTGATTTGCTGTGCGACTTGGGCAAACTGCTACCTTAGTGGGCCTCCATTTATACCACCCTTCCTGTCTATCAGTGATGGTGTCGTGGCTGCCTTATTTCACTCGAGATGTCTTCTGGTGAGGGATGGTAGGGTTGGTAGTTGGAAATACTCTCAAATCCTCCAGTTTCACTAACGCACTTTGCATGCCCTATTTGAAAACGTGAAAATTAACAGCTTAGTAAAGTGTGGTACCTGGAGAAATCCATTGTGTTTACTTGCTTAATCAAGAAATTAAATACATTACCCTTTCTAGCAATAAAGAAGAAATATTTATGTTTTTAATTCACATTAAAAGTTATGTTAAGAAATATTTTTATGTTAGGGTTAACTTTTTAAAAAGTATTTTATTAAAGCATAATATATCTACAGAAAACTTGCATATTATAAATAAGTAGCTTGGGGGACCCTGGGTGGCTCAGTTGGTTAAGCGACTGCCTTTCTAAGCATTCTATTATTTAATCCTCAGAATTCCTTGAAGTGGATATTTTCTTAATTTTATCTATAAACTAATAATAGTGCTTAATTCTAGAATAGTTAAGTAATGGCCTAATGTCTTGCAGGTAGTAGGTGGTGGAGCTAAGATTTAAACTAAAACTATATAATTTTGGAAGGCAAGTTCTTAACTAGTTAATATCTATGTAAAACAGGCAAAAATGAGTGATGATGCAGCTTATTTTAATTTAAAAAGCAGTTTGAAAAGAAATAGAAATACCATATAATCTAGTAATTCCGTTATTGAGTATTTACCAAAAAACCAAAAACAAAAACACTGATTCAGAAAGACATATGCATGCCTATATTTATTGCAGCATTATTCACAATAGCCAAGATATGGAATGACCCAGTGTCCATTGGTAGATGAATGGATAAAGATGTGAGATATATAAATATACACACACATATATATATTATACAATATATACAGTATCTATTATATACATAATATATATAACATGGAATATTATGCATCCATAAAAAAAGAATGAGAAAAAGAATGAAATCTTTTCATTTGTGACAACATGATGGACCTAGAGGGTATAATGATAAGTGAAATAGGTCAGTCAGAGAAACGCAAATGCCATATGATTTCACTTATATGTGGGATCTTAAAAAAAAACAACAACAACAAATAAATAAAAAAAGCAGAATCAGACCTATAAATAAAGAGAACAAATGGGTGGTTACTGGAGGTCAGGGAGGTGGAGGTTTCCACTTATAAAAGAAATAAGTCACTAGCACGAAAGGTACAGCATAGGTACAGTATGACTTTATCACGTCAATAGTAGTGTAATAGCACGGTGACTACATGGGAGCTACACTTGTGATGAGTGGAGCGGAATCTAAAGAGTTATCAAATCACTATGTTGTACACCTGAAACTAATGTAACATTGTGTTACAACTACACTTCATCTGCGTTCAACTCTACTTCAATAAAAATAAACAAATAAGTATTAACAAAATAATCTGAAGACTGGAGCAATGAAGAATGCCTTAGTTTACTATTTTCCAATTGGCTTAAAATTAATAAAGTGTTAAGTGTATATTTCTTTGGATTACATTTTAAGGGAAAACTTAGTAACGGAGATAGACAACTCATTTAGCTCAGGATAAAAGATACAAGAAAATGGATTGTGCTTCCAGGACCTTCACATCATCTTGCCAAAGGAGCCTTTCTCAAGTTTGCTATTTGTACTTTCAAATTTTACATTAGATTTACAACCCTATTAGTTCATTATGTGTTTTCAAACTTCATAAAAATTTTCATCCTCAGAAGCCAATTTAAGATCTTAAGCCAACTTATTTTAATGGATAAATTAGGGAAAGTTTAGGAAGAGTTTTACATTTTACAGAAGAAGAAAGGGTATCTGAAGGAGTAAATTCATTTCCCAGGTTGTCCACTTACCATCACACTCTGCTAAACGCTGAACTTACTCTGCAAGTTAGGCACAAAATTGTTCTCAAAAGTTTTACATTGATATTGATGCTGAGAGGTCGTCCTTTTCAGAGCAAGCTAGAGAACTCATGTATCAGCTAGGAATAATTTTTCTCTATAATATTTTTTATTACTTCTATGATGAACTGTAAGAGGACCTAATGAAATCCTCAATAGAATCTGTTGGTTACCCTAGAATTACTATTATTATTTTTAAAAAATATTTATGATATTTACTAATTACATTATTTAGAATCACCATGAAAATAAAACATAGCAATTACATTTTCACAAATGACTCAAATGACTTTTGCTATCAACAGACAAGAGTAAAAGCATTATCCAAAAGAACTATTAAGTCATTAGTAATTTAACTATTTCTTTTAAAATGGAATTTAAGTTTGGGGCACCTGGAGGTTCAATTTGTTAAGGGTCCTACTCTTGGTTTCAGTTCAGGTAATGATCTCAGGGTCCTGAGATCGAGTCCCTCATCAGGCTCCCTGCTCAGCAGGGATTCTGTTTGGGATTCTTCCCCTCTGCCCCTCTGCTGCTCACACAAGCTCTCTTTCTAAAAATTAAATAAATAAATCTTTAAAAAATAAAATGAATAATAAGTTTAACATTGTATTAATATTAGGTATTATAAATACCTGAATATTAAGTATTATAAATCACAATTGTATAGTTCTAAGTAAAGATTAGTATCATACACCCCATCAGTAAAGACATTAACAAACTGTGCTAAAATAAGCACCAGTATTATTAAAAGTAATGAAATCAGTTAGCACAGAACATCAAAAAGTGACCTCATAATCCATTCTTCCTACTTCACCTTACTGAATAAACACTTCATGAATTAAAGGAATAGTCCATTTGTTAATGTATTTTACCTTGAAGATGTTCATTATTTCTTTTTTTTATTTTTTATTTTTATTTTTATTTTTTTTTAATTTTATTTTTATTCTTTGCCCCAGGGGTACAGGTCTGTGAATCATCAGGCTTACATCTTTCACAGCATTCACCAAAGCACAAACCCTCCCCAATGTCCATAACCCATCCACCCTATCCCTACCCTCCCACCCCCCAGTAACCCTCAGTTTGTTTTGTGAGATTAGGAGTCTCTTATGGTTTGTCTCCTTCCCCATCCCATCTTGTTTCATTATTTTTCCCTCCCTACCCCCCACAACCCCCCACCCTGCCCCTCAAGTTCCTCATATCAGAGAGATCATATGATAATTGTCTTTCTCTGATTGACTTATTTCGCTCAGCATAATACCCTCCAGTTCCATCCATGTCGTTGCGAATGGCAAGATTTCGTTTCTTTTGATAGCTGCATAATATTCCATTGTATATATATACCACATCTTCTTTATCCATTCATCTGTTGATGGACATCTAGGTTCTTTCCATAGTTTGGCTATTGTGGACATTGCTGCTATAAACATTCGGGTGCACGTGCCCCTGAGGAACACTACCTTTGTGTCTTTAGGATAAATACCCAGTAGTGCGATTGCTGGGTCGTAGGGTAGCTCCATTTTCAACTTTTTGAGGAATCTCCATACTGTTTTCCAGAGTGGCTGCACCAGTTTGCATTCCCACCAACAGTGTAGGAGGGTTCCCCTTTCTCCGCAACCTCGCCAACATCTGTCATTTCCTGACTTGTTGATTTTAGCCATTCTGACTGGTGTAAGGTGGTATCTCGCTGTGGTTTTAATTTGTATTTCTCTGATGCCGAGTGATGTTGAGCACTTTCTCATGTGTCTGTTGGCCATTTGGATGTCTTCTTTGGAGAAATGTCTGTTCATGTCTTCTGCCCATTTCTTGACTGGGTTATTTGTTTTATGGGTGTTGAGTTTGAGAAGCTCTTTATAGATTTTGGATACTAGCCCTTTATCTGATATGTCATTTGCAAATATCTTCTCCCATTCTGTCAGTTGTCTTTTGGTTTTGTTGACTGTTTCCTTTGCTGTGCAAAAGCTTTTAATCTTGATGAAGTCCCAATAGTTCATTTTTGCCCTTGCTTCCCTTGCCTTTGGTGAGGTTCCTAGGAAGAAGTTGCTGCGGTTGAGGTCGAAGAGGTTGCTGCCTGTGTTCTCCTCGAGGATTTTGATGGATTCCTTTCTCACATTGAGGTCTTTTATCCATTTTGAGTCTATTTTTGTGTGTGGTGTCAGGAAATGATCCAGTTTCATTTTTCTGCATGTGGCTGACCAGTTTTCCCAACACCATTTGTTGAAGAGACTGTCTTTTTCCCACTGGACATTCTTTCCTGCTTTGTCGAAGATTAGTTGACCATAGAGTTGAGGGTCCATTTTTGGGTTCTCTATTCTGTTCCACTGGTCTATGTGTCTGTTTTTGTGCCAGTACCATACTGTCTTGATGATGACGGCTTTGTAATAGAGCTTGAAATCTGGAATTGTGATGCCGCCAACTTTGCTTTTTTTTTTCAACATTCCTTTGGCTATTCGGGGTCTTTTCTGGTTCCATATAAATTTTAGGATTATTTGTTCCATTTCTTTGAAATAAATTGCTGGTATTTTGATGGGGATTGCATTAAATGTGTAGATTGCTCTAGGTAGCATAGACATTTTCACAATATTTATTCTACCCATCCATGAGCATGGAATGTTTTTCCACTTCTTTGTGTCTTCCTCAATTTCTTTCATGAGTACTTTATAGTTTTCTGAATACAGATTCTTTGCCTCTTTGGTTAGGTTTATTCCTAGGTATCTTATGGTTTTGGGTGCAATTGTAAATGGGATTGACTCTTTAATTTCTCTTTCTTCTGTTTTGTTGTTGGTATATAGAAATGCAACTGATTTCTGTGCATTGATTTTATATCCTGACACTTTACTGAATTCCTGTATGAGTGCTAGCAGTTTTGGAGTGGAGTCCTTTGGGTTTTCCACATAAAGTATCATATGAAGATGTTCATTATTTCAACTAATCTTTACTTTTACCTTAATCACGAAATGAATAATTTTTTCTTTTATAAGAGACTACATATTTCATTGGTGAAAGTGTCTGTCATTGTGTGCCACACAGAATTTGAATTTATGAGAGTTCAGAGAGTTACTTAAAAAGTAAGTTTTAAAATACGATGTTAAAACATTGCTTTCATTTCTATAATTTTGGATATGCCAGAAATGGAAAAAGAAGGGAAACTTGCATTTTATATCCAAAATCAAGATTTTTCAAATTTAAAAACATTTCTTTATTGATTTTATGGAAAAAGAAGCAACTTTAGAATGCCCTAGAATTACTTTTAACAGCAGGGAACTAGCTTGACTAGAAATTCCTTGAAGATTATTTCCTTCTCCTAGGGGCAGTCAATAGCAAATGAATGACTGACATAAGGTACAAAAGACCAGCCTTCTTACTATTAGGAGGGATGATTCAATAGTACCATCTCTGCTTTTTAGCTCCCCAAGGGATAAAGCTGAGACTAGACTCACACCTGGGAGATCATCCTTGCTTAGCTTTTCCCCCTGCTCTATCCTGCCTCCCTCGTTTCCTTACAGGTTTCACTTGAGAACACCCACATGCTCTACTCTTAGGAAACCCACCGAAATCAATGTTACATTTCTATAATGCTCCCATATGACTTCCAGATAAAACATTTTTGAAACAGACCTTGTTTCTTTCATTTGTTCTAGAGAAAGTATGCTGCTCTATCTCTAAATGTCACTAGTCTTTAGATATAGCTCATTCCAGAAGAAGGCAATACTTTAGGGAAAAGAAAAAAAAAGGCATTCTAGAACAAACCATTATGGATTCTACTTTCGCATCTGAGTATCTGAAGACTTGGAATTAATGGAGAGGACCTGAACCAAAGGTCTCTTGACTTCTGGCCCAGCCCTTTTTCCTCATCTTACTCACTGCCTCTCTGTACATTGTTACTAGGATTTGCTGTGATGTTCTGAGTAAGACTGTTTACGGAAACAAAAAAGAAATAGTATTGCTGAACTGTCCCCAAGCTACTGGAACAGGGTTATAGGGATCAGAAAATTCTTCTCATGAAGCAGTGGCCCCAATCAGAGTTTGAAATTGTTTACAATCAAAACTATGCTGTAGCAGCATGACTTTTTCTTCAAGAGAAAAGATATAGCCTCCTCTCTTGAAAGTATGAATACATGAATAAGTGAGTGAGTGACTGGGGCTGGGTGGATGAATGAATGCATCAGCAGCACAATGAGTGATTGAATAGACTAGCTGTAGTGTCCTGGAGAAGGAATTTCTTTGCTCTTCTCTGTTCTTCAGTTATGAAAAGTTATTACTTAAATCTACCTAAAAATATGGAGGAGACAGGCAAACTAACTCATATTTCTTTCTCTTTACTCTCTTTTCTCGTTCTCACCCTTTTATGATAATACCTGAATGTATGAATTCTTTGGTTATTTGGGGGTGTTCATTAAGAAAACTATGATGCTGAGATTCTCTTACCAAGATGTTTACTAACTTCTCATAAAGTGATTTACACCAGTTCCTTCAGAGGCAAGATTTCTTTTTCTTCCTTCCTTCCTTCCTTCCTTCCTTCCTTCCTTCCTTCCTTCCTTCCTTTCTTTCTTGTTTTTTGTTTTTAAAGATTTTATTTATCTGTCAGAAAGAGAGAGAGAGAGAGAGCTCAAGCAGGGGGAGGAGCAGGCAGAGGGAAAAGCAAGCTCCACGCTGAGCAGGGAGCCTGACATGGGCCTCGATCCCAGGACCCAGGATCATGACCTGAGCCGAAGGCAGATGTTTAACCGACTGAGGCACTCAGGTGTCCCTGGAGGCAAGATTTCTAATCCTTGAGAAACACTATATCTTGAAAATTTAGCAAGTATGAGAAGGAGGCTTTTTCAGCTTCCAAGAAATATGCTTGAGATATGTATTTTATTTAAAAAATGGTAGGATTTAAAAATGGTTTTTTTTCTTTATATATGTGCTTCTAGCCAGAACAATGAAAAAAATGTGTATATGAGGTTTTACCACTATATTCGAAGTGGTTGACCAGCATACCTAAGAAATCAGAAGTTAAAACACTTTATTACTTTTGAATGAGATATTGCTAAATAAGTCAAATATTAAGCTAAGTAAAAGTATATACATGGAAGAAATTCATGGTGAAGTCAGTGTAGCCTTGCATTTGACAGAATGCTCATCACCTTACTGTTTGTCTATATTTTATACCAGTGACGGTTCATGAAAATTATCCTTTGAAAACCTCAAGTGGAGGGAATTGCTGAACATAGGCTCTGTTTTTTTACCCTCACAAACTATCCCTATCATTACATTTGTTTTTTTTAAATATTTTATTTATTTGACAGAGAGAGGCACAGCGAGAGAGGGAACACAAGCAGGGGGAGTGGGAGAGGGAGAAGCAGGCTCCCCAAGGAGCAAGGAGCCCCATGTGGGGCTTGATCCCAGGACTCTGGGATCATGACCAGAGCCGAAGGCAACACCCAACAACTGAGCCACCCAGGTGCCCCCCTACCATTACATTTAGAAGACAGGTCTACTGCAGTGTTGTTTTATTCTTAAAATATCGCCGTGCTTTATCATATTGTCTTGGTATGCCATGGGCTTTTACCCTATAATTTCTGAATTGCTACCTTCAAGAGGTGGGTTTATAAATGTTAAGACCAACTGACTCTGAGATATCACTAAGATAAATTGACTTAAAAAGAAAATAATTAGCAGTGCCTGGGTGGCTCAGTGGGTTAAACCCTCTGCCTTCGGCTCAGGTCATGATCTCAGGGTCCTGGGATGGAGGCCTGCATTGGGCTCCCTGCCCAGCAGGGAGCCTGCTTCCTCCTCTCTCTCTGCCTGCCTCTCTGCCTACTTGTAATCTCTCTCTCTCTCTCTGTCAAATAAATAAATAAATCTTTAAAAAAAATAATTAAAATATTTGGATGAAATTTTAGAACATAAGAGGAAATGACTTCAATTAAGAGATGCAGGGTTTTATGGTACTTCTTTATAAACATAGTTCCTGGGGTGCCTGGGTGGCTCAGTCGCTAAGTGTCTGCCTTTGAGTCATGATCCCAGAGTCCTGGGATCGAGCCCCACATGGGGCTCCTTGCTCCTTGGGGAGCCTGCTTCTCCCTCTCCCACTCCCCCTGCTTGTGTTCCCTCTCTCGCTGTGTCTCTCTCTGTCAAATAAATAAAATATTTAAAAAAAANCCTGCTTCTCCCTCTCCCACTCCCCCTGCTTGTGTTCCCTCTCTCGCTGTGTCTCTCTCTGTCAAATAAATAAAAATCTTTAAAATAAAAAAAGAAACCCAACATAGTTCCTTTGATAACTTTTGGCAAAATAACTAAATATGATTAAAATATATATTTTTTATATTTATTATATTTATATTATTAGTATTTATTTTCTTAATATTTATATTATTAAATTTATTTATATATGTATTTAAAATATATATAAACCTCTCAGTTTAAATTAATGTGGGGTGTCTTGTAGAAAAAAAGATATACAACGTGGAGTTATTTTGAAGTGGTTATGACAGGATAAGTCAGAACAAAAATGGCAAGGGTGAGTGTGTAGCATTGTTACATACAATAGCATAGCTCCCGAGAATTTTAATGGGAAGCGAGGTCTGAGGAAACACAGCCAGATCTTCTAATGTGAGTCCTCGTAGGGGCCTTCAATTCATTTATACTGTCATTTTGTCCCTTGTCATTAGGATGAAACACCCACATTTCAATGGCCTACTTCCTTGGCAAATAGTAATATAAATAAACAAACTATCTCATTCTGACCTTTCCATTTATCTCTAACTTGAATCACTGCTTGAGGAGTTCTACCAATTATATCCCTGACAAACAATGAGAACAGATCATAATGGACAGCCGTTCAAAAAAAGAATGTTTAAAGATATTATACTAATACCTTATTCTCAGAATAGATTATAAGATTATAAGAATAGCAGTGGAAATTTATTGATACGAGAATGAACAGAGTAAGGAAGTGGAAAATAATGAAGTGTGTTAGGTGCCCTACCATAATTGAATTTCAGAAGAGCCTAAATGATAATTAAAAATGTCCTGTGTAAAATGAATCACACATTCTTTGCTGTGAATTTTTACTTTCTTGGTTCATCAGGAATCAGTAGATATATCTGTAAAAACAAACATAGCATTCTCTTCTTTAAATTAGAATGCTTTTGTCCTGTTTGATTTCTGAGCTGGGGTTTTTGGAATTTGTCATCTAGGCCTACAAAACTACAAAC
Organism: Ailurus styani; assembly: GCA_002007465.1. Lineage (NCBI taxonomy): Eukaryota > Metazoa > Chordata > Mammalia > Carnivora > Ailuridae > Ailurus > Ailurus styani. The sequence goes on from LNAC01000575.1 coordinate 771,803, forward strand.
GAATTTCCAAGTCTGCCCTCATTACAACTTTCACTATCAGGAACGGATACACAGGTATCAACTTCAAACAGGGGCTGATGACAGCATTTTCTGATGCTGACACTGGTGCGAAGTTATTATAACAGAACAGGAAAAAGTTGGTGTATTTCTCCTCGGGACACTTCCGTGTTGCCCACTATGTTGCTCACTTGTACTTACTTTGATATTTACCTGAGTGTGCAATGATGACCCTGAAATTTCTTTTTCTCTGCAGTTCAATAGAGACAGTTATAAGAATTAGAAGTTGGGGGGAAGAAAAGTGGTAAATGATAAATTGTAATGAAACAACATGGTCTTCAGGCACACCAAACCAACCTACTACTCATCTTTACCAAATCGTTTGATTGTAACAAAGCTGGAAAGAGAAGCAAGGAGGAAGTTGAGCGATCGAAGAATCAGAATTTGGAATTAGAATAGATCTCTAGTATAGCCAGCTGTATTCCAGCAAGTAAAGAATGGTGTTTATTCATGATAGGTTAAGTCCCTGACTTCAACTCATACTTTCGTTGTGTGGTCATAAGGGCTAGGATCTAGTTCCCTTTTCTTGAGTGCTAGAGAATCTTCCATAATGTCACAAATATTGGAGTTCTCCTGGGCTTCCCTTTGAAGATTCTTGTACGCACACTTTAATTTGAACTGCCATCAGTCAAGGTCAGCAGAATCATTGGTAGTGAAAACAACAGAGCTAGTGTAATCTGTAGGATCAGTGATTTTTTTCAAGGCCACAGGACTGTCAGGAATATTCTCAGTTTGCAGTCAATGGCTTTCTTGTGATAATTTGCATGCAGACACCCTGGAAGTTTGAAAGGTTCTACAGATCACATGTTTACTATGTGACTGAGTTCAGGCTGGGACTCTTGATTCCAGCTTACAGTCAGAGCCTTTCTCTTGATGCTATACTATGTTACTTCTTTTAGAATAGCTGGCATAAGTTTTTTATAACCAGAGCCACAGGTGATACCTTATTTGGATATTGAACCACATTTTGCACATAGTTGGAACAAAATGTATTACCTAAGAAAAATAATGAGTTAATCCAAACTCAGCCTGTTCACCAGGTAAGCTACAAGTTAGTCAGCAAGCTGGCAGGCTGGAAGAAACAGACCCAAAAAATAGATAGGAAAAATCATATGGAAATAGAATAACCAGGTGTGTCTCTATTAAATCTTTCGGATCATCGTAAATGCTTTGCCTGATGGTAACCTCACAGCATCCAGGAACTGTGAGTCATTTCTTTCCTCTCCCCTCGCTTTTACCCTTGACTCTTTAGGAGTAGTTCAATTCTGAATAATTCTGAACATTTCAGCTGCCAACCCAAATCTATTAGCCATATTCTTCCAGAAATCACTTTCCAGTCATGCGAGATTTCACTGTCCTCATACCCCAAGGAGTTTGACTTGCTGGTATCCTATAGACCTCTCTCTCCTGAAGGCTCTTTCCTTGTGCCTTGCCCATTTTGTATTATCATTATTATTTATTTTGTTTTAACATAATAACATCATTTGACATCATTATTTGGTGAGACCTCTTATACATGGTGCTAGGTTGATATGCATGCTTACTCTTCTCAAAGGTGTTTAGCACTAAGTAACTCATAACACAGAAAAGCATACATTAAACACATTGTCTTCTATTATTCTTTCCCAAGCCCTAAGTGATACAAGAGGACAGGATTACATCGTTCCTTCAAATAGATTGCCAGCATTGTCTCTAACATGACCTGGTTCCTTAAATAAGAAATACAGACTTAAAAATTATATAACATTCAAAGAGTTAAAGTTATAAATTTCATATTTCTCTAGACAGGCCCTAAAAAAAGAACAATCTCTGGCAGATCACAGACTAACAAAGGTAACAGATGTTGGACTAGAAACTGCACAGTCGAGAAGAGAAAAATTAATTTGTGAAAAAGTAGCTTTTTTTTCCCGTGTGTGTTTTTAATGGCCTTAGCAAAGCAGAATGGAAATATTTGCATTCTCTGCAATCAATTTACATGCTTAAGCATTTGTTTATCTTCCCATCCTAAACATAATTGTCTGTTCAGTAATAACCCACATAGTGGAAAGAAGGGTCAAGAGATGCTGTGTGTCTTTGGCATCAGCCTGCTGTTAGCAACCAGGTTTCTTAGTCCACCATGCTCATTTGGAGTTTCTTTTTGCATTTCGTAATGCACAACTTGATGAACATCCTGCTAAGATAAAATCGATATATTTCCCATCTCTTGGGTGGAATTTCTTCTCCCTGTGCCATCTGACTCAAATCTGCCATCTCACTTCTCCAGAGCTGCCAACACAAACTCTCCTTTTTATCTTCACTATATTTTGGAACATTGTGAAGATCCTCAAAGCAGAGTGGGAGTGGAGACAATAGGGAATAAAAAGAAGCCATTTTAAGCAAGTATTGAGCCTGCTACTCTTTTTTTTTTTTTTTTAATATTTTTCATCTGCTTAGAGTTGTTGCTGATGAAACCTTATAGTTTGGCAAAGAAGTTGTATGTAAAGCAATTTACAACAGATTTAAAAAAAAATTTTCCAAAGTGTCCCCCTTTCAATATCAGCCTTTAAGATTTCAATATTATTTTAATAGTGATGTATCAGGACAGATGGCAGCTACACTTGTGGTGAACATGGCATAATGTGTAAACTTGTCGAATCACTAAGTTAGTTGTACACCTGAAATTAATGTAACATTGTGTGTCAGGTGGAAGGAAGGGAAGGAGGAAGGGAGAGAGGAAGGGAGGGAGGAAGGGAGGGAGGGAGGAAAGAAGGGAGGAAGAAAGAAAGAAAGAAAGAGGCAATGTGAGTGAGAACTGCTTCCAAAGGACTTACAGCAGAGGACAAACTGGAAAGAAACACCAAGGAGACTCTGCTAAGAGAGATTTGCAATTCACACAGCATTCCAGCCCCATATCTCATGCTCAGATCACTAGTGTGTCTGGTTAGAACTTGCAGAATTAACATGGGGCTTCCTGTCTCTCTTTGTCCCTCTTCGCTGTTTTAGTCAAGGGAATTTAAAAAAAAAAAATGTTGCTTCATTTTTGAACTGCTTGTGAAAGCCTCCTTATTTCAGTAAAGTAGAAGTCTATTTTGTTAGCAAGCCCACGCTCTTCCTTTGGGCTACATTTATATATGCAGATCAACTAATTATATACTGCAGATATTTTTAGCGGGTGACAATCTTTTTATTCTCTCCTTGTTTCTTCTCTCTTGAGGCATTTTTGAGAAAGTTTTGCTGGGGGCAACTTAAAAAGGATAATTTTTCTGTATTAAAACATTCAAGTTTAAACAATTTGACTAAATGAAGTGGGGCTCATGAAACGAAAGGCAAAGGTTTCATTCAAGAACGGAGCATTTTAAGTTTTGCATAGAACTTTTTTTCTGGGGCAAGTATCAGGCAGACAACCCTTTAATTCCGTCTTCATCTCTTTGATGATGTGAGATGCTTTTAACACTTATCCTACAAATAAACTCAACAGAGTACAAGTAATGGCAGTGAAGGTACAGGGCAGGCTGTTACCAAGACTGAAAAACAAAAGAAAGATCTTTCAAAACACAATTCCTTTTGATTGTGGTCAATAGACCACTTTGTTCATAAAGCTTTGACAAAATATAATACATAGAGTAGTTGTGTACGTAATATACACACAGGTCTGGAAAGCCCCCTGGAGAATTTCTCTTGATGAGAATTTTAGCACTTAACTGAAAATTATGGCTTTTGGACTCTTTCATTTATATTTCTAGCAAACACATCAAATACAAAAGCAACTTGTTTAGCTAACACATTGCATTTCAGTCTCTTTGCCACTTGTGTATTCATTTCCAGCAATGTTTGCAACACCATTTGATCTTAAACACCCAACATAAAATAGAAGCGCAGGGAGCTGGAATATTACCTCAGTAAGTGTAGACAAGCAAGAATTAAATTGACCTTCAACTTCAGATTTCTCTGTCCTTCCTTAGAGTAGGGATATACAGAGGTGCTAGTTGATTTATGTTAACTTAAAGCTATTTCACGAAAGCAATGACCTTGTACCAATAAATGTTTAAGTATCTAGTTCTTCAGGGATTGTTGGAAAAAACACCATTCTTAAAATAACACAGATCTTCTGTGAAAGCTTTTGACTGCCCGAGAATTTACTCAGAGTGCATTTTAAACAACCTTCATATAGAAGGAAACTAAAGCATGGCTACCATAGGCTTTCTACTTTAATCCTTATTTACAGGTTGAGCGGAGTCAAAGATTATTGAAAAATGAAATGCTAGAGAGCAAGATATGTCTGTTTGTTCACAATATCCTGATGAAATCCTCCATATGGGGATTGAGTAGAAATTACAGGTTTTTTTGTTTTTTTTTTAAAGCGCGTGGCTTTCAGTCCCACTTTCCTTCTTAAAGTACTTGGACACCATCCCTCCTGGTGGAAACTCTCTACCTCAGTTTTCTTGGACAGAAAGGGAACGTGGAAGAAAAAATAATGTGCAAATTCTTGTCAAGCTCTGAAAATTCTGGATTTATATCTCAAAAGTATTTTTACATGACCCATAATTCAAGATACACATACAATAAGATCTCTAGTACAGGCAATTTTTTAAACCATAGAAAAGGAATATAAATTAAACATATGAATAATCTTAGGTTCATACAGTTGGTAATTAATAATTATAATTGACTAAAAACTTACTGACATGGAACATAAACTAAATCCTTCAAATACCTTTACTGAGAAATAACAAAAATGTGTAGTAAATCTATTAGAGGAATTATTTCCCTTCAAAATTTTATGTAAGTTCCTGATTTACAAAAGGGTGCTTGATTATTTCCTCTTGCTTTTCTAGCAGTTAGATCAATATGGAGTTTTTAAAGAGTATTAATATTTTTTTTCTTTTACCTTGAGAGTAAACATTCACCTTAATTAACAACTTAACAAATTAAGGTGGGAGAATTGGTACAGTAGGAGGTAGTGTGTCATGTATGATGAAGGTTATCCCTGGTCAGCTCTGGTGGGGATGGTGAGCCACTAGCTAAGTAGTTAAGATTCTGTTGTTCCAGAATTCCAGTACTGAATTTTGGGTGCCACTTAAAAGCCCAGTAGGTCAGGAATTTCAGATTTTAAGCCAAGTGCTACCATTTTCCTAGAGGCCTTCCCTGAAGTCTTATTCTTGAAGTGGTCAGTACCTAAAGTGTAGCATTTATTCCCTGCCCCCCTTCCCATGTTGTCCACCCTCTCTCACCTATTATTCTTATGTTCTGCATTTTACATCTATCCCTGCATTCGCTGCTTCACAATCACCAAGGACTTTATATTCTCAGCCTTCTCTCAGAGCGTTTCTGCTACCAACCTATCAGTATTATGAAAATTCAGCCTCTCCCCTAAAGACACTACTTTATGTCCAACCTTACTGAGTTCTGTTTTGTTCTCACGGAGATAGTGGATTCTATGCTCTTTTTTGGCTTCTGGATTATTGCTCCTTCTCCAATTTGCAAACACTGCTTCTTTTTTGAGGCTCATGAAACCTGTCAAGACAACTGTCTCTGCTTATATTAACTGGCCTCCAGATAATTTGTTCTGTCACTGAAGATTTTTGGCATCTGGATAACTTTTCATTTCTAACTCAGTTTTTGCCATCACCTTAGATGTTTTCAACAACCATTTATTATATTGAACCATACTGTATTGGATAGATGTGATGACTGCTTCCGAGCAAGGCCTCTCAATGTTTTCTTTTGGCCTCTCAATTTCTTTACCTCATTATCTGCAGTAACATCTTTTTCAATTTTTCTTCAGCCATTTACTCTCAGAGTTAAACTCAAGACCACACAACCTCTTGAAAGTGTTCTTCCAAAATCAAGAAATCAACATCTTACTCTTACCCCATAACCTTCTACATTCCAAGCATGGTTGTTTAATTAATGACATTTCTCCAGCCTCTTGGGCATGTCCAATCCATTGACCATCCTCCCTTTTCTCTGTCCCGTCCACTAGCTTTGATTTGTCATATTATCAAACCCTGACCTCAGCTGTACTCAACTTCCTGCTTTCTTTGGGTCTCCACATAAACCACAGACAGAAAATCACAAGAGAAAAATGGACTGCAACACTATGATCACAAACCCCAGCTGTGTCTCTGGATTTCCTCGAAAATCTTACTAGGTTCACTGGTCAACTCATTCTCCAATTCTCATTGGCTGTTGCAAATTAACTGAACCCTTCTGAAACTGCTGTCACCATACTCCTCCAGACACTCAGCAGATGATAATTGCTTTCACTTAATTTATGATGTGGCCATCATTCAATGGGAAATCCCTCAACCTGCCACTATCAAAGTTACAAACCTATCTTCAGAGCACAGCATTGTCCCCTTCCTTCCTGTTAAAATTAAAGAGGTGTTTCTCCTCTTTCTGATTCTGTTTTCCTTGCGCCTTGGAATCTACCTTCCCCTATTCCTTGAAAGTTTCATTAATGACTATCCTTTTTATCACTTGTAACTTTACCCTCTCTCTCTATTTTGGATCTTTCTGATCAACATCTATATAGGACCAATTTTCTCCAATTAAAAACAAAGCAGGGGCATCTGGGTGGCTCAGTCAGTTAACGTCTGACTCTTGATTTCAGTTTGGGTCATAATCTCAAGGTTGGGAGAGCAAGCCCCATGTAGGGCTCCACACTGAGCATGGAGCCTGCTTAAGATTCTCTCTCTCCCTCTCCCTCTGCTTCTCACCCCCATCCCGCCCCTATTGGAACAAAAACATCCCTCAATCTTTCTTTCCTTTATCTACTTGTAGCATACCTTCTTGAGAGTGGTTAAGAAACTGCTATGCATGTGTCAGCCATCTTGTCTGTCTTCCCACTACCACCAGTCCACTGTGGTATCTCCTGTCAATGTCACCAATGATCTTATGCCACTAAATTCATTGCCCATTTCTGGTTTTCATTTTACTTAACCTCTCAGGGGCATCAAAACCTATTGTCCATTTCCTCCTTCATTCGTAGGTTTCTGTAACCACACTCTTGTGGCTTCTCTTATTTTATTCATCCTATAAATAATGGAACCCTTGAAAGTAAACCTTAAAACCTTGTTTTTTTCTTATCATATACTCTGTCTCTAAACAACTGAATCTATAGTAAAGCTTGACTATCCACATATGACTCTCACATTTTTTTATCTCCATTCCATCTTTGAACTCCAAATGTGTTTAGCTTATTTAATATCTCCTCTTGGATATTTTAGAAGGACTTCCAAGTTCAAATTAAAATATAAATAACTATTCTGCTTCCTCTCCAACATTTTCTTTAGTTTCCCTTAATATTTTTTCCCCCACGGGAGCCAGACAAATGTTTTAAAAGTAAGTATCATTCTGATTCCTCAATACTTAAATACATAGGGGCACCTGATTGGCTCAGTCATTAAGCATCTGCCTTTGGCTCAGGTCATGATCCCAGGGTCCTGGAATCAAGCCCCACATTGGGCTCTCTGCTCTGTGGGAAGCCTGGTTCTCCCTCTCCCACTCCTTCTGCTTGTGCTCCCTCTCTCACTGTCTCTCTCCCTCTCTATCAAATAAATAAATAAAAATCTTTAAAAAAATACTTAAATGCTTAAAAATCCTTAAAGGGTTTCCAAATATTTGGTTGTAACACCAAAATCCTCACCAGAGTCTAGAAGTCTCTGTCAAATCTACCATCTTCTCACGTACCACCTTCTACCTCACTTCCCATCATTCAGTCACGTTGGTCATTTTCCTTCCCTTCTAATGTCCAATATTTCTTTCCTCATCATAGCTTTCCATTTGTTGATCCAATTGCCTAAAACCCTCTTTCTCTTTTCTTTGTCCTTTTTATTTTTGCTCAGACTTCAGAGCTCAGCTGAGACTCCCATCCTAATGGAAGCCTTTCTGAGGGTTTTCAGTCCATATGATTTCATTAGCATTGTGGAACACTTTTTGACACATATCACAATTTCAACAAAATTAAAATTTGTGTAATTAATTATTCCATATGTTTCTTACCATTTAGAATGTGATCTCCACTAGGTCAGGGACCATATCTGTCTTGATCACCTTTGTATTCCTAACACTTAGAGGCTTTTTTTAAAAATTCCTAATGGAAACTCAAGAAGTATATATATATTTTTAAAGATTTTATTTATTTATTTGACACAGAGAGAGATCAGATCACAAGTAGGCAGAGAGGCAGGCAGAGAGAGAGGAGGAAGCAAGCAGGCTCCCCGCTGAGCAGGGAGCCCGATGCGGGCCTCGATCCCAGGACCCTGAGATCATGACCTGAGCCGAAGGCAGAGGCTTTAACCTACTGAGCCACCTAGGTGCCCACAAGAAGTATATTTTTAACAGAATGAGTGGTTTGTTATCTAAATCTCTGGATTTTATTAACAGTTATCTTTTAAAATCCTTTGGTTAGAGTGTAAAATATTTTTATTAAATATTTTGATTAAAAATATTTTGAAAAGAATCCATTTTTAAGTTTAAACTTTGGTCTATGATCATAAATTGAATATGATTTTAAGTGGCTTATTTATTTTTTTAAAAAGATTTATTTATTTATTTATTTGACAGAGAGATTACAAGTAGGCAGAGAGGCAGGCAGAGAGAGAGGAGGAAGCAGGATCCCCGCTGAGCAGAGAGTCCAATGCGGTCCTCCATCCCAGGACCCTGAGATCATAACCTGAGCCGAAGGCAGAGACTTTAACCCACTGAGACATCCAGGCGCCCAAGTGGCTTATTTATTTATGGTCTACTTTTCTTTTTGTTTTCTATAATATTCCCATGTGTTTTTCCATCACTTTCTACCAGAAATTATGGGGTGGCAATTAATGTCATGGCCTCTTAGAACTATTATCAAGGAACATAGATTTATTGAAGGAGTTGTTTCTCTATTCAGTACCATGTTAAATACTTAAAATGAAAATGCTTTTTTCTTTCTTGCAGACTCACAGACTCACTATTTAATCTGTTTTGTGGAGTATAGTAAGCATTACTAGATTTGAAATAAGCTTAGGATCTTTATTTCTGTATTTACTAGTAAGTGTAGGCAGATTACTTAATAGCTCCCATCCTCAGTTTCCCTATTTGTAAAATGGGGCAAACACCAGTTAGAATAATTAAGTGATTCCCCTCAAATACCTTCCACCTCCACCACTCTAGCCCATCTTTTTTTTCCCCTTTATTAGTACTCATACTAATGATCTTAAGAGACCTTACTTTACAGTAATTCAATGAAGGGGTGCCTGGGTGGCTCAGTCCTTAAGCAGCTGCCTTGGGCTCGGGTCATGATCCCAGGGTCCTGGAATCGAACCCCGCATTGGGCTCCCTGCTCTGTGGGAAAGCCTCCTTTTCCCTCTCCCACTCCCTCTGCTGGTGTTCCCTCTCTTGCTTTATCTCTCTCTGTCAAATAAATAAATAAAATCTTTAAAAAAAATAAAGTAATTCAATGAATATGGTTTTTTAAAATGGCGAAGCAGGGACTAATAGAATAGGAGAATATAGTAATAAAATATTTATCTTTAGTCATCTTAAAATAATGTTAAAACTGAAACTGGTGACAACAACCACAGCAGTATCTTACACAGGAAATCTATTGATAGGCCCCACTGTAAAGAAATATAGCAGATTGACAAAAAGCTCAGGCTCTGGAGGCAAACAGACCTGGGTTATAAGCATGACCCTGTTCCTGCTAAACATAAGAGCCTGTGTAACCTAAGTCTCTGAAAGTTTGAGTCAAACTGTACAATGGAGGTAATTATAAAATATCCCTCAAAAAATGTTGGTAAAGACTAAATGAGGTAAGGCACATAATGCCTTTAACACCTTCCTTGGCATATAGAAGTGTTCAATAACAGCTGTCAATAAGTTGAGAGAGAGAGAGAGAGAGAGAGGACGTGTGACATATTTTTGTCTAATGTAAATTCTTTCTTTTATACCAAGCTGATGGTCAGGTAGTAGATCTGTTAAACTCTAATTATATTAACTTATGTATAAGATGAAGAACTAGCCTATACGTTCTGATCTCAAAAAGTTGCCTGGTCTTTGTCCTCCCACTAACTTCAGATGTCTTTGCCATTGAGTGAGTGCAGAAACAAGAGAAATGAACTTTCAAGTCCAGTCTTTGCCTTAATGTCTACTCTTGAACAACGCTGCCCTCAAATGATGGTTTCCATTACACTGGAAGACTGAGCCAATCATCATTAATATAAAAAGCTTTAGTAAGTTTTCATCTTAACACTATAATGATAGTTCTTCTTCACAATCATAGTGATGATGCATCTGTTGGATGGAAGCTATAGTCTAGTGAGCATAGAGTAATATTTTTGTTAACTTTTTCTATTGTTGTTTATAAATATATCTTAATCCCCTATAGTTACTGTGGTTTTATTGTGGATTATATGTATTATGTCTTGGGTGTTTGCAATTTCCTTGCTTTTTTTTTTCGTGCTTTAATTATAATTGGTATACATTTGGAACATTGAATCCTGATTGTGATTTTATTCACCAAAGCTTGTCAAACTTTCCAAGCTTTTAAGCCCTGGGTTCTTCTTACATACAGATATGAATCAATATCTGAGTGAACATTGGATAAAATGTTGTACCCCCTCCCCTGGTCTTGTGGTAGCTGCTCTTGTAATTTAATTAATCCCACTAATGAATGGTATCTTTGTTCCAAGAAAGAAAATAAAATTGCTATAATGGAGATTTCTGCTTCCACACTTTATGAGGTCATGATAGAGGTCAAGATAGAAATAGCTATTTAACTTCTTTGTCATCAGAATTGTCTCTGGATTTTCTGTCAACAAAGCAATGAACATTTACTTTCAAGAAAATATGAAATCTAAAACCATGAGAGTAGTGACCTGAGACACCAAAGAGCAAATTAGTATGACGGTGACTGAGGAATGTGATGTGACTCATTGCTTTTGTGTCTCAATGGCCATATGTTCCTGCTGGCTATATCCAGTGAGCCATTTTCCTTTAAATGATGTTCTCCTGCATTCCTTCATTTTGCAAGAGGTCTTTGAAGTTACAAACACAGGGATATACCATAGAGCTTTCCTTCTCATGGATGAGTGAGAGGTGCCAAATTATCATTTTCTGAGCTAATGCAAGTAGGCTCGTGATAGCCCTCAGTCTAATCCTTCATTCTAAGTATCTGATTATTGAAACGGCCACCCCGTAGGAAGAGAACTGATACATTCTACTACAAGTTTATCTGTTATCCATTAATAACATTTTGATTATGCTGAGCCTACTTGACTCTTAAGTAATAACACATTCTTCAATATTTTACTGATTCTGACCCCACCTGAATAGGATATTTCAAACATAAATATTGAAATGGAAAACTGTAAAGGAAGTCTAATTGATAAGAATAAGAAACATATTACATTATAAATTTCCCACTTAACTTTTTTGAAACATTTTGATTTATTTTATGCCATAAACCCATATTTTTATCTAACTAAGCCATTTTGATGTACCTTAACATTGGAGGATTTTAAATGCTGAGTATTTGCTGCATCTGGTATAGTAAATTATTTTTTAATTCAAATTGACAATTATTATTCTTGGTCTTATGTTAGTGATTAAATCAATTAACCAGAAAGACTGAATATAGATACAATTATATGTTAATCTCAAATTTATGTTTCTATTGTCAACTAGAATGTTTTTGATTGGTATAATATTAAAAAAAAACAGGTTCATAAATTCCGTTAGACTGGGTTCCCACTAGGTAGCTCTCAGAATATAGGTATAGTCAAAGATGAGAAGACTGTTTGAAATTCACTAGTTTATGTTAATGAACATTCTTATAATGGCTGCCAGGGGACAGCTTTTATTGGAATTATCTTTTGTGAGTCCTCTTCATTAAAGGGTAAGGTCTTACTAAAGTGAATAATTATCCTTCATTCCAGGACTACAATGTCAACTGTAATGAGTAGATTTGTTAATACCTCCTTCCATGTAGCCCAAGTTCTTCATCTGTAGCCATTAATTTGGTGACAGCCAATAATTATTTTAACTGGCCCCTGATGCTGAAATGCACAGATGGCTTTCTTCCTGTGTGGTGCAGGGAACATTTCTAAATTTCTGAGAGGTTTCTGTCACTCCCCAAAGAATTTCCTGACAGCAGTGACATTTGGCCTAATCATTTATTCTCTGTTACAAGGCCTCCCTGCAGTGGTTCTCAGAGTCAGGAAAGCTCCTATGGTCTTAGAGCCACAGCCACCAACATCTGCTGCCAATATTCTGCTTGAAGTGTCCCAGCTTCTCTTAAAAAATACTGAACCCCCTTCATTCATAGAACCCCTTTTAGGTTATTATCCTGGAAATAATGTAAAACTCGTAAAGTTTCATAGGGATATGCTTCTCCAAATGATTAATGAAGAACGTTTTAAGATATAATTGGAATAACATTGAAAATTTTAATATAATGTAACCTAAAAAGTAATAAAAATAAATTCATTTTTATTTCATAAATAATTCAATTATAATTGGATCATTCTCAGATGGAATATAACAAAGTGATAATAATCACAGGTCTTGGCAGTGGAGTTACAGATTTCTTCTTCGTGTCCTGTATTTTGCAAACACTAGAAAATAATCAATAATTACCAAAAATTATTTAAAATGCTAAAATAATTATTATACAGATGAATACAAAGAAAAATAATATAAAAAGAATACCTTCAAAGATTTTTACCATATAACATTGCTGTTATAATTTCATCTACGACATATACACACTTATTTGTTACTATTCCATATACTTTAAAAATTATGTAGGAAATTTTCACTTCTTAACTTCCATTCTTGTGTGTGCATGAGTATGTTTCTCTTATTTATACCCTTCTTCCTTTCTCTTCCTCCTATATAACTCTATACGAAGCTCTAAAAGAAAATAAATAGATTGAGATCTCTGTTGGGAAATTGTGTATTGGCCTAGGTTAGTAGTTCAAACAAAAAAATCAGTTAAGGGTAGAATTGTTGTACATCTTTGAAAGTCTCTTTACTGTTTGATCTAATAAAACACGGCTGAATTTTTATATCTGCCTCTACTTCTGGCATATCACACAGCATGCAGCCCCTAAAACAGCTACACTGTGCTCTTGAGAATGAAGATTAAGAAAAAGCAGGAAAACACCAATGACATCTTAGTTTTATTATGAGATAGTTTTGACCTTGTGAACTCTGAAAGATCTCTGAAATACAGAGTGCACTTGGAGAAGTGCTAATGGAGGGTAGACATTTTAGTTTTGTAGCTGTATAGTGTTCCATTTTACTGAATGGAACTTTATTGATAGAAACTGCTCTGCAAATGAATATTTGTATTGCTTTGTGGTTTCCTTTTCTTAGAAGAAATCTCTCTGCATATTGACCAGAGTCAGCCTTGATTTGTTGTATGCCTCATATTTTTCCCAAATAATGCATTCATAATTTTTGATAGACCTTTCTTAATCAGATGATTTGAAATTGCAGTACTGTCCAAATTTTATAAACTATGACCCTCTCCCATGGTTTTTAATATTTGGGGAACTTCTAGTAGTAACATTATATTAAACACTCCTTTTCTCTGTCTCCAGGTACTGGAAATCCCCAATATCATGCATTTCAATATAGAAATCTTTTAAGACTACTTTGTGGTTTTGAAAAGATCATCAAGAAATTATGGTTTCTGTAATTGGAGTAATGTATCAAAATAGATGACTTCTAAAATTATAATAATTCTGGAAATTGTCCTGAGGCAAAATTTGTTCTACTGTCTTAAGTGTGTCCATTTTCTTGTTAGGAAAAAGAGACACAATATGAAATCCAACTCTAATTTTCCCTGAGGCATAGAAGAGAAGACCTTAGTAATTACTTGGCTTTTTCATCCAACCACTTAGTGTCTTCTTTTCTTATTTTTGCCAACGAACGCAGAAAGTGAAGATCCCCATTAGGAGAAAATGTTCTCTTAGAATCGCTGTTCTTAGACCTTCAGTTGTACTTTTACCTTTGACTCATTCTTTGCAATATTTTGCATCTTTTCACAGTAACAAAATGTCCCTTAGTTAAAATTTTTTGAACATATTATTTTGAATTAGTCTTTTTCTGTGCACTGTCCATATGATGTCATTATTGAGCACATCCTGGAAACCTAACTTAAAAAAATATATATATTTTTTGCATTTTGAACTCAATAAAAAAAAACACTCTTAAAACTTGGCATTGAAGCTTTGTTCAGAATATGACTTATTTCTTAATATTAACTCTGAACATCCAAATATAGAGAGGCCATAAGCATTTGGTTATATGACCAGTGTAGCTAATTTAGGTTCACTATTTTAGAGTATGTCTACCATGTACCAGAACTTCTTTGATATGATTTAATGGCTCAAGGAGATACTTGCTGAATGAATAAATAACAATAATTGCTATTATTATCATCATTATTATTAATCATTATTATATTAATACTTGCAAGCCCTCCATCTCTTTTGCCTTTTCTTTCATTTCTTTCCTTCTGTGGTAGGCTGGATAAAAGCACCCCAAAAATATCTATCCCAATCCACAGAACCTATAAGTATATTACCTTCCATGGTAAAGGGACTTTGCAGATGTGAATAAATTATGCATCTGAAATAGGGAGATTATCCTGGATTTTTCTCACAGGCCCAATATAATCATGAGAGCTCTTAGAAGAGAGAGGCAGGAGGTTCAGAGTTAGTTTCAGGAAATGAGACAATGGAAGCAAGAGATTTGAATGTCGTAAGGGGGAGGGGGGAATATAAGCCAAAGAATACAGACAGCTTCTAGAAGCTGGAAAGACAAGGAAACATGCTTCTATGAAGCCTCCAGAAAGAACACAGCTCAGAGGACACCTTGATTTTAGAGGTCTGACCTCCAGAATGGAAGAGAATAATTTTATAGTGTTTTAAGCTGCTGAGTTTGTGGAAATTTTTTTTACAGCAGCAACAGGAGAATCTAAGACACCCTTTTTACTCCCATTTCTTTCTATATCCTGTGCCATTAGATGTTGCTTCTAGAATCAAGCACCTATAGTAGTGCTTAGCACTTAGATTGAATAGTATGTGGAATTCACATTTAAGTTTAACCCTTTAGCCATAGCAAATAGGCGTCTACTGTATGTACAGTGAACATCCTGTGACTTCTATTAACCCAACGGCATCTCTGTCTTTGTTATATGAATATAAATAGATTCAAAGCAAAGTATGCTCCCATTTCAGAACAAGTTGTTCTTGAACTTTGTACTTACAGAACTTAACCCCATCTCTTTATTGAAAAATAATATTAAATTTAGCTTAAAATTTAAGAACACAGGGTCATAAATGTAAATAATGCAGGCCTCCAGTGACTTTTATGTTATCAGCATAGGTATGATCTTAAAACATTGCAGTTATTGAAATACTATTCATAGGTATACATTTAGCTAATATGTATTTATTCCAATAGCTATTGAGGTACATTTCACTGTTCATAATGTATAACTAAAATCTTTTTCTATAATATACAAATAATTTATCAAGCCCATGGACATTAACTAGGGTTTTGTTTTATTCCTTCATTAATGTTGCCTCTGCTATTGTTTATCTTATGCATCTTAGAGTAGAAAGAACCAAATGTTAAGATTGGCCTCAATTAGCCTGTCCACATAAAGTTAATTTATACCTCTGAGGGGTAGGGAAAAATATTGGCTAAAACACTTGGCTTCATTCTTCCTTTTGTTTCATTCTACAAAGAGCAGAAAATGTGGTGCTTGGTAGAATTCTGTCTATATCAGGAAGAATGCAAATAGATGTGGTACAAATTCCTTGCTTATGTAAATATTAACTGTAAAGTAACTGACCATTTTTGCTGAGATAGGCTGAGAAGGCTCTTTGCATTGCTTTACTTGTAATTGGTTCCCAAGGGGACTTACACAATCCGTGTTTTCAGGTAAAATGGAAAACAATGAAGGAGTTACAAATTATACAGCAATTATGACTAGTCGAGTCAATAAAATCTCCCTATCAGTTGTTAGAGTGTTGCGTGTGAGATGTGAGGGGGCATAGGGTACAGAAATGTTGCCATTAACTAATGAGTAATCTGGTCATATTTCTTGGTAACACAGTAAGACTTTTAGTTATTTTTTAACCTAAACTTTCTCTAGGAGGTTATGTAGGGTAAGGCAATATGATTAATATTACCATTCAATAATTTTAAGTTATTTTCTATGAAGAAAAAAAATTCTACCAATAGATATGAGTACAGTCCTCACTGGAAGGCTCAGACTTGGCACTCAGTCTGGCATGTCTATCCACTTACTAATTATGTGATTTTGAGTGACTTACTTGTCACTGAGACTTGTTTATATAATCTGTAAAAATTAAGATAAATCAGTACTTTATTGAATTGTTTTTGGAATGAAATGAGATATTGTATCTGAATTGGTCCAAATAGTAGGTATTATATAGTGGTACTAAGTACATTTTCAAATATCAGTCGCTTAATTCCCAGAATGTGTTATGCCCTGTTCGTGTTATAAAGTTATATTGTTGAGAGCTCTGTTGCACACAGTCACTCAGAGAGTGTGAGTGACTCTAGGACACATGACAGCCAAAGATGTGATGACACAGGATCAGAGATGAGAAAGGCACACCATCCTTGGAGGTTTGGCTCAGAAGTGATACATGTCAGGATTCTTAGTTTATAGGCCAGAGACTTGGAAACATTGGAATCCTGGGAATATGGATTTTGTAGACATGGTCTTTCTCATGGCATCCAAAATGCTTAGAAAGATGCCTGGTGCATAATTAGAAAAGCTCAACAAATGTTAGTGATTGCCTTTGATTTCATCATAGTATGACTATGTTAGAGTTAGTACACTTTATAGTTAAGGATCCATTACTAACCCTATGACTTTGAGCAAGCTTTTAAAAGTCTCTAAACCTCTGTTTCTTCCATTGTAAAATGGGTTCACCTCATGAGACCGTTGGAAGGACTAAATGAAATGTTATAAGGACTGCCATGTAGTACATTCAGACTTTGTTTTTACTCTACATTTTTCCCTCTTTACTTTATTTATCAATTGATTTAAATCAATTAAATGCCTACATATGTGTGCTTTAATGTAATGGTGTTAGGATTTCTTGATTCATTCTAGCATTTGTAAGCTAATAAAATATTGATTTTTCCATTTGTGGCAGATATATACAATCATTAATCATTCACTCAGCAGGTATTTATTAAGAATCCACTGTATTCTCAAGGCTGTAGATAAATAACTAATAAAATAGGCAAGTTCTTTTTTTTTTTTTAATAGGCAAGTTCTTCACTTTGGTAGAGTTTAGATTCTGGGACAAGAAACAGGGAAACAGGCAATAAACAAGCAACTATAAATGAACTGTCTAACTCAGATATGATAATTCCTATGGATATACTAAAATCAGAAGATATGGTAAAGACTGGTGAATATTTCATTTTTCATGGTCAGGAGTGGCCTTTCTGAAGAAGATGCATTTCAGCTGAGATTTCAATGACACAAACATTATTTGGGGGGAAGACCCTTCCTGGCAGAATTGCAAGTACAAAGCCCCCAAGAGAGAACTACCTGAACTCTTTCCCATGTATTTAGAGCAGAGTGACCAATAAGAAGAGTGTCTAGAAATGAGTAAGTAGCGACCTTTGCCTATGAACAGAGTTGGATTTTTTCCCCTAAGTTTGGTGATAAACTCTTGGAGGTTTTTAAGCAGGAGAGGGGCACAACCTGGTTTTTGCTTTAGAAAGCTCATGACTAGTTCATGGAAAATCAACCATAGGGGCATTTGCAGAATCCCAGAAAGACATTTAATAATTTTGAACAAGTTAGCTGGTGGAGAGATGGACAAAAATGGAAAGATCGGGATATATTTTGAAAGTGGAATCAAAAGATAAGTAAGAATGTGGAGGTAAAGGAAGGAAGTCTCTTAGATTTATGGCTTGAAGAGTTTGGGTGGATGATACAGTACTTGAAATTAAGGTAGGTGAGAAAAGAACGTGTTGTTTATGGGAGATCAAGGGTTACACTCTGGATCTGTTACGTTTGATATGCCTCTTAGATGTCTGACTGGCTGTCATTTACATGCAAATATTTTGGCCTTTCAAATAACATAACAATATTAATTTAGATTACATTTATTTCTGAATTTGTTATGAAAGCAATTCAGTAATGGACTGAATCAGTGTCTTTGCCTTCCTGTGCCCTGTTATAAGAAAGTTTAGAGCTTACTTCAGAAGTTCATAAATGCCCTCTAAGGAAACATTCGATAGAATTTATAAAAAATAGACTTATCAATACAGGTAAATAAACTTTACTATAGAATTGGAAACAGAAAATTTATTTTCAATTGAGGATTCTTTCAGGGTCCAAGTGAATTAATTAGTCAGGAAGAAGGATTAATCTTTACTTATAATAGGCTTATGTAGCTTTATTTTAAAAAGAATTATGTCTTTTTTTCCCCTAGGTTGGAATTTTGAGTCAATTAAGTAGTGTGTTGTAGTCTAGCACTTCCATGCCCATCTGATATAGTACCCAGGGAAAAATGAGAGATACAAGTGGCCATATTGTATGACATACATGATAACAAGCAGCATAGGGTAAATACATTTGTCATTTCAGGGAAGTTCTTACCTGACACAATCTTGGGAAAAGCCTGTGTTGGAGAGACAAATGGATGAAGCCATTTAAGATGATGAATTAAGCCTGCCTTTTATCTTTTCAATCGTGTCTAATAAAAGTTTATATTGAGCAGGGGTCTTACCTTCCCTGATGTAAGATATAATGTTGTACAAAATACACATTGTGTGGAGAAATAGTCTGATTTGTGTCTATTGATATGTAAGTCCTGCAAGTTCAGAAGCTTTCTTTGTGCTTACTAGTTATGACATTGTATCTCAGGGTCAGAGTTCCAATTTCAGCACACAAAGCCCTTGGTTTTGGCAGCCGATGGCCTGTTATTGTGGGCAGAGATTAAAATTACCCAGGGCCGGGATCTATAATTTTCTATATTAAGTCCTGGACCAGTGCCATAATGCTAGTAAAGTGAGGTATCAGTGACTCATTTAAAATTCTTTTTCTCATGAAGCAGTCAGACTAGTAATTCTGTTAAGTCCAGCAAATGGGATAAATCTGGACCACTTTAGTTTTGTGTTTTAAATAAAACACTGTAAATCCACACGGTGGGATGTGGCTTTCCCCTTCATGTTTTGTAGAGTGCCAGACACCTGTTCTCAATACAGAACAGAGCCAACACTTTGTTCCCCTTTTTCCTTGATGCCTCTCTATGTCTGTGATGAAGGGGCCAGAAGTATTATTTCTCAGTTGCTGATGATCATTCAAGAAGAGAGAGAAGGACAGCTCACAGAAGTCATTCCCTCCAAAGACAGCTATATGAGGTCTGCACGTCTACACAGCAAATAGCCAGGGCACATGGACAGGCCATCAGGAATGCATTCACAGCATCTTCATCCAATATGCTGCAGTCACTTTGCTCAAATGTTTCTATTTTATGAACTTTGCTATTTAACATTGCTCCAGTGCTGCCTTACTCTGTTATAACTCATATTTAATAGCAGCTTGGAGGTATCTATTTTGTCTTTTCTTTTATTTGAAGCTTATGCATATAGTTATAATGGTCTTTAGATTTGATCAGGGCTAGGTTTCAGAACAACTGTTGAACTTAGAAAGTCCAACAAGGAAGTCCAAGGAAAGTCCTGGGACCTAAGGTATTATCTTGGGCTTTTATGTAAAAGCCTTCCTATATTCTGTGAATTGCCTAAAAACACTTTGCCCCCCAAAAATAAAAGAAGGGGCAGGTATGTTAGATAAAAATATATTGGTATACTATGAATATTTGTTATAATTACTGACACTGGGTGAAGGGAATATGGGATTCATGATACTATTCTCTCTACTTCTGAATGTGTTTGAAAATTTTCATAAAAAGCTATTTTTCAAATAAATAAATGGAAATAAACATATAAGGATGATTGAGCAGTTTGGGTATTTTGTTTTGTTTTGTTTATACAAACTTTTGAAGGTTTTATGTCATTGATAAGTCAGGCTCAGAAATGCATGAGGACAATCTAAAACCTAGGTGGTGATTAAGGGAAAGAAATACTCCAATTTTAGGACATTTTTCAATTTCAAATTGTGAGTGATGGGAGTGTAATTGGAAACATTTTTATTTGCTCAAAAATTCCCAAAATATATTTTTGTGATGGCTAATATTTTTGCAGCCTTTTAGAGCTATTCAATATTCTTTTCTCTAATAATACAGATCTAATTAGATGAGGAATACACTCCAATCTCTTCTTTTTAAAAATAATCTTTTACTTATAAGCATGCGCGCACACACACGCACACACACGCACACACACACACACACACACACACACACACACACCTCTCCAGAATAAATTTACCCCTGCCACTAAAGGATCATGTGTATGTGAGTGTTTCACATTGAAAAACAGGTCAATGAACGAATTATTTTATCAGAGCATTTGGGTTCATCAGGTGATGCTGCACATTCTCTTTCAAATTCATATGTGTATATATGTAACTGTGCCATTATTAAAGAAATTGGAAAGGTCCAATTATATTAAAAGAACAAACCCAACAAAGATCCTGTGGCCATGTATATATGAAATTTTAAGCAGGAAACAATTTATACTGCATTTCCATTTTGGTGACCATTGTCATAAAATGCTAAGTTATAGTGAATTCCACCTATTCAATAACAAAAAGTTCTTAATTCCATTTAATTTAAGAATCTAGAGGTAACAGCTCAGACACTGGAGGGATTATCAGTAAACGTACCAGTTATGTTGGGGAAAAAAATATGAGTTCCTGACTATTTGCAGCCTTTCTTCTTCCTCTGCTTCCCAGAGAATACTTTATATATCTGATTTTTGTTGTTCTGATAAAGGTGATGCATAGGCAGAGCTGCAAATCCGGTAGGACCTGGGACAGACTAGCAACATTCTCTTTCAGGAAAGTACTAGCAGGAAATAAGATCAGATCCTAGAAGATCCAGGAAGGGGGAAGGGGCAAAGCAGGCATCTGTGAAGACTGAGAAAGTCCTGGGGCAGATGGGATACCCAGAAAAACTGGAAAAAAAAAAAAGAGAGAGAGAGAGAGAAGGATTAATAGTATCCTTACACTCCCAGGGATATTATTAATGGGATATTTTTGCTGTGTTCTTAAGATAATAAGGTAGGCTTGAATTGCTTTTTAATATTTCTTAATTATTTGTCTTTGGACTTGATTCCATGCTGAGACTGGACCATGAAGGAGGCCAGCTTTATTCATGCTACATAGTCCTTCATAAATTAATGTTTGACCTACTTTTCTTGGTTAATGGTCACTGAAGGTACAAGAATGAATGCCCACAAAGGAACTCTCTTCTTATCTTTCCACTTCCATCCTCTCTGCCATTTTAACTCTGATTCCTTTGAGATTATATTCTTGCTAGTTTTCTGGACTCCTTTGGAGCTATCCTGAAGGAAATTTCTATCCTACTCCCCATTTTCTCTAGGGAATTGGGAGCCAGGTGGAATGAGGATATTTCATCGATTCTTTAAGTGAAGTTTCTCAGATAGCCCATCCTTCAGCACTCTCATTTAAAAGTGAAAACATTTATTCCATAGGGGGATTTACAAAGAAATAAAACCAGACATTTGGCAGTGGAAGCATCTCCGTAACTAGGGACAGCTAGACCTTGAAACTTGATTTTCATCTCATGAGATGTATCTTCCCTGTTGCCACTCTGCTAACCTCTAAAGATGGCAAATCCTCTTTTACTCTGCCTTTTACAAAGGCTGATAGATTTCAGATCTCCTCTCCTATTGCCCTTCCCCTTCTTCACGTAGATCCCACGCTGCATTGCCATTCTTCCAGAGAGTCAAGTGCACATACCAACCTCAGGCTATTTGTACTTCTGCCCCTTTTCTCAGAACACGTTTCTTCCACATGTCTCTACAGCTTGTTCTTTCCTTTCATTTAGGTCTTTGTCTAGATCTTTACAAATTACTGTATCGAAATACCACTCTCTTTCCCACCACTTGCTGTCCCTTACATTACCTTGACTATTTTTTTCTCAGGACTTAGCACCAATAATCTCACATTTATAAATTTGGCTGTTTCTCTTTACTACAGTATAATGTTGGTGACAGTGGGGACTTCATTTTGTTCACTGGTCTAGTTCTGCCGGATCTAGAATAATGCCCGGTGCATTGTAAATGCTTGATCAGTGATTATTCAATGAATGAGTATTCTTAATGTTCTTCCCTTGCTATTGAGAAAAAACTCTAAGTCATTAAGATTGTGATTATTGTGATAAGAATAAGGAAGAGGGGATAATATGATACAGGAAGCTGTATGCAATGAACAATAGAATATCAAAGACCTGGGATTAAATCCTGATTCTGACTTTTATTAGCTGTGTAGAGTTGCCTAATTCACCCAAACTCTGATCTTTAGTTTTTCCTCTCAAAAAGGTTTCAACTCAAAAACATGTTATTTGAGGGAAAAAAGGTGGTAAGGCCCTATAGCATTTAGCACAACGACAAGAACATAGAAATCTTCATTTCAAAATTGTTAAATGTAGAATTCACTTCACAAAAGTTCATCTGTTCTTTAGAACCCATGGTTCGCATCATGTCTTAAATTGTAATTTACTTTCTTTATACTTTTATATCTACTAATTAGGAGAATATTCTGAGATATCTATTTTCATATTTTGAAAATAAAAAGGGGGGGTTCTCCCTCCTGACCACCTAAAACCAGGCTTCTCACAACCAGCTTCTCATTTGAAGAATGGGGTGATTGATTTTAGATATGGATATTCTGCTTTAGAAGCAACTTCCCAAGTGAACAACCACATGATTGATTCTAAATAGGATCCCGCTTTGGAAGACCTCTCTACTCTGAAGGCCTCAGGGTATCAGCCAAACAACACTACAATGTGATACACCCAATACCAAGTCAGAAGCAGTTCACCAAATCTAGTTAAGAGGATTATTCCATTTCATTCATTTCATTCTCAAAGAAAGACAGATGTTGGCTTCGTGTTAGCTAACTTTCTTTAAGAGTATCCGAAATGGAAAAAGTTAAGAATGGTAGTGCTTTGTCCTTTATATCTTCTGGCAAATTTGACAGGTTCTCCCATGGGCTTTGTCTACAAGAGTGAAACAAAGCAGAGTGTTTTATAGTAATGCAGCATATTGAAGTCCTTTCACAAAGTTGACCCCTGGTAAAACAGATCATAATCCATATAAAAAGAAAGCTCTCTTTCTTACCACTTTAGGTTTTATAAAGTCTAAAATAGAACCTTTGAACTCTCATCACTTCTGAAATTCATCACTGTGATGCCTGCAGAGTTTCAAGTCTATTTTCAATTGACTGTACTATTTCTATGGGGGGAACAAAAGGAAAGCACTTCGCCAGGATAATGGCTCTAAAAGTAACACTTTTTATATGTTCCCCAACAACATTAATAATATCTACCATTTATTTTGGTGCTTCATAGTTCATAAAAATGGTTCCTCTGCCTATCTTACATAATGGTCACATAATTACTCCCAGTCTTTTATTCATTCAACAAATATTTACTATATATGCTACTATAAACCAGGTTTGGGGTTAAGTGCTGAATGTGAAGTCATGCAATCCCATGATTTAGGGGCAACCACAACAGATAAGTAAGTTCCAGAGATTTTAAGTGGCTTGTCCAAGATTGTACAGTGAATAAATGGTAAAACTGAGAGATGCAAATAAAAGCCATCATCGGCAAAAGGATCCTGTAAATACTCCCTTCCACTACCCTCAGTTTGTGAGAACTACATCACACATGACTTTTTCCTTTCAGAAAATACCTGGTGGGTGACTTCTTCATGTTTTATCTAATCATCGTGCCTAACAAATACATGCTGTGTTCAGTGCAAAATATTTACTACTTTGATTATGATTTTTTAAAGATTTTATTTATTTATTTGACAGAGAGAGAGATCACAAGTAGGCAGAGAGGCAGGCAGAGAGGGAGGAGGAAGCTCCCTGCTGAGCAGAGAGCCCGATGCGGGACTCCATCCCAGGACCCTGAGATCATGACCTGAGCTGAAGGCAGAGGCTTAACCCACTGAGCCACCCAGGTGCCTGATTATGATTGTTTTTAAGTAAAAATGAGCATATTACCAAACTGCAGTTAGAGTATGTCCAAGAAGTGACTAGCCAAATATGCAGTGATCTACAACCAATAGGGAAAAGTTTTCCAGTGCCTACTTCAGCTAAGTACAGACCTATTAAACAATAAATGCATTATCAAAAGGGGCGCCCGGGTGACTCAGTCGGTTAAGTATCTGAATTTGGCTCAGGTCATGGTCTCAGGTCCTAGAATTGAGCCCTGCATCAAGCCCTGCTTGGAGCCCTGCATAGGGCTCTGGGCTCAGTGGGGAGTCTGCTTGTCCTTCTGCCCCCGCCCCCCGCCCTGACTTGTGGTGCACACTCTCTCTCACTGTCTCAAATAAATAAATAAAATCTTTTAAAAAATAAATGCATTATCAAGACATTCAGAGACTTTATGTGGAAATATTTTAAAAACTTGACAGACATATCCGCTGTCTAACTGGATTAAAGTGCAGTCTTGGTGTGTTCAGCTGAGACGATGTACTCTGCCATTGTTAAGCCATAGGACAGTTTCCAGGGTGTCTTCTGCCCAAAGAAAAAGCAAAACAGGCAAGCTTACTAAAATCATGTGTGTGCATGTGTCTCTCTGAGTGTAATCTGCTCTGTTCCAGGAACTAGATTGTGATTTTAGAATATAAAGATGAATGATGCAGAAATCCTACTCTCAAGAGGCCTTAGAATTAGCAGAGAAAGACAGATAAACATGAGTGAGCTGAGGTGTCTTACGCATGCCAAACTAGAGGTTTGTATGGTAAATGCATAAAGGAAGAGATTGTAATTGACTTGTGATTTGTTTATTATTTCTTTAATGTCTGCTTTGACATCAGAATGAATTATTTTAAGAGCTAGAACTGTGTCCATTTTATTCCTGCTTAAATCTTTCATGGATTGCATAAGACCTAGTACATAGCACTCTGTTTCAAATTAATTGTTAATGAATTTCATGCAAGGGTGAAGGAATAAATTGAATGAATGTATGAAACAATTAATTAATGGTGAGTTTTCTCTATGAGAACTTGGGGGATGGGAAAAGAGGTCAGGAAGGATTCTATGAAAGTGATTAAGTGGGAAAAGAGGGAAGACCATCCGGACAGAAGGGGCAGTATAAGAAATCTGGAAATATGTGAAAGGTCTCAACCTTGTTTGGAGCAGTCCTGGGAGTGGAAATGGAAATGTGTTTATTTAGGTCATGAAGTTATGCTAGAGAGCTTAGACTTTCTCAATAGGCGGACATGTGGGGAATGGACATGATAAAGATTGCATTTTAGAAAGATCTATAAGCAGTTCATATGAGGTACTTTTAATGTTCAAGCCCAACAGAAGAATTGGTACCATCTAAGAAAAATGAATTTAGGACAGTTACGCCCACTTTCCCCTGGGGTAGTCTCATCCTAAGCAGTTTTATCCCTTTGTTTCCTTAACAAGAACAAATAGATATTCTACTTTAGAGCCATTTGTATGCATTGTTTTTGCCCTGAACACCTCCAGAGGCAGAGCTGCCACATTATGTATGTATTTTTTTATGACACTTCAGTCTGACTTATCCATAGATGTTTACAGCACGTGTGGTCCTTAACACCTTTTGGAAAAGCTCAGTTTCTTATATCTGCATTAAACTTATTTAATATTGATTAGTAAGTGATTCAGTCTACATGAGAGCACTCCTGAAATTATCACAATTTCAGTACCTTGCCTGACTCCTTAGAAAAAGCTCAGTCCCAAGCCATTTCTGCCGTAAATCCTTCACCTACTGAAGGTGAGGTTTTCGTCCCAGCTGATGCCTCTAGCCTTGTTAACTGATACCTACAGTGTAATATACAGCCTTCACTTTGAAACTGGATTATATTTATTTCTGCTAATGCAGTTCATTGCATTTGGGAATTCTCTCCGTCTCTAGGACAGGAAATATATGCTTAGGAACAGCATGTGGGAAATTGAGATATGTTTTCTTGACCTGAGTTTGAGTTCAGTTTGGGGGCGCATAAGTGTTTCCTTCCTTGGTGGGGGATCCTAAGTGGATACCGTGAAGAATCCTGATGTTTTTCATTATCAGAGTCCTTCCTACCTTTTTCCTTCCATTTGTTTTTTCCTAGGGCAGTTGACCTGAGATCCACAGGAAACTGGAATTACACCTGGAATTAAGACTTGGAATTCTTTCTTATGTGTTTTGTTTTGTTTTGTTTTTCTTTTTTTTTTTCTTTTTCCATTAGGCTGGCTGGTTATATTTAAATACAGAAATGATGGGACTCTATGATCTCTTAAAAGAGCAGAAGGTTGTGTCCTCACTCTTCAATCCTTTAAAATTTCATTAATATAAGGGATTTTAAGAAGTCATTTTGTCTATCTGCATTTATTTAATAATTTGATCAACAGAAAATGAAATGTGTATTATCCTCATACTCTTTGTGAGGCCGCTGGGATGGATGCTAGGCAAAGGTGAATAGACCCAGCTCCTGACTTCAATCAAATTAAATTCTCATAATAGTAGAAAGAACATGGAAATGCATTATGGAAATTTAATGAGATTTAGCTGGTCCCCTATTGATGGACATTTACAAATTATGGTACATGATAATTATGTTACAATACCGAGCAGCATTTCAGAAGGGTGATATGTGCTAATATGGAAAGCTCTTCATGCATAATTAAGGCACACAAACAACAAAACCAACATGCTGAGCAATAGTGCCCCCTTTGGAACTGAAAAACCAAACCAAACCAAACAGAACAAGTGGATTAGTAGACATGTATTTATGCACTTTCCTGGAAGGAAGTATTAAAAAAAAAAAAAAAGTGGGGGAATTGAGAAGAGTTCTTGCACTTTTTAAAATTTTTAACCTTTGTATAGTTTGAATTTCCTACTTTATAATGTTTCTTCTTTAATGTGTTTATTCATTTTAAATATCAAAGGGGTGTCTGCACTATGAGATTATAGCTGTATTTTTTCTTCTTTGTACCTCTTTCTAAAAGTGGATTGTTACATTGAGTATATAATAATATTACATACAGTATGCAAAGAGCTCTATCAGAGTCAAGTGCAGTGCCGTGGAAATATGGAAATATGAGGCAAGACCAGATACGGCCCATCTTAGTCAATAAATAAGATTCTCTTATTTTTAAAGACTCTTTGTCTTGGACACCTTTCCTTTAATGGTTTGTCTTCCAACTACAGGACGCTCCCCAATTGGTAGTTGGGTATATAAGTCCGTTGTAGGTAAAGAAGTTGATGCTTTTTTGGAAGTGCCGATACATTCCACTTTCTTGGCGTCAAAACATTGTGTTCATTCAGCATAGATAATGTTTTAGTCATATTCCTTATAAAATGAACCGAATTTAACCTTCAAATATATACTTTGTGTCCCATCTACATGAAACATTAACTTTCTCATCTAATTTATTCCCCTTATGTGGCTTGGTTTTTCTTCTAAAATAATCTCTTCCTATATGAAAAGAATTAGCAGAGAATTGTTACAAACACAGAAAAAGACAGTGTTTTAATACATAAAACAGAGAGGTGAACTTGAGATAATTATTTAGGTCATAATATAACTTATCAAAAAATGATTTTGTCTGTCGTATGTCTAGGCAAATAGCTCTTCTCTGCTTTTATTATCACTGTGGGCCATTTTCCTTTTCTGTAAGGCTGTTCTGCATTGTAGAGAATTATATTTGAAACTAAATATAAGCATTAATCCATTACTGAGGGATAGAATTGGGAATGCACCTGCAAATCACACTTCATTTAAGTTTTATTAACTTTTTATTTATTTCTACCTTTTTCGTTTATATTTCTGTGCTCATTTTGTCCTAAATGATAGGAATAAAGATGTGTCTGACACTTGTAAATATAACCCATGTGATTTGTTTTTTCTGTTAAAACAAACTGCTATGAGAATGGCAGTGTAAATCATCTTAGGAGAACTTATTTGTTGCCTAGTGTTCACTAGTAACTCTAGCCTGTGGGTAGAGAACCACTGTAATCATATCTTAATGAATATTCAGTCTTTTTGCTCCATCTCCAAATTATGAAGTCAATCATAAGAACTGCTTGAAACTCATTTCCTTTTACCTCTGATGGTAAGGAAGGTAGAAAATAAGCAGTCAGAGAATGTTTGATTAGAAATCCAGAGAACATGATTCTGGGTGTGACTTTGCCGCCAGCTACCACAAATTAGCTGACAATTCATTAAAATTTTATTTTCCTTATTGGAAAAATAAAAGGTTTGAATTAAATAAATTTTAAGATCAGATAACAGAGGCTATATGCCTTCCAGTCTATTACAACTAACAACTATCCAAATAACTACAATTAATTTACTATAGTCAACAAAACATAATTAAATGGTAAACGAGATGCTAGAAGTCAAAAGGAAATGTAACCAAATAGCCCACTTTCTCATAGGTAAAAGGCTTTCTAACTCCAAAATATAATTATACTCTGTTGTGAACTTAAAGTAATATTTGCCATGTAAATTATAATTTAAATTTGGGACTTTCTTGCTCTACATCGATTTAGATAGAGGTATGTAAATATCTTCAGAGTTAGAGATACATACATATATGCACATAAATTCTATCATTTATAGGGCATGTGTGGGAGAGAGAAAGTAACAAATCTTTTGCAGACAAATCAGAGGACACTGTGAAACTTTCCTGGATATAACAGCAAGTATTTTGGAATTAGTCATAAAAATTAAGGACATGGTTTTTGACACAGAGTTATTTATTAGTAGAGAGAGAGAGAGAGAGATTGAACATGCATGCACAGGGAGAGGCAGAGGGAGAAGGAGAGAAGGAATCTTAAACTCTAGCTCAAAACTGATGTGGGGTTCAATCTCATGACCCTGAGATCATGACCTGAGCTGAAATTGAGAGTTGTACGCTTAACCGACTGAGCCACCCAGACGCCCAACAGAGAGTTATTTAAAAAGACAC
>LNAC01000575.1:801169-834703 GCA_002007465.1 Ailurus styani
ACGTCTATCATTTTTACATCATTATTCTTTATTCCAAATCATTATAGACTAATGTTGCCCTTTGCATCTGAAAGAAAATGAGACAGTAGGAAGCTTAAGGATTGTGGAGAATTAAGGCAAATGCAGTAAGTTCATATTTATTGTTGGAAAGTTGCCAGTTTTCAACTTAAGATCTATATGACCTCGGTGTTCTAAAAGTATTTCAACTAAATCCTGTCATTATGTCCATCTCATTCATTCATATTTTCATTTGCTAAACATTTAATAAAATCCTGTTTTTAGCCAGACTAGGTAACAGTTGGTATTACTCCTTCATGTGCTCATTACTGTCTAGTAGTGGGCATGGGGGAGTCACGCCTGTGACATGTGACTTTCTAAAACTCTATGGTAGTGAATGTGATTTCTGAGCTAGAGGACACTCTGTGTCTGTAGTGCTAGAGAATGAAATCTACTTTATGCTTTCAAATTACCTATCCATATTCCTATTATAGTATCCACTGAGAGTTGCTGGAAGTTTCTTTTTTTTTTTTTAAGAATTTTATTTTGTTTATTTGACAGAGAGACACACACACAGTGAAAGAGGGAACACAAGCAGGGGGAGTGGGAGAGGGAGAAGCAGGCTCCCCGCTGAACAGGGATTCCCGATGCAGGGCTCGATCCCAGGATCCTGGGATCATGACCTGAGCCAAAGGCCCATTCTTAACCAACTGGGCCACCCAGGCGCCCCTTGGTATAATTCTCTAGTATGAAACAGCTTTTTAATGTACAAGGCACCCTGATTATCACAGGAATAGTTCCATTTTTTTTCTTTAATTAAAAACGGATCCATGTCTACACATTTAAAAGAAAAATAGTTTCTAGATTAAGATTATATATTTTAACTTAGTGCTTAGAATTCTTTCTTTTTATTTCTTTTATCTCATTCTTCCACTGGGTCCCAGATTTTATAAGCTCACCTCCAATGAACTGCTTCTCTTGTTATTAGCTTATCTTTTCTGCTCTGCTTCTCCTACCCTTCCCTTTTTGTTTCCTGAAGTAAAATTTATAATAATCTATCTAAGGTGAGGAATTTTTAAATTAAGTATTTAAACTACCAGACCTGTAAGTTATGGTAAGAAGAGATATTTTAAAAGATCATCACCACAATCCAATATAAATACCTGAAGAATTTAAATAAATTGAAGGCTAAAAATTGAAAATGTTCGCTTTGCTAAGGGACAACAGGAATTCTGCTATTAATATTTAGAAACTAAAAGGTATGTCAATATCTACTTGTAGAATATGATGTTAGTAAACCTTCTTAGTGAATCATAAAACTGAAGGCATGTTAAGTTTCTACTGTTTGTGTTTTCTCAGCTCTTGGTTTCACTGATCTGTTCTATTGGTTTTTTAGTCTCTATATCATTTAATTCTATGCTCATCTTTATTATTCCCTTCCTTCTATTGGCTTTGTGTTTGTTTGTTCTTTTTCTAGCTCCTTTAGGTATAAAGTTAGGTTGTTTGAGATTTTTCTTGCTTCTTGAGGTAGGCCTGTATTGCTATATACTCCCGTATTAGAACCAATTTTGCTGAGTCCCAAAGATCTTGGACCATTGTGTTTTCATTTTCATTTGTTTCCATGTGTTTTTAAATTATCTCTTTGATTTTTTCATTGGTCATTCATTGTTTAGTAGCACGTTATTTAGCTTCTATGTATTCGTGTTCTTCCAGATTCTTTCTTGTGATTGATTTCTAGTTTCACACTGTTCTGGCTGGAAAGGATACATGATATGATTTCAGTCTTTTTGAATTTATTGAGACTTGTTTTTGTGGCCTAACATGTTATCTATTCTGGAGAACGTTTCATGTGCCCTTCATCACTAAACCAGGCTCCCAAGAAATCTTAAAGGGAAATTAGTGGAAAGAAAAATGCCATAATATGGAATAAGACAATAAATGGAAGGAATTTCACAGGTATATGCAAACATATAATAAAAGCAGATTAATCACTTATAAAACCAATATAGTGAAAATAAAAAAAACAGTAAAATCAATTATATCTACAAAAATCAGTCAAGGGATTCACAAAATAAAAGGATGTAAGTTATGACATCATATACCTACAACATGGGTGAGGGAAGTAAAAATTTAGTACTTTTAGTATGGGTTCAAACTTATGTGACCATCAACTTAATAAAGACTATTATATGCATAAGATATTATATATGAACCTCACAGTAGCCATAATCAAAAACCTGTAATTCAATACACAAAAAAGAAAAAGAAAGGAATCCAAGCACAGCTTTCAAGAAAGCCATCAAACCACAAGGGAAGAGAAGAATAAGTTAAGTGTTTTGAATAAAATAAAAAAAAATTACTTTAATTTTGCTAGGTAAAATCTGTGGTGTTGTTTTGTTTGTTTAAAACAGCAAATCCGGGCGCCTGGGTGGCTCAGTGGTTAAAGCCTCTGCCTTCGGCTCAGGTCATGATCCCAGGGTCCTGGGATCGAGGCCCACGTCAGGTTCTCTGCTCAGCAGGGAGCCTGCTTCCTTCTCTCTCCTCTCTCTCTGCCTGCCTCTCTGCCTACTTGTAATCTCTCTCTCTGTGTGTCAAATAAATAAATAAAAAATAAAAAAAAATTAAAAAATAAAACAGCAAATCCTGTAAGCCATAAGATTATCTTATCAGCTCATGCATTGGATGTTTCATGTTTAATACAGTTTGGAATACTAGAAATACTCCACTAAGCAAACAAACAGTAATTACTCCTTCATAATTACCATGCAACTTTATCGCCATGCATTGTTATAATTATATTTTAAATACTCTTCATTTTCATGATAGACCATAATGTCTTCTAGCACATTGCAATCTATGGCTTATAACTGCATCTCACTTCCACAAAGGCCTCTTCTTCATTTAGTCTGTACTTTAACTACTGTGAAAGAAGACTAAACAAAATTAATTGGTAGCATAATACTGCAATAAGGAAATTGTAGACAATTTAATATTTGAGTGCTACTGAAATCATCTCATTATTCAGAGGATTCATGTTTAACATCTAAGATGTATTCCTACTTCCTGTTAAAGAGGCAGTCACAATCAAATCAGTGCTTCTCCAACTGATGTGTGCAGAGGAATCACCTGGGAATCTGGTCTAAATGCAGATTTTGATTGGATAGGTCTGGGGAAGGGCCCAGATTCTGCATTTCTAACATGCTCCCAAGTGCTCCCAAGTATGTATCCCATTGATGCTGGTCCTTGGACCACACTTTGAGTAGCACCACTTTCAAGTATTATGTATACCTATGTGTGAAATGCTGTTAACAATATGCACACACACGTGTGCACACATGCACATATGCATATATATAAACTTCACTCTGAGATTTGCTACAGTCACTTTCAAACTCAAGTCTGGAAATTAATTGCTACTGTTGAAAGACTTAACACAACAGAAACAGCATTCAACCTAGGAAAGTCAGCCAAGTAAGCACTAGGTAATTTCTCTTTGAAATGAGATGAAGTAGAGTCAAGGAAGGCTTTCCAAAGAACATGGATTTAAGCTGCATTCTGAAGGCTGATTAGTAGTTTGCCAGATGGAGGGTGTGTATGGGGGGGTGGAAGGGGGGAAGTTGGGAAAGGACATTCCAGGCATGAGGAAATGCATTTAGAGGTGAGGGGACTTTAGGCCACAGGAGTGGGAGGAGTCTGGCAAAAGATAAGATCAAGGGAACAAATTCTTCTCTTCTAATGTCAGGGTTTGGACTTTATCTTGTAGGTATTTAGAAATCACCTGAGAACTAGAAGATTATATAAATCTTAATTCATCTAATTCACTGTTTGCTCTTACATTCTCAATGAAATCCACCCCCAAACTCCCTAGGAAACTTACAATCAGAATTACATGCCTAAATTCAAGGACAATATTATAGATATTCCATCCTTTTTTTAATGACACATTTAAAAATTTGTTTCTGGGGGTGCCAGGGTGTCTCAGTTGGTTGAGCAGCTGCCTTCGGCTCAGGTCATGATCTCAGGGTCCTGGGATCGAGCCCCACATTGGGCTCCCTGCTCGGTGGGGAGTTTGCTTCTCCCTCTGCCTCTGCCTGCTGCTCTGCTTACTTGTGCTCTCTATCTCTCTGTCAAATAAATTTAAAAAAAAAATTGTTTCCGGTATTTTTTTTTTACTTTGTTTAATAAAAAATTCGTGGCCCTGCTTTCCCATCAAAATCATCTTCAAATCAATAAAGTGACAGCAGATGTTTCAACATAGCGATATCAATAAATATAAATAGGTCATTACCGACATCCATACTCTAACAGCTTATGAAGATCTTCTAATACCAGGATGGCTAAGATTTGAAACCTCTAAGACACTGTAAAACACAACTCACAAAGATATCTCAGTTGAAAATTAAGAAAGTCTTACCCTATGGCTTTTTAAATTTCCCTTAGTGTTAAAAATATTGTTTTAAAAGTTCTCTTCTCAATAATGAAAAACTTCAAGGTAGGTTTACAATCCAGAATCTCATAGTCTATGTATAATTGATCCTTGGCAAGCTAAAATATTGTGATTTGGTAATATTTGTTTCAAAGAGGCTTCTATAAAATTTCTCTATGCCAGTAGGTAGAAGAAATCCTAAAGTTAATAATGAATTCAAAGCCTTTTCTTTTTCTGCCAGTGCTGTCCCCCTAATTCCGTAGTTTCCAAGAGTTCACCAAGAAAGTCTTTAAATATGTATGTGTGTGCATGTGTGCGTGTGTGTGTGTGTGTGTGTGTGTGTGTGTGTGTGTATGTGTGTATACATGCCAAAGAGACACATTTTGGAGCGGCAAATTTTGCTTGCCTACAATGTGTGGATAGCACAGTGCTTGTCTTAGTAATAAAATACTGACTTAATGGATTTAAATAGCTGATACATCTCCAGCAATTGAGTAACTAGTTGAGAAAATAGTAGTAAGTAACTAATTGAGAAAATAGTAGTAAGAATAATTTTTTAAAAACACAGTAAAAAAAAGGAACAGGGAGCATTCAGTGTAGGCAATGGAATGTTAACATACATAAGAGAACGTGACTTGGGATCATACTTGGGATATTGGAAGTTGAACTTTGGTGAGGACTCAGGAGAGGAACGTGGCCGGATGGTCCAATGACAAGCAGCAGTCAGTGAGAACCATCTTGGAAACACAGATCCTTTCAATGAGCAAATCTTTTCACTGTTTTTGGGGAGAAGTCAGTTGCAAGTTCTGTGGCCAAACCACCCATGGAGTTAGAGTGGGACAGAACTGAGAAACAATAAGCCCAGTTGATTAAACACTCTGAACTCTGACTCTGCCAAGTAACTAGGTTTTATAGCTGATACATGGGCAGTGGCTAATAAAGATGCCAAGCATTAGTGATAGTTGTAGCTAATGTGGATTTACTGATCATTTATATACCATATACTGTTTTAAGCCCTTTTCACACATGAATTTGTTTAATCTTCCACAACAGCTGTCTGAGATAGGTAATGTTATTATCCTCATTTCATACATGAGGAAAATGAGTCACAGAAATATTTAAAAAATTTAAAAGGTGTCTGGTGTCTTGTAGTTAGTAAGTCAGGGAGCCAGGAAGCTGACTGCTAGACACTGAAATGCACCCAAACTAAGTGTCAAAGCCTACGGCAACACGATCGACCTCAAGCGAAGTCATTATCATATCCTAGACTATTAGAATCAGTATATTATGTTCTCTAAAAGAATCTGTTTTAGGAGACAATAAAGAGAATCCTGCCTCAGACAGTAGAAGGTATGACTCATGAAAGTTATTATCCCAGGAAACATAAAAGGTAGAATCTACATTTTTTACAGCAGGAAATTTAAGGTATTTCTAGATTTATTTGCCTTTTGTGAGAAATTTGTTCTATTGCCAGCTATAAACTCACATGTCAAATGACCATCCCATTTGAATGGGTGAATATACCTTGAATTTTTAAAATATCAAGAGAGAAAATATCCTATAATGAGGAATGATGATGTATGTATAATGACATATATGATATATATAATCATTTCTCACTATAGGCACATACTTATATATGCTTTTGGAGTCTCACAGGAAATTTTCTTTAGCATAGAGTTTTAGGATTCTTGATTGCATTTATTCTTTCAGTTCTTCATCTGGAGAAAGAATTTACACTACTTCAGTGTGATGGCAGCTACTGTCTGCAAACACTTCATGATTCAGCCTTTCCTTTGTGTGATTTCTGTGGCTTCACCAAAGTCACTGAAGTTGGAAGCTCCCAAAAGCAGACAGTTGGGAAGCACTTGTGCTCTGTGAGGAATAACATTGGTTGAGTTATGTGCCAGAATGAGTTACATATTCCCACATGCCTCCTCCATAGGGAGGCAAGACATTTTATTTTTTATTCCACCTAGCCAATTCTGACGTTCTGTCTGAGTCAGTATTTCCTTCAATATTGGTCAATAGAATTCTGCTGCTAATAAAGAGTAAACTAAAAGGATTGAGTAAATACTACTGCCACTTAAAGGCAAATGATTTTTCAAATATTTATTTGTGGATACCCACTCATTTCTTTTTCCACTATTGATTTTGGAGATAATCGAGAGTCTCATGAATTCCATAATCTTTTTTTTTTTTTTCTTTTTTGCTTTATCCAGGTTAGTGAACATAAACAACCTTGCTGGAGTGGAAATGGGGAGGAATAGATGTTGGGGAAAACCATATCAGTTATCTATTAAGATTATAATATTACATGTCAGTTGCAAAATTTTAGTGATGTGAAACAATGAAGATTTATTTAGCTTACATATTTGTGGGATCATCTTTATTGACTTCACCTGGTCTGTGGTCAACTGCATGTTTATCTGTGTATCTCTGATGATTTCAGTTGAGCTCACTCACATGTCTGGGTGGTGGTCATTGGATGATGACTTTGACCTTGGCTCTGATAGTGGGGATGACTCATCTACACTTGTATCTCATCCTTCAGCAGGCCAGGCTGAGCATACTCATGTGGCTGTGTAGAGAAGCAAAAGAAGCAAAACTCAATGCTTAAAAACACTTCAGTCTTCTGCTTGGGTCTCATTTGCTAACATTTCATTGGCTAGAGCAGTTCACATGGATCAGACCAATATTCAGAGAGCTCAACAATACCACATGGCAAAAGGCAAGGATAGAAGGAGGGATAAAGAATGAAAATAATTTTCCTTCTACCTTTCTAAGTTCTTGGCTAGGAACCCCGCCCTCCCATAAAGACATATTAACAGGAGAAAAAACAAACAGAAGTTTTATAACATATATGCCACTTGTATAGAGATATCCAGGAAAACCTAGCAACTCTCTGAAATAGCCCAAGTCACCATCTTAAATACTGTCTTCAGCTGAAGACAAAAGAAGATGTTGGGGAGGAGGCAGGGAGACCAGTTATGGGAGATTACCAGAAAAGGCACAGTAAACAGGGGTAAGGTTGTTGCATAAATTTAAGTCCTTGCTTCTCCACTGATAAGAGTTTCTTGAGATTTAGAGTATTCTTTTCTTCCAGATGCAAAGCGGGAGTTACTGTTACAAATAGAGATTTCCTTTATAAATGTAAATGTCTCTTACAAAAGGGTAACTTCAGGTCAGTTTTCAGAGCTTTTCCTCTATCTGTTGTTTCTTAAAAATAATCAGCCTAAATTAATCCTTATGCCAAAGAGGCAGACTTTTGGGGGTATATTTTGTCCCTCTTCAACCATTAATACAATTAATTTTTAGAAGAACACATTTTCCCAGGGGGTTGGAGGAGGAAGGGGTTCATTTTAGTTTTAAGATTATAAACTTACAAATCAATGTTTTTGTTTTATCCAAGCAAATAAACTAGCAAAAAAATCCTCCTAGCCATGTTAATGCATTGACCAAGTTTTTTAGACCAATATGGCTTTATTTTTATTCATTCACTTTAAATATATTTGTGTCACAATCAGCAATTTTTCTAGTCAAGTAGGGATGTGGAGGGGGGGCATCAGTTCTCATAGAAAAAGTTTCTCCCTGTTGTTTTAAAAGATTATCAAATAAGTTAACTTAAGTCACCCAGGACCACCACATTCCCCCCAGTCCAGGATTCATTTGTTAGAGCTGTATCCTTTGACTCTATTTTATCATGTGAGCTCATTTGATATTCAAATAATTGTTCTCCCCGGGATACTGACTAGATTTCACTGGAAAATTGGAGAGAAAAGGGTTCCGTAGACAATCAACTTCAAGCCGTTTTGAAATTGCAGAGGTTAATGAGAAAAAAAAAAAAACTGATTTGGTTGTAATTAGCAAAATGGCTCCCTTTTTAGAAGGCAGCTCCTAAGGATCTCTTTCCAAAATAGAATCCTACAGTTTCTACTGTGAAAACATAGTTACTTTGAGGGGGAAATATTTATCTACACACAAATACTGGTTATGAATATGTTTCTAATATGAAAAAGCACAATTCAACTGAGTACTTTTTAAAGATCTTATTGGCTTTATTCAAGGATTTGTGAATCAGGCAACCTCTCCTCAAGCAGGTAGAGAGGAGCTCTGAGGACCTGTGCAGATGGGAGGTTACTGCAGCAGAAGGGAGTGGGAACAAGGAAGTTATAGTGGCAAAAATTGGATTGGTTGTGGCAAAGTCTCTTCTCTTCAGAGGGTGGCAGGGGTCTATCAGATAAATTACCTCACTAATGCTGATCAGGTGAATCTGGTTGATTGGTTTAAAATTCCATTTCTGGGGGAGCCTAAACTATAATTAAGTTAGGTCTTGGTTTGGTGACATGGAGCTTAGCATAAGTGACTCCATTTTGGACCCGTTGTCTGGTTTTTAGCATTGATATAACTGCAAGGAGTCAACATTCTCCTCTTTACTTTTAAGGCAAGTTCATATTCTGCTTCAACTGCTTTTTTTTTTTTAACAATATTTTTTGTATTCTTTTATGGCCTGCCAGTACTTTTTTGAAGCCCAGTTAGATAGAATAGCAGCCAACATAATTGAGACTAAAGGGGGGCTAAATCTCTCTCCAGAAGCAAGAAAACTTCAAAGATAGGCATTACAAAGCACTACTGTGACTCAAATAATCACTTGTTTTTAAGGGGTATTTGCTAATGTAGAATTGGTTTCTTATCTCCCCAGCCCCTAGTGAGCCTTTACTGTGCAAATTCGCTGATGGAGGACAAAAGAAGCGACAGAATCAAAGCAAATATACCCAGAATGGAAGGCCTTGGCCCAGGGAAGGAGAGGTGAGTCCTGACTGACTTTTGCTCAGAAATATAGCAGTGGACATCCCTCAGAATGGTGGCAAGACAGACATTTGGGACCCTGATGAAATCAGGTCCTGTAGAAAATCACATGGCTTTGAAGGGGGCAAATGGTTAGGCCTATGTTAATATGCTCAATATAAAATGACTTCAGGAGGAGTGTAGGACTTCAAAATTGACCTCAGTTCTGTACCACAATAAATCCTCTGTCTTTAACCAGATTTTAACCCAATATACACTCACTGAAAGAAATATCCACAAAGAATTGATCCTTAATTGTATGGTAGCTATATTTTTAGTGAAATCAATAATGAGAGTTGAATGTTGTGTTTGGGAAAAAACACAAATTTGGATTTATTTTATTCTACCATTGAGATAGTCTACTTGCCCATATATGTGTATTTATGCATTTTCCCATTTGTTCATGAATGTGTTGATATGTATTTTGTTTATGTATATATCAATATAAAATATGACATTTTCTGTTGGTCAAGAAAGAGTGAAAAAATTTCATATACACAAGGTTTCACTTTTCATAATAAAAAGAAAGGCATTGAGCAGTTAATTATCCATTTATACTCTAACACAAAAGAGTAAAAAAGCAAGCTTATGCATCCAATGACACTTGGGAATGAATTCTTTTTGGTTATTTTTGTTGTAAGAAGACAAGGAAAACGTATCTGGCCTTCTAAGAGGTCTTCTAAGAGGTTGCTTGAATGACTTGAATAATTGCTATTTTGTGCCAAAGCCATAATTTCAATGGAAGAGGTTTATTTCGTATTTCTATTCAAAGCACCTACTTCATCCATTTCTTATTTGAGAGGCATCCCACTTGATGCGGCATTAACAGTTGTAAGGAAGGAAGAGGATGGGGTTTTTCTCACCAAAACCTTTAGCCATTTTTTAGTTTCTAACACTGTTGTCTGCTTTGAGTATTTCCATGCAGGTCTCAAAACCCCTCTTAAAGTGTATAGTTATGTTCAAGTATTGTATGATCTATAACTCATTATTTTAAGACATGAAAAAGAGAATCACCACTGAACACTTGAAACTAATGAAAAAGGAATGTTTGAATACTTCAACTTTAGAAGGCTATCTGTGTTATGTTCAAAAAAGGGAGGGGAAATGTAATGACCCTTGTATTTTAGGTAGGGGTTAGTGATCAGCAGTTAGCCCCACTGCCTCCAAAAGACAGCTGATTTCTGATAGCACTCATTATGACATCCATCCCATACCAAACATCTGTAGTCTAGAAAGACTCATTTGATCTTTTAAAATTCTATTGGATCAAATGCTCACTAGTGAGAGAGATTTCTGGATCATAGACCATCACCAAGAAGCCTTGACAGTCAATTAGATAACTTGGCAGTGATGACCAAAACCACAGTTCCTGTCCCCATAAGAACCTGAATTATCATATCCACAAAAGGGATGGCAGCTTCAACAAGACACTGCCCTTGAATCTACATTTCTTAGGAACCGAACCAATGAACATGAGAGAAATGTGGATTTAGAGCTGCCACTTTGCTACCTCATACAAATCTAGGGCTTTAGGTTGATATCATGGTAGAGACCATGTGTACTATTGCCATGGAAGCATTGTGGAGTCAAGTTTAGTACCCAGAGCATCTCGAAGTTTAAATATAGGTTTTAAATATATGTTCCTAATCTCTGTTTTCAAAAGTTGCTCTTTAAGAGTTCTACATTTTCCTGTTGAACTGTGAACATCAAAGGACCTCCATAAATTTATCTGTGACCCATAAAAATGTATTCAAAGTGTGTAGACACATTCAGAGGAAAGAAATCAGGAAAAGTGGCATTCACGAAAAATACACTTGTCAGATAGCTTGATTTTGAGATAAGCATGTTAATTTTTACATTGTGATTGTGGTCTTAAGTGTAGATGCTTTGAATGTTGCATAACTTCATGTGTCCATCATAATATATATTTTTGCTTCTATTATCCCTTGCATTGTGCTTACTAGAGTAAATTATGTCAGCATGGTTGATAAAGTATGGCATAATGCAAATTATTCCTATGTAAGCAATATTAGTTAATTTTTGTATATCAGGAAATTCTAATTACTATATTTCATTGTTTGTAAAACACATGTTTTCGTTGTTTTTTGACATTTTAACACTGGAAATTGGTTCTCCTCTTATAAACAATGGCATTATCACAAGACAATTTGCATTTGCTCCTATTAGTCACCTGGGGGCACTACCTACATTCTCTGTTTAAGGTCTTTGACCACACTGACTTCATGAATTGAAACTCTAACCAAAGCAAGGACTATGGGTCAGATTCTTAGGAGAGATTCTCCTCTTTGTGACCTTCCTTCATCCAGTGTTAAGACTGAGACATGGGTATTCCTTTGGAGTCCATTTCTGATGGATGGTCTTGTTTTCCATTTTCTTTGTAGCCTTTTGGCATCCCAACTTTATAAGATCATTTGGGGTGTTTTTACTTGTCTGCTTGCTTGTTGGTTTTAATTTTGTTTTGTTTTTTGCTTTTTGGGTTTGTTGCTCTTGTTGTTGTTATATAAAATAATGTTAAACCTTTCAATCACTGTTGCCTTAGATAGAATGTAAGGTGATAATTTCGATTCTGATGGTTCCGTATTTAGGATAATAGCACAGAATGAGGCTCATGTTTTCTCTGCCTCTCTCATGAAAGTCAGGTTATAAAAAAAAAAAAAAGATAGCGTGAAAAGGATTTCTCCTGAAATGTTTAAGTATCTTAGAAGTACCTAAAGCATGACAATTGATAAGCTAATTAAAATTTTGATTTATTATGTAAAGCTGTTTTCTTCTAAGTGGCATTCTGATAACAGTTGTTTTAGTGAGTTAGTGAAATGTACTTCTTTACAAAAAAAAAAAATCCAGTACTGAAAGCTTTATACACATAAATTCGTGTAAATTAGCAAGGTTTTGAAATACAAATATACGCTGCTGGACATGTTTTTGCATAAAGGAAATGCACAGGGATATTTTAAAGTTATTAACTAATCTCTCAAGTGACAACCAAAACTCTAAGCCGAATGATCAGGGATTGGGGCTATTAGGCCTCTATTTCCCAGTGCTCTACAGTTCTCATCATTTTATTTCTTGAGGTAGAAATGCACAAACTCTTTGGTCTCAGTATCCCTTTATCCTCTTAAAAATTATTGTTTATTAGTCAATCAAAAAACAAGCCATCCCATGTTAACAAAAGTATTATATTTTTATAGAAAATATTGTATCTTTCAAAGATAATTTTTTTGATAATAGAACTCTTTTTACATTTTTGCAAATCACTTTACATTTTTGCAAATGTCTGACTTAATAAAAGATGCCCAGATTTGCAAATCTGCATCAGCGTTCAACCTGGTTTAATCATATGAAGAAATCATATGAAGAAATCTAACTCCACATAAACATGCCATTGGAAAAGGGAGGGCCTATCGATCTCCTAAAAGTATCTCAGGAACCCTCAGGTATCCTTAGACCACACCTTGAGAACCACTGTCCTAGAGATGCTTGAGCCAAGCATAGGGCTCATATTCAACTTCCATAAACCAGAAAAGCCACTCTGCTTGTTAAAATAGTAAAACATATTTGTTTCATTATGTAAATAACTGCTGGCACTAGTCTGTCAGTGCCACCCCTCACCCCTTCCACTGTGATGACTCCTGAAGGACCACTTATAATCTCACAAGAACGGGGTGCTGGCTGGCACAGCAGGAGTTTCCCAGGATCCTACTGCAGCATTTACATTCTCATTGGCCAATGCTTCTGCCATAATGGTGATGTAATGTTTTTAATGTCACCCTTAGCTCAGAAATGGTCTCACTTTATCATCACTGTGACTTTCAAGAAATGCATTGACTAGATATTCCATTACAGCTGAGGCCATATTCTTTACTTCAGGCAAAATGTTTCCCAAATTGATCTTGTTAGTGCTCTCCTGAATGCCTGGAATCAGGAATAGAATCTGGAATTAGGAATCAAAAATATATCAAGAGTCCCGAGAATAAAGGATATGGCATAAAGAATGTAGTTAATGGTATTGTGATAGGGTTTTGTGTTGACAGATGGGAGCTACATGTGTGGTGAGCATAGCATAATATACAGACTTGTCAAATCACTATGTTGTATACCTGAAACTAATACATTATGTGTCCACTCTACTTATATAAAAAAATTAAAAACAAAGAAGCAAATGAACAAATATATGTAATTTCAAGAATATATATAATTATACACACACACACACATACACACATAATATCAGGAACATGAAGAACTCCTGTTGCTTCTTGCTGTATTTCCAAAGTATGGTTTTCCGATGACTACTAAAAAGCCACCAAATCTGTTTGGTACCCAAGTAAATTGCATAGCTGATCAAAAACATTCAACTATGTTGTAAAGATGAATGGCATAAATCAAAAGATGACATTTTAACACTTCTACTACAATGATTGAGTTATTCAAACCTTGAAATTACTTTATGTTGACATTTTTTGTAACTAGTCTCCGGATTTCCTTCAGAATCTTCAAATATAATTAAATGCTGAGTGTCAAATTACAGAAGATGGTGATATTTCACCAAGTTTTCATGCTGGGACATTATCCTTAAATAGTACAAATATCATAAACAAACTATTTTTCACTGGCTTCGAAACTCTAGCCTTCATAAGATTTTCCCAAGTCCTATAGTAATTGAGTCAGTAAATGTCATTGATAACAATTGCTTTGGGCATTGTACTTCCAAGAAATAATATTTTGGCTATGGCCACAAACAAGAGACAAGGCAATTGAACAACAAGTACCTTGAGAAACAAGACAGAGGATCATAGGGGAAGGGAGGGAAAAATGAACCAAGATGAAAACTAGAGAGGGAGACAAACCATAAGAGACTCTTCATCTCAGGAAACAAACTGAGGGTTGCTGGAGAGGAGGGGGGTGGGATGGGGTGGCTGGGTGATGGACATTGGGGAGTGTATGTGCTATGGTGAGAAAATAAATAAATAAATAAACAAACAAACAAATAAATAAATAAAAAGGAAGTAGCCCAACAAAGTACTCAAATGTCTTGAAGAAATGCCAAGATTTTATTATAAAAACTAAAAGCAATAAAATGGTGTTTCTCATTTTTATCTGTCTTACAGTTCTCTGTTAGAGTCAATTTCGAAACAATGAGCAATAACAAAAATGTTCTCTCTATGTGTATCTGAAAGATAAGAAAAGTATCTGAAGATACTTTTCCTTACTGTTGAAATGAAACATTTAATGAGATTGTCTTCACAGTCCAGATATGTAGATGAACTAATGGAGCTAAAATATTATTGTTAACAATTAGCACTCAGGTTCCCAGGAATAGTTTACAAGGTTATGCTGGGGAGAAAATTAAGTAAGCTTTATTTGGGATGCATTCTAGGAACACTAAGGAATACTATTCCTGAGTGAGGAACAAGTTTTAGGTGAAACATGATATATTGTATCTCAAAGACATTTTGTTTGAGTGCATTTCTATTTGCCCAAGACATAAGACTTCGGATATAGGGCTACATACAGTACATGCATTTCCTAATGCCAGCAGGTACCATTCACACAAACCAGGTGTAAACTGTGTTCCTTACAGTAGTGAAATCCTGTGACTGTGCCTGAATATGTTTGTTTGAAAACTTTGAAGAGGTGGAGTAAACAGAAGAATATACTTTAATTTCCTTAAATTAGATCTCATTAAGGCAGCCACAAAATCCACTTTTAGTAAGCCCAGAGGTAAGG
Source organism: Ailurus styani (assembly GCA_002007465.1). NCBI lineage: Eukaryota > Metazoa > Chordata > Mammalia > Carnivora > Ailuridae > Ailurus > Ailurus styani. Next base: position 816,189 of record LNAC01000575.1, read on the forward strand.
TTATCAGTTTTATCACAGTCACCTTAAGCTATGTGATCTGTTGTGACCTATAACCCAGATAATATGTTGTCTATTTTCAGACCTGAAATCAACTTGTTTTCAGTGATGGATGAAAACTTCCCCTGTGCTCTAAAGTTTTATAACTCTTGTCCATTCACAGATACTATTAATAAAAATTCTCTCCAGTGCCAGTAAGTGAATGAAAGCCTGCAAAGGTCATGTGGGAGAATGGGATTTCTCATACTGTGATGAAGTCTGTAGCCAAGTGCAGACAAAGTTGATAAACCTGATTCCAAACATCCAGCCTCCTCCTCATAGTGCCTCAAGGTAGTAGGAGTAATTATTCCTTCTGACTAAATCCATTTATGATTGAGACAAAGATGCCTTTTTAGTTTTCTAAGTAGATAGATAGCCATCCTCAATAACAAAATAGTTATATCCTATACTCCCACTCAAGATAAACGTTTCCTTCGAGGTCCATGTCTTAATTTTTATGTTTACTTTTGTTTTTATTTTTCTGAAAGAAAGTGAGCACACACAAAATTGGCACCATAATTCTGAATTTCAACTGCGTCTCCATCACCATAATCACCACTACCCTTGTTGTCCTAAAGCGTTTGCTCCTTCCATGACTGGTACTTTATGCTCTGTCCCCAGGACATAATGAGGTGCAAGGAAGGCCCCTTGCCCTGAATGTGTATTAGAACTGTACAGATACAGTGAGAACCCCTCTTTCTCCTTATATTTCCCATTTGCTTTCTCACTTTCTCAATATATGAAATAAAAGAAAATAATATAAAATAAAATAATAAATAAATAAAAACAAATATAAAAATAAATAATAAATATATAATAAATATGCATAATAAGTGTATAATAAAATATAATACATTTTTATATGATTTATATATAATAAATATAATATAAATAAAAACAAATAAATAAAAATAATAAAATAAAATAAATAATCTTTTAAAAAGAAGAATTCTGTTTGAAATAGATTTTTGAATTGGAAGAAGCAGTTTAAACAAAAACCATTCAGTCAGTCGATGAGCACTTACTGAGTGTACCCTATGTGAAAGGCACCAGAATGGACATAATGGACATGACATAAACATACAGACTAATTCCCCCACCCCTTTGGAACCTGAAATGGCAAAGATCTTCTCTGTCTGTAAAGGAGGCAATTAAATGTTGGATAGAATATAATTTAGTATTGTGGAAGTACAGTCACTGACTGTAACTAGCTCTATACCCCTACACCACAGTGAAAGAAAATCAAAGCCAAAATAAAAATATAAAAATAACAAAAGTAGCAGCCACAAGAATGTCAGTGCTCATTTGTCTTGATACTAACCATTAACTGTTTGATTGATTATGTGTTTGTTTTTCAGTGTAGGTAACTGAGAAACTGATTTATATGCATTTACAAGCCAGGAAAATCACCCCAGAGTTGAAAAGTTCCACCTCGTTCCTTGTCCCTATACCCCTGGGTACGGACTGGCACAGAGAGAATAATATTTAGAGGAGCACCTGGAGCTTGGGTGTGATAGAGCAAATCTTGCGTCCTTCTCTAATGCACCTAGTGAGAATAAGGATTCTTTCTGAATTTTAAGGAATCGTGTGTGTCAACATCTGTGATGTGCTCAGTATTGTTTGCTATTCTTCATATTTTATCAGACAGTCTACTTTTGTGGTTAGGGGGCAAACTCAAGCATTTCAATCACAAGTCCACAGCTTTTGAGCTGGGTGATAAATCTTGGGCACATTTTTCAGTTTCCTCATCAGCAGAATGAGCATGGTTAAAGTGCATATTTAGTGATTGGGAAGGATTAAATGAAGCAGTGAGGGTAAAGCCCTGAGCACAGTTCCTGGAAAACTAGAATCACTCCGGTATTAGCTATTATTGTAACTCCCATAATATCATCAACACAACTCAGGCCTTTATAATCTGAAAACCAGCTTTGCTGTGTGTTTCTTATGACTCAAATGCTTAAGTCCTTGGTTTCTAATTTCATGTCCTGTCTACTTATTTTCCAAATGGGGATTATTTTTAATTGATAAAACATTCATTTGAAAAGAAATATGCTACCAATATCATTTTTCCAGCTGAATTTTTGACTTATTTAATAAAATACATTATAAAACAAGTAGAATTTATTTTCCCTTTGACCCACATTTTATGAAGGTTTTTAAAAGATCACATTCCAAATCATCATCTACATTCCAAGCATTATTTAGCACTGAAACGTTAGGTGGTGTTCAAATTTCTAGCCACTTTTCTCTTGAAGGTCATGTAATCATTAAAGCCAAGAGCTGGCAAGGTAAGAGGGACTTGGATGGAGAAAAAAAGAAAGAAAAGTCAATGAAAACATGGACTATTGCTAGATACCAAGGAAAAGATTGAGTCACTATTAAGAACTGATGAATTTCATAGTTGGTGTTTTTAAAGAGAAGGAAAATGAATTATTAACCTACCTATTCTGGCACATAATGGCAATTAATTTTGGATATAGAAGATGCTTGTACATCTCTGTGGTTATGAAAAGTATTCCTTATGCACAAGTACTTTCTGGTATCCTTCAAAACAGTTATCTCTGACAGAAGAAGCATGCCAGTGCCACAACTGGTGACTTACTGGATTTTTCAAAGAATTGGGAAACAAAAATTTTCTTATATATTCTATGGCTTCAGAGTGCTGAATGTCAATAATCGTTAACTTTCCGTATTCTAATCTATTTCAAGAGTGGTATTACCAAATTCTTTTGTGTAAGGATTTTTAGAATCCTTATAAGTAGTAGTATTAACGCCATTTATAAAATTTCCTTTTGTTTATTGAAAGACTTAGACTCATGAAATTATCATTTGAAAAAAGATACAGTTGAGGGGCTCCTGGGTGGTTCAGTCAGTGGAGTGTCCAACTCTTGGTTTTGGCTTAGGTCATGATCTCAGGGTTGTGAGATTGAGCCCCATGTCGGTCTCAGCACTGGTCATGGAGCCTGCTTGAGATGCTCTCTCCCTCCCCTCCTCCCATTCTCCCTCCTTCTCTCTCTCTCTTTTTGTCAAATAAATAAATAAATATTTTTTCAAAGATACAGTTGATTACCATTATTCATGGGTTCCATATTTGCAAATTTACATGCTTGTTAAAATTTATTTATAATCCATAATTAATACTCATGGTGTTATCATGGTCATTTGTGCAAAGCACTTAAAGAGTTTGAGTCAGCTGGGGATTAAAGAGCATACTTACTGTGATGAGCACTGAGTAATGTATAGAATTGTTGAATCACTATGTTGTACATCTGAAACTAATATAACACTGTGTGTTAACTATACTGAAATTCAAATAGTAAACTTAAAAAAAAAATCTAAGTCACCAAGCATGCACAGTCCCAGATGTAAGAGATGTTCTGCCCTCTTGTATCAACTCTTACCCTGTTAATAAGTGTCCTTTCCTTGCTTTATTTAGGGCCACATTTTTTTGCATCTTTGTGCTTTTCATTGGTGTTCTCACTGTTTAAAATGGCCCCCATGTGTAGTGCTGAAGTGATGTCTGGCGTTTCTAAGTGCAGGAAACCCGTGATGTACCTAATGGAGACAATATGAGAAAAAAAATGGAGATAAGCTTTGTTCAAGCATGACTTATGTGCTGTTGGCTTTGAGTTCATTATTGGTGAATTGAAAATATATATTAAATTAGGTGTCCTTAGACAGAAACACAACTAAAACAAGGTTGTTATATTAGTTGGTGAAAATGTTGTGACCAGAGGCTTATAGGAACTTAACCCTGTATTTCCTCTAGAGACAATGAGTTGTGTTCATAATTCGGTGTTTATGGTGTCTTTATAGAATATAATTGCTGCTAATACCAAGAATCAATTGTATCTTGTTTTATGATTACTGTTATTGAGTGAGAGCCAGTTACTGGTTAAGTCTATGTCTCTTCCACTGATGTAAAGAGCAATCTGCATGAGTGTCAAAAGTAACTGTACTAATTCATGCAGCCAACTGTCTTTATTTAATGGTCTTTTATTTGAAAAATTGTGTTAGAGTCAGTTGTCAATTGTTATTGATAAAGACAGTAGTTTTTACTCTACTCAACCAAAAAGTGTAAAATTTTGAGGAATTTAGAAAAATCTCTGGTCCTATTTTCATGAATTTAATGAGTCAATGAATGACCAGTGGCTTATAATCACTTTGTAAAGATCATTAAACATTTGACCCACTGTAAAGCTTCCTTAGCCTAGTCATCAGCCTAACACATTGAATTATTTCTATTATCACTTAAAAACATTCTTATTTACCCACCTACCTGCATACGAGGAGAAAGCCATATTGGCCCTTTACTTTAGAAATCCAAATGGTTCACATTTATGTGGTAAATATTTGATGTCAAAGAGCATATAGAGGGCTATAGAAGTAATAGGAAACAAGCTGCATAAAATCATTATCCCTATGGTCACCATTTATAAAGAATACTCTGAACAGAATATTTTGCTGAGTTTATGAAAACATTTGGCTATCACTTGCTGTTACCAATGCTGCTGTACAGCACACGCTTTGAGAATTCTTATCAGTGAGGAAGACAAGATGCAACTTACCCGTGTGGCCCTCTTACCTTCTATTGGCTCTGTTTGGAATAGCGCACCCAGCTCACAAACCCTTTGATCAGTCACCAGTCAACATCCTTCTTATTAAGTATAAGAAGAGCCTGACAAGGCCCAGAAATACTTCATTTCTATTAGCTTTGGAGCCGTATTGACTGCAATTTAATTTTACAATACCGAACATTAGAAAATTTATGTTTCAGAGATATGGAATTGAAGTATTGCCCCAATGAACCATTAGAAATAAAAAATACTTTAAGGAAAATAATATATCTAAAGAATTATTTCAAAACTTAGCAGTAAAAGGTTGTAGATTCACTTTATCTTTGACCATATTCCATGAAGGTAGAAAAATCATCTATATAGTTCACAGTTTCCTTTGGGTATATCACGATGCTTGGTGTTTAATTGTCCAATTATTTTCTTTAATGGGACCTTGGAAAAAATTAAGATGTATCTAACAACATTGCCAGGTTCTGCAAATAGTTCTTTTAACCTTGAACTGAAGAAGAGTCTTTACATATGTGGTCTTAAAAAGAGCTGTTATGATGCATTACACTTGCAAGTGAATTTGTTAGCCAGCCCACCAAATGTACTCTTATTTATTTCATGCACTTTACTGACAATATAGAGAGCAGGCTCAAGGTGAATGATACTCGTTATCTCAAAAAAATCTTCCCATTGACACAAGAACTTGAATGCTCAGTAGTTTAACATGGAAACTTTCTTACTCAGTTAAGTGTTCTTATTTTAAAGCTCCTGGGTCCATATTTTCTAACCTATGATCACTAAAGATAAAAACCAAGTCTTGTAAATTCTTGTAATAGTATAACTTTGGATATGATGTGTTTGATGATGAGTTCCAGCCACCTTCCTAGGCTCCATTCTCAAAAAAAAGAGGATGGGAAAACATGCAGATGTTCTTGGAGAGGAGGCTGGGGAATGGGGTTTAGGAGGTGCTGAAGGATGGGAAGATTATATCAAGAATTATAAGGAGAAAGGCTGATCATTGATCTCCATGTTCTCTGATTCCCTTGACCCAGTCTCTATGGCAACTAAGTGGGGGATCAACCAACTGAGAGATTTCTGGAGTTGTTAGCACTGTCCTGGCAATCCAGCCTGCCTCGAGAGTCAGAATTGTCCCCATCAATACTGAAGCCATAGCTTACGACCTACACATAGCATCAAACTGCAGCTGGGACCAGGGAGAATATGAATCAGTTAGTCAGATACATGGAACACGCACCTATCCAGTTGCACAGGCTTACCATGGTAGCAACCTAAGCATTTTATATTTTTCATCTTACTTACGGTGTTATGGTGGGGTTTAACAGTATAGATACTACATCATTGACTCTGACACCATCAATTAAAGATGAAATATTATTCTAAATATTCTCATATCCTAATTATTATCTAAAATATTCTAAAAAGTGGAGAAAGTTTCCAAACTCAAATGCCATCAATTATCATGCAAGCCCCAATTTCACAGACAGTAAAATGTGAAACACACACACACACACACACACACATGTCTTAGTCTATTAAGTTCAGTCATTCAGAATGAGATAAAAACAGAAGTGCCTACATAAAATATGGTCATGTTTTCTTGTCTCTTTTGTGATGATCAGTCAAGACTTAATTTAACTTTTTTTTAAAGATTTTATTTATTTATTTGACAGAGAGAATGAGATCACAAGTAGGCAGAGAGGTAAGCAGAGGGAGAGGGGGAAACAGGCTCCTTGCCGAACAGAGAGCCTAATGCGGGGCTCAATCCCAGGACCCTGAGATCATGACCTGAGCCGAAGGCAGAGACTTAACCCACTGAGCCACCCAGGCGCCCCTTAACTTTGGTTTTAATGACAAATTCAGACTGGACAAATTTCACCAGCCGTATCAGACCTTTTCTTCTGTTTCCCTTTTGACGACGTTTTCTTTGTGCAGCATTGGCTTTCTCAGCCATCCAGCCTTCATTTTGTCTGCATCTTTTTGTCTTGTCCCTCTTTATTGCCATATAAGGGAGAAATTCTCTGCCTAACTAGAATACTTCAGTAAAAGCCAAGAAGGACAAATACCGTGGTGACATAGTGTATAAACAACAGCATAACTCCCCTTGATGTTCTTTCCCAAGCACAGAGAGGTGAATTTTCTCTATTCTCTATCTTTGCTATTTTTTTAAGTGACAAATCCCCTGCATTTCATTTGCTTGATTTCTGACAAACCCTTGAAGATGTCAGAATGACTTTTCACAGTCTTCTCCGCACTCTGAGTTAATAACTTGGATATGAGGAGCCTCCAGGTTTTCTGGCTGTCTCTAATTTCTCCCAGGCTCTTGCTCATGATTCGGTTCAGGTACACTGGCTTCTCTGCTACACTGGGAAGGTCTCTCAGCAATCCTAACCCTTCCCCCATCTCTACTCACCAAGCAAGAACTGAGACATTTTCCATATCACAAGAGCAATCCTCACAACACAGCGGTGTGACTGATGGATTGGAAGGGAAATGAAAGCAGAGGCAGTAGAGGGTATCTCTGCCAAAGGATATTAGTAAACACACAAACCAGAAACGATAACTTGAAAAAAGATGCTGACCATCCATTCAGTTTACTAATTTAACTTTGCAATAAATGTGTGGAATTCAGTGTAGATACTTGAGATTGAGACCAAGACTCAGGAATCACTGAGACATTGATAATAGTTGGGATCGGAAGAATGTCATCACAGTACAGAGGGAGAGAAGAGGAAGGCAAACCAGGGCGCTGAGCACCTGCAGGCATTTCAAAGGCAGGGGGAGCAAGGAACATCAAAGAAGAAATTGCTCTTTGAAAGGTCAGAAGGAAACTAGACTCACAGGGAATCCAAGGGAAAGGAATGTTGAAAGAAGAAGAAAATCACTGGTCAAATGATACAAACTGATCAAATATGATTTGGAATAAATATCTTCCTTAGATTTAGAAGTTATGAGAATTAGGGAATATAGTATGGGCCATTGCACAGGTTGGTGGGCATATTTTACAGAACAGTTAACAGGATGTTTCTGTTTTATCTCAGGACCACAGGGTGTAATCTTTTCATAGACTTTGGCAATGTCTTCATCTACAGTCTCATTTGTCCCTCATCTTCTCTTTAGGAGAGGGACTGGCTGCCCATAGCCTGGGCAACATCCCTTGAGCAGGTGAGAGCAGACACCTATGGTTCACTACATCTGCCTGGGGAAACACAGCGTTCAGTCATCATGGGACCACACAAGAGCCATTGCTAGCAAAACTCTCCCACTAGCTCCATTTTTTCATATCCCCTTCCAGTAAATTCGCCCTGAGCATATTATTTCCTAGAATTATTCCCCCCCCCCTTTTTTTTTTTTAACAAGAAAGAGGTTTAAAATCCTTTCTTAGGCCCAAATAACTACTTGGCATTGATCATTTTGTGGTTTTCTGGTGATTTTTATTTGTTCCTCTGAATATCTTGGATAGCCACACTTCCGCTATCACCTATGAAATCCTCAGTTTCTCAGCCACTTTGGCCATTTGGATTTATGAATTTTTCCTAGCTTCCATCACTACAATCACTGTATCATTAGCTCCGAATTTTTAGGACTTATTTTTAACCTTCTGCACATTCTCACATTGATCCTTCTGGTTGTAGCAATTCCCATTCCATCTCAGATCTTCTGTACTCTACTGATTTCTAGCAAAGCTAAATGCTTCCTGACTTTTTCAATTTTACTCCTGAATCAGGCCTGTCATCTATACTCCTTTTACAAATGATATGCCTTTCCTTTTTCCTCCTGAATTTAAAAATTAAATACAATTTATAGAAGATATAATGTACTTCTTTAAATTAAAGGGGTTTTCCCCTTTATAAAAATAAATCTAATTATACACAACTTCAGAAAGTCAGGAAAAATATAAGGAAGGAAAAAAATCATTTATAGTTATAACACGCTAATATTTTGACACTTAACATTGTTGAAATTATTATTCTATTTCTAGTCAGAGATTTTTTTAATTTTTAAAATATTTGTTTTTTGACCCATATCCTACACATAATTTTGTATCAGGATTTCTTCACTAAGACATGTTTTCTAAAGAGAAATACTGGGAAATAAATATAAACAAAGTTAAGTGAGGTTTTGCTACTGTAGCAGAGCTAAGTGTTTATAACACATTATCAGTTTCAAGCCCTTTTACTCATATCACCTCTAAACCCACCTTATTTTATTTATGGAATTTTTAATTACAACATCATAACAGTTATAAATATTGTTAAAGTTGGTTCAAGAAATAAACCCTTTCAAGATAATGTCTAGGAAATTACATTATCCTTTTCTTCATCTTGTGCTAATTCAGTACACAATATTTACTGAAATATATAATATTATATTCCCTACTAATATTATATAATATATATATTATATTATATAATATTTACTCTGTATGTACTAAAGTGTTGCTTTAAATCTGATGGTAGGAAATTGGGAATTGTTGTGATTATTCATTTTTACTCATACAATTATGATGCATCATCTATCAAGGCAGAATTTTGAAAAAAGAGAAATGTTACACTAAAACATAGATGTCTCAATTCCGACAGTATAGATCTGTCTGTATAAAGCTTATTGTCTCAAGCTCTTTGGTCCCCATTTACATGACAGTATAAAAATTGTTTCAAAAATTTCAAAAATTTGTAAATAAGTACAACAAAAATTTGAAAATAAGTACAACAAAAATTTCAAAAATTATAAAATCAATTCATCAGCCTATCTTCTCTTGGCTTTGTTATAGTCAATGATGCTTGACTCCTCCAATAAGACCAAGCATTCCAGTCCAGAGAATCTTTCTGAACCATTAGTGCCTCTGACCCACCTAGCACATTTTAAGCTGCATTTTCGTGACTATTACCTCTTCATTTAACCTATTAATCTTTTAATTTTATGAATATCAAATATCTAGCTCTTAAGACAAACAGATGTGTCTCAGTGAAATCCCTATATCTAATGAAAATAATTAGATAGGTTAATTACTCCAGTAAACTGTATTTTAAAACTTCTTCTAAAGTATTTAGCTCTTATAGATTCTGTCTGAGAGGACTAGAAATACCCTATATTATGGCTGAAATACTAAGTAAAGACTCAGCTGCTGCTGGAAAATGACAAAAATGCTCCCTTTTGTTTTAAATAAATTGCAAATGCTTCCAATACGCGAATAATGTAAACTTGAAAAATGGAAAATATTTGTGAACCTAATAAGCTCTTTTGAAAGAGAGAGACAGGATTAAACATTACTTCCCTACATATGTGGTGTGACATTTTTGTTTTGTTCCAAGTTATTTTACTTTTTGTGCGACTCTGGAGTTTGTAAACATGCCATAATTTTTGGTAATTACATAATGATGATTTCATGGTTCTCACTTAGTATAAAGGTGGCTAGACAGGGCAGCAAAATTGATTTTCTTTTTTACCTTTGTGGAAAGAAACAAAAGGAAATTGAATGCAAAATCTGCATTAAGACTATATTAGAATTATAACTCGATGATCTGTTACACATGAAATGAAAACCAGGTGCAGCCAAGTATTAGTTACTGTGCTACAATATTCAGCCAGTGGGTTAAGTTCAAACAACCCTTTGTTTAACCCATGCCTTGTTTTGTAACCCATAATGTTCCAAATGCATATGACCTGAAACGATCTCTTGTCTCCTCTTGCCAAAGGTACTCAGAGGCAGGACTGTCCCTAGGCAAAATCGTGAAGTAGGTGAATCTTGTGTTCATTCCCTACCCTTTTGCAATGACAATCTCACCTCAGATTCTCTCCACCTTCCTGTCACCAAGTGCCTACTCCAGTTGCTTACCGCTCTGGATTTACCCTCTGTTCTCCAGGGGGCTCATGCTGGTTCTTGTTGTCCAATCCCTCTTTGATTGTATAATTTCCCTGCCCCAAAAATGTTTAGTGGCTCCCCCAGAGGAGCCAGGCAATGAAGGTTCTCCCTCCCTTTGAGCCTTAATTCCCACTGTCCCCGCACCACAATGTTCTACTGCAAGTGAATCACCCACCTTACCCTTTTTATTTCTGTATCTTTTCCATGCTATACCTTTTGTGTGAGCTGGCCTCCACCTCTCATCTCCATCTGTGGAAATCCTAATCATCTTTCAAGGTTCCAGTCATCTGTGTGTCCTCCACATGGCTTCCCTGATAATCCCCAGCCTCTCTCCTCTACACCTCATTTATACCACTCATATGGCACTTACCACATGTTGCTTTGTACTATAATATTTATGTATGTGTCTTGTCTCCAGGCACTGTGCTGGGCGCTTTACAAACGTAATCTCATTTAAATTTCACAACAATCCAATGAGGTAGGTATTACTAAATCATTTAACAGTTGAGGAAACTGAGGTTCAAACAGGTTAAATAATTTGCCCAAGGTCACACTGCTAGAACAGAACAGAGCTAAGACTTGAACCCAGGTCCAAAATATATATTCTTTCCACAAAACCATATCGCCATCTATTTTGTTCTTTTTCATCTTCTGAAAGAAGAAATAAAGGTTTAAGATACAGGAAGAAGCCAACTTAGGCTTTCTGATTATCACATGCATATTCAACAGAAGGGTAGAGTTTATTGATAATTACTATGTTCCTAGCTAGAGCTGATTTGTTAACTATAATACATAAGGAATTCAAGTAAAATGTGAAAGATAAAAAATCCTTACCTAAAGTTGCCAGAACAAACAAACATGACATAAGAAGAGAATGTTCAAAACAACTCATAATTTAAGAAAGGCTAAATAATTTAGCATTGGTCTCTGAGCACTATTGGAAAATAAGTACAAGGAAAAGAAGAAAACGTGAGGTTGACTAAGAAAGGCTTCCTATAAGTCCTCTAGGATTTAAACAATCTGTGGTGGTTAGGAGGCTGAAGGTATGATTTCATCCTAGATCTCTCACAAACAAACAATATCTCTATTGAGTGTAAAGCCCATTTTTTCCTTCCACTTCTAGTGTGACATCTTGACTAAGTTAGAGGAAAGAAGATGAGTATTTCTAAGAAAGAAATCTCATCCCCAATGGATAACTTTTACAAATGCCCTCTCCAGTAGCCAGCCATAACCCTGGATTATGAGCTGTACCCTGGACATGTCCATTCTGGAGAGTCTTCAGCCTAGAGCCAGCCTCCCATCGGTCACATGGCAGAAGCCCCATCTTGGGAAGAATTTAGACTTAGTATCTCTTTGTGTGTGTGTGTGTGTGTGTGTGTGGTTTAAAGGATTGATTTATTTGAGAGTGAGAGAGCATGAGCAGGAGGGGCAGAAGGAGAAGGAGAAAGAATCTCAAGCAGAATCCATGCTGAGCATGGGGCTCAATGTCCCATCACTGAGATCACAACCTGAGCTGAAACCAAGAGCTGGACGCTTAACCAACTGTGCCAACCAGGCACCCCAGGATCTCTTTGTGTTTTGGCACCACTCCTTTTGCTTCTCATTTTCCAATCTCCCAGCTTGTCATATTATCAATTACATATTTCTTTCACATGGGTGAGATGCAGTTATCATTAAACATGTGCTCTCAGTTCACCGCTGTTAACTTCTGACAGTCATCTCAACTTTGCTTGCCAAACTCCTTCTCAATTTATGTATGCTCCCAGTATGCCAATCCCATTCATATATGGCTCTCCACTGTTGTTCTTTATACCAATCTTAATAACAATTTTAAAATCGTTTGGCAAAAATAATGAGTGTGATCTAAGCTTGAATATAGCAGGGCATATTGGACTTCAGGCCCTGTGTTGGAAAGCCTGCGAATTTCCATTTCAGTCATGTGTGGAATCTGAGGAATTCAATGAGCCCAACAGGAAAACTACTTTCACCTAAACTGAAACTCAAAACACAAAAGCCCTCTTTTCTTTTCTCTAAAGTTTTTATGATTTTTTTTTGTTTTCTACAAAAGTCCTCAAAGCTAATTCATTTTTTCTTTTTCTTTTGAAATAATTATAAATTCATGGGAAATTGCAAGAGAAAGGTATAAGGAGGCCCTGTGTACCCTTCACCCCATTTCTTTCAATTGTTATATCTTAATGTAATTATAGTACACTATCAAGGCCAGGAAATTGACATCAGCCTCATTCACTTTTAAATTTTAAAAAAGAAAGAAAAATGTCTAACTTGACGATGACCGAGTCAGTTTTGTGTTTCATTCTACATTCTGTTTCTACTCACAAGCAGTAAACAGACTGACAGTGTTGAAGGAAAAGGTGGTATGGCCATACACCCACAGAGAAAGTTCTCCATATTGCTGGAGGTGATCATCAGGTCTCATGCAGACCCTAGGTCAGTGTCATAGGTGGTGGAAGGGAGCCTCAGAAGACCTGGGCTGGAATCTGATTCTGCCTCCAATTGGGTGACCTTGAGCAAGTCACTTGACCTCTCCAAACTTCAGTGTCTTCATCTATAAAATGGAGAAGCCATTTCTCCTGCCTACTTCATAGGGTTGTTGTGAGGATCAAATGTGATGATATGTATGAAGGAAGGAGGTAGGCTGTGAATCAACAGTCATGAAGTTTATTATTCTTTTCTGAAACTATGCCTGTTACAGCAGGTTAGTTTTTCCAAGGTGATTTTATTCTTAGAAACAGAACAAACCCACCTCCTTATTAGCTACAAGGCCTAGAATTTCTATTATCTCTAAATGACCTTGCCTTTCTACCACTCTTAGTAGGACAGGTACTAGCAATATATTGGACAAGCACTCTCTGACTCATTATCTACACACCCTGAGGCATACCATCTATTTTAAAACAAATGTTTCTTAACATTTTCTTCTGAAAGGTCGAATGCATTTTGAGTAGCTTTTATTTTTATCCTGACCACAGGATTTATTCCTGCCTTTTTTTTTTTTTTTTAGTCATGAGACATATAATAGGTGCTCTTGACAATAGTGAGAAATTACAAGGATACCAGATTAGACAGCGGATGGTTTATGAAGTAGAAATGGAAATCATCCAAACTTCATTGTTCTTTGGTTTGTCTGGATATATAATACAAATTCCTAACTTACTGGTGGATTCTGATGTGTCAGTTGTAAAAATGCTAGTCTTGGCAGTAAGGGTGGAAAAATGTATAGGATAAAATAGACTTAAATCATGGAAAGTAAGGTAATAGTATTTATGTGTACTGAATGTTTTGGGCACCAAGATAAAAGTCTTAAGATTTGTTTTCTCCTCTTTCTTCCTGTATACAGGCTGGCATGGCTCTGACCTATGACCCCACAGCCGCCATACAGAATGGGTAAGTAGACCACATTTTCTCTATTTTAATTGCTAAGGTATCTTTGATCTCTGGAATCAATACTGAAGAAAAATGTTCAAAACTGTCCTTCGTTTTAAATCTTTAAACGAAAACTTTAAACCAAGCACTTCGCATCATTGTACTTTTTTTCTTCCCATGTGTGACTCTGACTTTGTAGCATCTAACATGTCCTCTATTCCCACATGGTCTCTACCGACATTATGTCTCCCTCCCTCATGCTCTCTTTCTCTCTCCCTTAGGAAGAGTAAGGAATAGGATGTAAAAACAGAGCACAGATAGAGCTAAGCTAGAAGATGTATCTGTGTGTCTCTGAGATAAGAATGTTGCCCTGCTGATAACTGTAGAGTTTAGCTTCCAGTGATTTTAGTGTTTTCCCAGTTCATTCAAACATGAATAATGCTTTCGCTGTTTTCTTCTGGCTATCGAAGGAAGACAATGGACAGAATCAAGTTAGAAACTTGATGACTGTGTCTTCCCTCTTTATTTATTTTATTTTATTCTTTTATTTTTTGGAGGAAGGGGCAATAGGAGAAGGGGGTAGAGAATCTTAAGCAGGCTCCATGCCTAGCACGGAGGCCAATGTAGGGCTCAATCTCACAAGATCATGACTTGAGCCAAAATCAAGCGTCAGATGCTTAACCAACTGAACCACACAGACAGACACCCATCACTCATCATTTTAATAAGCATCTGGAAATTTATAGCCTCTTACTTAGATTAAGTCATATAGCCTAGGATTCTTCCTTGAGAAATAAAACTTAAACTACATGACCTAGCCTTTCAAAAATTCTGTGGTTCTGAGTGTCTTTGGTTGAAACTTTCTTCTCAGTTTCCAATCCCTTCTCTTTGCTTTGACTATCCAGGAATTGACAATAATTATTCTTTGGTTGGTTGGTTATTTTATTTTCACAGCCTTCCATCTTGGATTTCTCCATGGCTTCCAGTTTTCTGTCTTACAGTCTCATTAAATAATCAATCAGAATGAAGACCTCATTTAAGAACAATGTAGAAGGATAAAAAGATGCAAACTCTCTTTTCTATTTGGTCAGCTGCCTCTAATGAAAATCTGTGGGATGGTGGAAATATTTAAATATCTCCTATTCTTAGTTATTTATTTACTCAGTGATTTATTCATTCATTCAAAAAACATCCAGTGAGTCTACCAAGCACTTTGCTATGCTCTACAGATTTAAAAAACATTATATGAGACAAGATCTTTGCCTTCAAGGAACTCAGAGTCTATCCTTCCATTAAAGAGTAAACATGGATGGTGGGCTAGGGAAGGAGTCTAGTCCTTTCTCCCTTGTTGCTTGAAACTTCTCTCCAGGACCAAAAATTAAGGATTTATTCAGGAAGCGTGTTCTTATTTCCAGTAAGGTACTATAAACTTGGTGGGTAAAAAGAAGGAAAGAAATGAAGAAGAAAGTCCTCAAGAATCACATTGTGTAACTGGGGAAATAAAATAATTAACTCAAAACGTATGAAACAAGGTATTATATGCTAAGTGACAGTGATAGGTAATAGGTGTTATAATGGAAGGGAATAGCGTGTATTGAACACATACTATGTACCAAGTACTTTATATTTGTAACTTAAGGTGTTTGGGAACAGAACCAAATACATGAAAAATACATGTAGTTACAATTGGAAATGTATATACATAAATGGAAAATAGAAATAATAATTGAATGAATATATGTTCATCAACTGGCTTTAATAAGTGCTGATATTTTGCATACTCTATAGGTATATATGTTTCCATCTGTAATATTTATCTATATATCTATCATCAATTCTTTCTTACCCAAGGCTCTATGTGAAGGATCAGAAATGCAGCAGTGACCTGGACTGCAGTGAGAGAATGATGCTTTCTTATGCATTGTTTTAGGCAATTGTCTTTCTGATACATAATTTAAAATGACTGTCTTCTCTGAAGACATACTTTTCAAAGTGTTCTTCCTGATTTGTCACAAACCCAAAGAGAAAGTAGAAAGGAATTTCTATTCCTAATCTGAGCCACCAAAAGGGAGCTTTGGGTCAATGCCCTGTTAGAGGCTGTGAGGACCGCATTGGAACAGAGGGAACACTTCTCCTTTCTGCAGGGCCTCACCTCACATTTCAGCTCACTGCCCATATACTACATTGAGACTGGCTGCAGGTCCATCTGTGCACTTTAAATCACCCTCTCTGTGACATGTCTTTATCTGTACCTTATATTAACAGTGTTACGCTCTATCCTTGGAACTTTTTGACGAGTTGCAAAAATGGTTCACGCTTTTCACTGCCCACTTAAACATTTACAGCAGTGAATAGTTCCCTCATGAAACACATTTTTGTTAAGATGCTGAGGATACCCAGCTTCTTGATCTTATCATCTGATCTGCTTTCACTGATAAAGAACTGTAGGCCATCGACCAATCCCTCTCTTCAATACCTTCTTGTCCACTGAATATTCCTTTCAGCCTATAGAAATACTCAAGTCTCTTCCACCTATCAAGAGGGCAGAAGGAAAACAATTTTCATGCCTATAACATCACTTCTAGTGGCCACACTATTTTAACCTTCTCTTCACTGCTAAACCACTTCAGTTGTCTGTACACAGTCTTCCCATATTCTTTTCTAAGGAAGCCTACTAAATTATGAAGTCTGGTTCCAAACTTGACTGGAATTTCCTTTGCTGATGTTCCCAATGATCTCCAAATGTATCCATTATAATGGATGCCCTTTTAGTTCTTAGGCCATTTGGTATCTTGCCTTGCTTGAGTTATTGTTTTTACCATTTATACCTTTTTGGACATTTCTTATCTCTTGGATTCCACAACTCCATTCCCTGCTGATGCTCCTTGCTCTGTACTCTTCCTACTCACTTGGTCTTTTCTTATTCCTCCTCTTTTCTCTTTTCTCCACTTATACTAATCTTTCTCAGGGTTTTGTCTTTTTTTTTTTTTTTTTTTTTTTGTTNTTTTGGTTGATCTCATCCATTCCTCTTGCTTTTGGAACCTGAAGACTCCCAAGCTGACACTTGGAGTTCATAAGTAGATGCAGGGCACAATAATTATTCTTATTCTTTGGTTGGTTGGTTATTTTATTTTATTACCTGTGTTTCTAACTGCTTATTAGGTATTTCTCTTAGATATCTTTGTCTGTCCCAAACTGAGATCATTAACTTCCATCAGTGTTTCCTAATACAGACCAAACAAATTCAAATGAAAACCAAATATGAAATTTGCTTCTTTTTTCCCCAGTAATTCACTCTAAAGCCATTTAGGCCATAAACTCCAATTCTCTGGGTTCTCTCTTTTACAACTTTTTTTTTTTTTAAAGAGCTATTGATTTTTTTTTAAGATTTTATTTATTTATTTCACAGAGGGAGAGAGATCACAAGTAGGCAGAGAGGCAGGCAGAGAGAGAGGAGGAAACAGGCTCCCTGCTGAGCAAAGAGCCCGATGTGGGCCTCGATCCCAGGACCCTGAGATCATGACCTGGAGCTGAAGGCAGAGGCTTTAATCCACTGAGCCACCCAGGCACCCTCTTTTACAACTTTTTTGATAAAATTAGTCATTAAAACTTACTCAGTCTATCTTTGAACTATATCTTCACCCCAGCTGTTGCTCCTTGCCACTGGTTAAGTTTATTCAATCTCCTTTCCTACCTGTACTAACCTTTTACCTGTTTCAATTATAGCTTTCCTCTGAAACATTTTCACATTGATTTTTAAATTTATTTATATATAAATCTATGTATAAATGTATAAATTGATATAGTTATTATATTATGTATATTATTATATTTATTATGTATTTAAATAATTATATAAAATATATTCATATATGTAAACAAATCAATATATAATAAAGAAATATATTTTATATGGATAAATAAATAAAAATAAATAAATATATGAAAAAATATATAATATTTATATAAATAAATAAATAAAAATGTAATCATAGTAATCATCTCTCTCCCTGTCTGGTTTAAAGTATTAGGTAGACTTTCCTAACTACAGAATAAAACTCAAACTTCCAAGCATGGTGCGTGCGTGTGCGCGCACACACACACACACACACACACATACACACACACACAATAGTAATATTATATATAATATATATGTTATATATATAATATAATAATAATAAAACTCCATGACTTGATTCCTGAAAATTGTATGAACCTTCTGTGAACCTTCTCAGAATATCCCATGCTACTTTACACTTCTGTGTCTTATTGCTTATGGAATTCTCTCTGCCTGGAGAGAATGGTGATTTTCTTCCTTCCTCTCTTTCCTTCTTTCTCTAATTTTTTAAAATACTGCTGTCCTTTAAAGGATACAGTCAAGTGACTCCAGGCAGAGCTAGTTACACAATCAATCATAAGAGAAATAGTATAAGCAGTGGTTAAGAGTGCATACTCCAGGGCGCCTGGGTGGCTCAGTGGGTTAAAGCTTCTGCTTTCGGCTCAGGTCATGATCTCAGGGTCCTGGGATCGAGGCCCGCATCGGGCTCTCTGCTCAGCGGGGAGCCTGCTTCCCCCCCCCCCACTGCCTGCCTCTCTGCCTCCTTGTGATCTCTCTCCCGCTGTGAAATAAATAAATAAAATCT
>LNAC01000575.1:835212-950187 GCA_002007465.1 Ailurus styani
GATCTAGCAGACACCCTAACTCAGGCAGGAAGCAGTAACCTAACAGAGTGAGAAATGTTTATTGCTGTAGGAAAGAAACTGATCTCGTTTTACATAGAATAATCAGTATCCAAAGATACAGTTGTGACTCACTCTAATCCAATTAATATTCTTAAACATTGTTTAATGCTCACTGAGTTCAATTCAACATTTTTTTCTTTTGAATATCTGTCCATTGCACTGTTTAAAATCATTTTGGTGATGCATATTTGAAAAGGAAAAAGTTTATATTATATCAGAGATAACGAACATGAACACAATTCTAAATTGAGACAGTGCAAATAATATTGTGGTAGAAACACAAAGTACTATGAGACCTATGTATATATTAACTTTTATTTGTACAAAGTCTTTCTGAAAGAATACAAAAGAAATGATGACAGTAGTTCTCTGAGGAGGGCCAACCAAGTACTACAAAGTGGGGAAGAGAGGGAGATTTACCTTTCACTGTTTATATTTTTATATTCTTTTCAAAAAGAAAAGTAAAGNTTTTATATTATATCGGAGATAACGAACATGAACACAATTCTAAATTGAGACACAGTGCAAATAATATTGTGGTAGAAATACAAAGTACTATGAGATCTATGTATATATTAACTTTTATTTGTACAAAGTCTTTCTGAAAGAATACAAAAGAAATGATGACAGTAGTTCTCTGAGGAGGGCCAACCAAGTACTACAAAGTGGGGAAGAGAGGGAGATTTACCTTTCACTGTTTATATTTTTATATTCTTTTCAAAAAGAAAAGTAAAGAAAATTAACATCATAGGACCACAAAGAAGAGGCATTTGTGTTCTAATGAGGGATTAGGAAGGCTTCTTGATGGAGAACTGACATGAACATTTCCTCATACAGATGCCCCATATCATAGCTAAAGAACATATTTTATGACCCCTTGCTTTCCCATAAGTGTACTAAGCCCCAGAGCTTTCTGAGTTTGTGGCTGGGTTGTAGCTAGTAGCTTAAATTGTGTCAAGAGTTAAATATGTTTTGAATTCCATAACCTCTGCGTTAATATAGCAACATGAAATTGAAATAAATACTCCCAAATTGAGCTCAACTTTAGCTAATGGAGAACAAACATTTATAACTACCAACCATGGTGAATCTATCCTGTTTGAACTTAGATGGTAGAAAATGTCAGTTCTGTTATCTGCCTGCATCTATCCAAATTATTGTTTTCAAAAAAATTAGTTCAGTGTCACATAGATCTAAGGCTTTGAAGTTTATAGTGAAGATGTGTCTGGATCACAATGGAAAAATGAAACCTTAGTACTTTTTACTCTAGGCTAACTTACAAGAATAAAAATGCTTATTCTTCTTTCAGAACTGTCTGGCATAAGTCTACAGTTTGTTATTAGTACTCCCCTATTGCTTTTTTAGCAGTCCAATATGAAATTCCATCACTTTCAAATATGAGTGTGGGAGATGGGAAATAATCACTCCCCATATTCAAAATCTCATCTTTCCATTGTCCTTTTCAGCATAAGCTGCTGTGGAAAAGCCTCTTGGATTGTTTTATTTGAATAAAATGTATTTTCTTGAGAGGGACATGAAAAAAAAATGTTTTCTGTAGCACTGGCTTGCCAGCTGTTGTATATGGGCACTTGATATTAAGTGATACAGAAACCTTATCTTATTATACTAGGAAGGGAATCTAATGTGAAGGATATGGTGATATTACAATAAAAATGACCAATAACTTATTAATCTTGTGCTATAGTGTTACCCTGAGGATAGTGTTCGTGGTTCTGACTCTAACAATATTGCCTGTGGACATGAAAGACGGGCCAGTGCTGTTGATTTCAGTGTGCAAATAGGATTTTGTGTGGTTTTCTTCAGTAAAAAACCCTGGGGTTATTGATATATTCATGTTATTTTTATTGTCAGTAAAATAGGGTTTCACCATATTACTACTGACGGCCAAATCCCCTGAAGATGACTTTCCTGCAGGNAAAATGCTTATTCTTCTTTCAGAACTGTCTGGCATAAGTCTACAGTTTGTTATTAGTACTCCCCTATTGCTTTTTTAGCAGTCCAATATGAAATTCCATCACTTTCAAATATGAGTGTGGGAGATGGGAAATAATCACTCCCCATATTCAAAATCTCATCTTTCCATTGTCCTTTTCAGCATAAGCTGCTGTGGAAAAGCCTCTTGGATTGTTTTATTTGAATAAAATGTATTTTCTTGAGAGGGACATGAAAAAAAAATGTTTTCTGTAGCACTGGCTTGCCAGCTGTTGTATATGGGCACTTGATATTAAGTGATACAGAAACCTTATCTTATTATACTAGGAAGGGAATCTAATGTGAAGGATATGGTGATATTACAATAAAAATGACCAATAACTTATTAATCTTGTGCTATAGTGTTACCCTGAGGATAGTGTTTGTGGTTCTGACTCTAACAATATTGCCTGTGGACATGAAAGACGAGCCAGTGCTGTTGATTTCAGTGTGCAAATAGGATTTTGTGTGGTTTTCTTCAGTAAAAAACATTCTACCCTGGGGTTATTGATATATTCATGTTATTTTTATTTTCAGTAAAATAGGGTTTCACTATATTACTACTGACGGCCAAATCCCCTGAAGATGACTTTCCTGCAGGCGAAATCATGTCCTATTAGTGACCTTGACTTGCATATTCTGAACTTCTGGAGCCCACTTGCTTTAAGTGCCAAAGAATCAAGTAACTCTTTGCATTCCTTAAAAATATTAACTTTTTTGAAGGCCAGCTGAGAGTTCTATAGATAGATATACTTAGTTAACTCTCTTAGCCACTGTGGCATTTGGTATTTTGTTCAAATGCAATCTCTCCAGAAGCAACTAGTTCATATTCCTAAGGCAAGTTTTCTCATCCTTAACACTACAACATTTTGGACCAGATGATTTTTCGTGTGGGAGCTGCCCTGTGCATTGTAGAATATTTAGCAAAATCTCAGACCTCTATCCGCTGGATACCAATAACAGCCCACCCACACAGTTGTGACAACCAAAAATATCTCCAGATCCTGCCACCAAATGTTCCCTGAGGAATGAAATCACTTCTAGTTTAGGACCACTGGACAGAGTATAAAAGGAACATTTATCATACACGTAAATGCTATGTGAATTTTAGCAAAAAAAAAATGCGTGTGTGTGTGTGTGTGTGTGTGTCTTAAAAGAGTAAACTGTTCCCAGGAAAATGGTTTAAGAATTAATTCCCAGTTTTCTATAATAGCATTTTCAAGGCATAATGCATATATTATGAAATATAAAAACATACAAGTCACATATTTAGAATGACCTTAGCTTTGTTATTATAGCTAAAATGTTCTGCCGATTTTATCTTTCCTGTTCCCCAATAATACCTATGCCTAAAGCATCCTTTTGGATGTTCTTTCTTTTTTTTTTAACGTCATGGCCATGTGGGAGTGTTTTTAAACCCTAACAGATACATGGCAGGGACTGAGAAGTGGAGAGATTGGGAAACTCATCCTACAGTTCTCTCTCATAGAGCCTGGCCTGATACATTTTCTTTAGATATGGTACCTCTCTGCCTGAGATGCAACAGCAGCCTTTCTTGTTTATGGTTTAAGCAAGTTTATGTTTGCACTTGGGAAGAGCTTATTTCAGAATACCAGAATTAGGGAATCAAGACAGTGTGCTGAGTCTCTTCTTCCCAGTACATTTTCCATTCTAAATAACTCTCTGACGAGTGGCAGTCTTGGAACTTGCTGGCAAAGATGAAATATCATTCTTGTGTGCTGGATAGGATTAGAGCAAATAGAAAAAATGCACTAAATTTTCCCCCAAAGGGTCCCTTTGTAAGTATCAGTTTATTTGGCTGGTTTCTTTATGTTTCTCCTCCCTGTTTTCCCCATAAAATTCCTTGTAAACTCTGCTTGTCAATCCAATCCTCATTGCCTTCACTTTTGATACTTTAGTTGGTACATTTTACACAAACCAGCCATGCTCAAGTGAGATGCATGATTCACTCCATTGGTGGGAGAGGCTGAAACTGGATTTCTAACAGAAGTTCAACCACCGCATGGTGAATAAGAAAGACTGTGAGGTGATTATGGAATAGCCACGGGTGGAATGGGGTCCTTATGAGCCCCAAACAAGTCTTTTTGTTCTCTTCCTCATAAATAAGATCTGTCAAGGATAAGACCCAAAGGGAATTTTTAAGTGCAATTCATGATTTTTGTAGAAAAGGACTTTTTCCCCTAGTTGCTAGTATAGTCACATGCTTAGAAAGCAAGTATTGATTAATCTTCCACTGAACATTTACTGACATGTAATGTTGGCCTCTCTTTGGGTTCTCATCCATCAGCTTTCTACTGGCTCAGGAACCCATCTTCTATGCTCCCATCATGTTGGCATTGGCCATCCTATACTGAAATCAATTTAAGACTATAGTCCCCCAATCCTTGCTTGAAGACTTTTACAGACTCTAGGATTAAAGAATTTCCTCATTAAATCCTGGAAACCTTGAAATCTAGCTCTCCTACATTCAGGGGGAGTCTGTAGAATGCTTCTTTAGAAGGGTAATTCATGAGAGTCTCTATTCAAAATATCAGTGACCTCTGAGGGGTGAAGTTTTTGACCCTGAAACTCCAACCTCAGTGATGCTATTAAAAAAAAATCAAAAGTAATAGTTGATTTTTGCTAAGAGTACAGCAAAGTGAAATAATGATTTTGTTACCACTGAAACCCATTTTCTGAATCTATCCTCACATCAGTGAAGTAATCCATCAAAAGCAACGTGTTTTGTTTTTTTTTTTTCCATTCTGTGGCTGGCCAGTGTGGCCTTTCATTTACCAGTGAGACAAGAAGGAAGAAACATGATTTGAAAATCTGCTGACGAATTTGAGTGTTAGGTAACGTGTAAACTCTATGAGGTATAGTGTGAGCAAAGATGACTGTGTCACTGATTTAAGTACGTAGAAGCTGCCCTTTGAAAGATGGGTAGAAAGATCTGATTTGTGAGACCCTGATCTTGCCCACTATCATTTTATAATTGTTCCGCAAAGGGCCCTGAGAGACTCAAAAACTCAGTGCTTTTCACAGAATCGACAGGAGCATATCACAGAGCTCCAATATCTCCCCGACTGAATCCAGAAAATATTCCTATCCCCAGCTAGACACAAATCACAAATTGTCTACTTTCTTCTGTTTTCAGGGAGAAAATACTTAGCTTGGTTTCTGCATGAGTCCATGGACTTCTGCCTAGCACAAATTATACAGAACTCTGTAGGAGCTGACCCCATTCTCTTGAATGAAGAGATAAATGCAGTTTGTGTACACATAACATTGGCCCCCTTTATAAAGCTTGGTGCTGTCATTTCGCCTTTCCCTCAAAGAGCTTTAGCATTGCCTGAAAAGAAGAGAAGAGAAAAGAAAAGGAAAGGAAAGGAGAGAAGAGAAGAGAAGAGAAGAGAAGAGAAGAGAAGAGAAGAGAAGAGAAGAGAGAAAAGAAAAGAAAAAAGAAAAGAAAAAAAAAAGAAAAAGAAAAGAAAAGAAAAAAATAATGCCCAGGGCTTTTCTCCCCCTGTTGGTTAAACATACTATTACATTCATCTGACATAGATTTTGTGCAGCCAATTTTATAAGATGACTCAAAGTTGTCATTTTGTTCAGAACGATTTATTTCTCTTAGTGGCATCAAATGCTGTAAATCTCCTGGAGGCTCCTGTTCACAGCTGGTGGAGAAACATGAGGGTGGAACTCTGTCTTTCCCAGAGGTGCTTGGTAGCATTTGATTAGAAGCCAGGCATGCAGCAGCTTCATGAATCTTCTTTTTTTGTTTTCTGTTTGCAGATTTTATTCTTCACCGTACAGTATTGCAACCAACCGCATGATTCCACAGACATCTATCACGCCATTCATTGCTGCTTCCCCTGTCTCCACATACCAGGTATGTCCAATTTACCTGCACCTGAGGAGAGGTCTTTCTCTCTGGCCAATAATAGATGATATCAAGGCAAAAGGGACACAGTAGAATTTTAATTGTCCTCAAACGCATTAGTCACATCTTAATGTAATAATACTCAAGTTTTAGCCCACATTTGAAGGGCTTGTTTGCATCTATTTCACTGAATAATAAAGTCCACCATGCTCTTCATTCTTCCTGCTGAGTTTTTATGATTATGCTCCTTTCCAGCCAACATTAGTGCAGTCTTCTTGCCACTGAGAACTTACTTTGTTGGTTGTCGGTTATTTGGGTTGTCACGTTCCCTATTGTGTCTTCTCTACAAGCACACGTCTGGCATTCCCCTCACTCACTCCAGGATATTTTATCGTTGTCATCTCATTTTGTCACAGTTGTCCTGTGTGCCCATGTAAAGCTACATGGACAGATGTTAAATCATTTTCCCTAAGAAATAGGGAGGACTCTCAAAGTGGTAAAACATTATTCCTACTTCCTGCTCTTACTTCATTCTCAGTCCCGAAGAGGGCAAAAGAGACCTCACGGGTTCCACATGTTGAAAAACAAAAAAAGCCAAGACTCAATGTGTGTCCTAAAGCAGATGTTGTAGCCAATTAATTCTAAGTACACAAGTGGATTAACATACTCATACTTCTCCCTCAAAAGAATACTCCTTGTCTTATTCCTTTGAGTTATCTAATGTACTATTACTCCCTACTTCTCTTTACCTCGTATTGTTCTTCAGACAATTCTTCTAATTCTAATTAGACAGTGCCTATAGATGCTACATATTGAGGGTGCCTAGTGTCACTTTTCAAAACTTTGGAGAGAGAGAGAGTGAGAGAGTGTACGTGTGTGCTTATATGTGTTTCTCTGTATTTTGCAGATGGTGGGGGTGGATGTTTTATGATGGGTAAAACTGTAATGTTGCTGACTGCTACTAATTCAGTGAAGTTTCACCTTATTCAACCATTGCATACTTCATTTCAGGATGTCCCAACTGTCAGAGCATCAAACTTGAGACTATATACATTTTTCCTTAACTGATTCCCCCTGAAGCAGATCATTTTCATTCTTTTTCTGCACTTAGATTCTTGATACATGTCGGTAGGTAAACAGAATAGATTTTCATGTGAATTGCATTTGAGGGTCTCAGAATGGATGATTTCTTAATTGCCTTTTCTTGGGACCCATGAGGCTACGTGCAGGTGCTGTTCCATTTTTGTTCTTCCTGCAGGCCTGCCTGGTTGTAATGTGTGTTTTTGGTTTTTTTGTGTGTTTTTTTTTACCCATTAAAAAAAATCTTGGCCTGTGTTTCAGCCAAGACCACCCAATGAGCCCCAGTGTAGAGAACTTTGGTGACATGAATAAAATATCCGTAGAAAAATGATTTCACTTGGGAGGGCTCATAAGTGGAACTTAACTCTAGCTCCTTTTTCTCCAAAAAGGAATCAGAGCAATTTCCTCTGTTGTTGATTCTCGCCTTTCACCACTTTCTTTTTTCTTTTTTTTTTTTTTAACCTGAAGTGCGTTGGCAATTTTGTTAGTGTGAGCATATTGAAAATAAATGTCTCTATGAGACAATCAGCACTTACAAGCTGACTTTCTCATTTGGCTGATAAGGCACATTTCTGAACAGTTGGTTGGCTCAAATTCTCATTTTTATTTGCCATACCAATTACCATGAAAGAAAAAAATCACAAACTTGCTTAACTTGGGTTTAACCCAAATCATTCCCCCAAATTTCTGATTGATCTCTTTAATTCTTCCCCCAACTTTTACCACTTGGATTTATTTCCAAGATGGGATCACTTGAGAATTTGAAATTAGAACCAATGACAGAAAAAGAGGAAGTCTTAGCTGTCAACTCTTCATACTTACATCTATCCCTGGGAGTTGACCTAGGTAGGAGGTCCCTGAGGCTTCCTAAGACTCTAGCCTCTGACACCAACCTTAGATTAAATAACTCCAAGGCCCAGCCTGGTCCATGTGGCACTGCAGCCAGTACTGGTGAAGTAGGAATTGGCTTTACATTTTACCGTGTTTTGGGGACCAAATTAATCAGGTCCAAGAACTTTCTTTCTATCCTTAGTTCTGAGCACTAATTAGCTATAAAGTCAGATGGACTCCACTTTCTTATGACCTAGTGTGACTCCACTGAACGCAAGAACCAAGTTCTCTCTGTGATTGCTTTGTGCTAATAAATGCTGTTTGATGCATAGGTCCAGAGTACTTCATGGATGCCTCATCCGCCATACGTTATGCAACCAACAGTAAGTGTTCTCAGTCACCTGAGGCTAAATATTTCTATTATCCAAGTGCAAGCTTTTGTAATGCATAGAAGCTTTGGGGTAAAGCTTTTGTTATATTCCATACCTCTTTCAGGCAGCCATATTTTCCAGATGAAAAGCTGTTCCTGAAATTCTACAAAAGCATGTACAATAGATAGATGGTAGAGTTAGAAAGATATGAAAGAAAGAGAAAGAGAGAGATGAAAGATGAGACAGAGAGAACAAACTGGAGGAAATAGCGGTCGACCTCCTAAGCTGATGCCTACCATTTGTTATGAATGGGAAATTTCTACTTCATGCAGGAATTCTGAACTCTGGACAATTAAATTCATTTATAAGGGGAAAGTCTTCCTGTTTTACTTCTCCTATTATACTCTGTTCTTTTTGGATGCAGTTTGATGTGCTCTAGAGGCAATTTTTAGTATCATGGCCAAGCATTGACTCAAAGCAATATATTTGAAACATGAAGATAGTTGCGTACTAATAGATGAAGATATATATATATATATATATATATAGCAAGTTTGCTAGACACGTTTTTTTAGGTTAACTAACTAGAGCCATTCTCTTCTTCTTCAGTGGAAAAATCTCTTCTAAAAATATTCAAACTCTATTTTCTACTTGCTGTATTTCCCATTTTTTGACACAATATTATATAAATCCCAAGAGAAAATATTACATATTTCACTAGAATCTAGACTGAAGGCTAATGATTCCATTTATCTTTGTCTAAGTCTTCCAGGTTTTCTAGCTCTGTAGAAGTATAAGATAGAGTTATTTCAATAGTAACATATTTATGAGAATGGGAAGTAGGAGGTAGAGCACTAGACAGAAGGTCATGTGACAAGGTCCCTGGTATACTCTCCCGGGCGTGCTCACATCTGTGCCTTTGTTTCCGTTTCTGTCACTATATTAAGGGACTATTGGAAGGATCAATTAAGAGCACATGTGAAAATAGTTTTTAAGTATGACATGCTATACATTATTATTGACATTATCCTTCTTACTGTGGAATGTATTAGTTGTACAAAGAAAAAGCAATACTACATTTTAACCCATTTGAAAACTAAATATCAATAAGGTAGCACACATTAAAGACCAGAGAACTAAATTCAGAGACATCCATTTCTTAGAGTCAAGGGATCACAGCACCTCCTTTTCATATTTGAGCTTTGTCCATTTTTTTTTTAAATAAGGAACATTCCACATTGCTCTTAATGTTTTGATAGTTTGGTTTTTATTTAAAGAATAATATATATATATAGCTTAGTACAGCAGAACTTTAGACCATATTTTTCAAATTCTTCTGTTTACTCTTATTTTACACACCTTGGAGGCTTCCTGAGTTCATCTGGTCTGTGTTCTGTAAATCACACCAACATACAATGAATCTAGGCTACCCTTTCATATCCAAGTCATGAGATAAAATACAATATACACTGCCAAACTAATATATAGCACAGACTGAGCCAATACAGGGAAAGGGAAGTTCGGCCAAGTTCTAAAGTGGAGATTTTCTAGAAGGAAGCAACTACCTTATAAAAATTAGTATCTTCATCTACAGGGCACTAATGCTAACTTAGTCCTCATACTGAGGTGATAGATCACCTCATTGTGGCCAAAGGGAATGCATATCTGGCAAAACCCAAATATTTTCCCAGATGTCAAAATATGTAAGATTCTACCAGTATTTCTATAACTGTGATCAGAAGGGAAGATGTTTGTATGTGTCTTTATTTTAGCTGTCACTCAGGATATTAGCAAAATTTTCTTCCTCTCCTACTCCATCCCAGCATGGCTTCAGCCCCATTTTTGGATGTATTATTTCTCATACATGTTCCTCCAGCAATAGCTGTGTGTGTGTGTGTGTGTGTGTGTGTGTGTGTGTGTGTGTGTGTGTGTGTGTGAATTTATCCCCTTGGATATTCCTTGCTATGGCTACTGCTCACTGATATCTTATCACTTCCCATGACTAGACAGTGCATCATGTTTGAGTTTAGGTTACTGGGTTTAAAATATAATATTTGTGGCTGGGGCAGATTCCTGGAAAAAGGAGTGCCTGGGCCACCCACCACTTTGTTGTCTTTAACATGGAATAATTGGTTAAACAGTGTCATGGAAACAGAGTTTGTGCCATCAATCTTTTCCCTGTAACAGTCTTGCTAGTTGTCTATATTGCATAAATAACCTTACCCAACCAGTCTTAATTTCATCATCAAAATGGGAGTTAAATTAATCACTGTACAATTTATAAATACAAAATAAATAATAAATGATAAAATGCAAAAATACTTAAGCAATCTAAGGCAGATAAAATAAATACCTGGATCTGAGAAGAATGAATGAATGACGTGATGATTAATAGCATGAATTGTTGGTTAGGCTTCTTGAGATAGGAAACCTTTCTCTGTTATGGAACTCTGGGCAATTAAACTTTTTGAGTCACAGTTTCCTCATCTGTCATATAGACAGACTAATGCCTAAATAATTGTGCACTTCGTTCATTAAAGGAAAGAAGGCATTAAAGCTCCGAAAGTTGAGCTTGGCAAATAGCAAGCACTCGGCAAATTACTATTATTATTATTTAGTTATATAAGAACTCTGAACATTATACTTGAGATTAGCCCAATTATAGAAAATGAGAGTTGGTATAGAAGAAAGTTGAGCATAAGCAATAATCACCTATTTCTACCACATTCATATTATTTATTTAACTAACTTTGCTAATGAGTTTTTGGAGATAGCCTTATGGCTATAAATAAGACAATTTGCTTAGATTGGTACATTTTTCATTTACTTACTAAGCCATTCAATACCTAAACCAGGAAAGAAAGGCCTAATGCATACCTCCTTTATGTTAGTAACTGGATCCTACTTTACAGATAAATTCAAGGTATCACTATCTACATATCTCAAATACATTGCCCATAATTCTGATTTGCTTACACCTGTTCTCCTCCCTCATGTTTTCTCTCCTGCCATTTTGAGAAAATCTCATGTATAAGCTCGAAGTTTAAACATGTGTCTCCCCCATCACTATGAACTCACACTGACTCCTACACTGGAGCCAGAAGCCCTTCAGGTTTTCTTTCAGGCTTGACCCAAAGGTCTCCAAGGTTTCAACCAGGCTTGTATCCAAAGAAACTTCTGGAAAGTCTTAAAGTAGAACACTGCACCTCTAGTCTTTACCAGGGTAGATGAATGGTTAAAATGGGGTGAGGGGAGGAAACAGGTAATGAATAGCAAGAGAAAAATGAAATGATGGGAAGAAGGAAAAGGAATAAACAGGGGGACAAGAGAACAGAAAGACTAAGCATAAAATTGAAGTGTGCCGTTTAAGTTTGTTTCTTTAGAGATTTAAATTTCTAAGTTGTGTTGTATTATACTTTCCTGTAGATTTAGAAAAAAATTCTGAGAGGCTCTCACTCTTTTTCTTTCTTTCTTTCTTTTTTTTAAGAGAGGGAGAGAGGGTGGGAGGGGCAGAGGGAGAGGGAGAGGGAGAGAACCTTAAGCAAGCTATACACCCAGTGCTGAGCCCCACAGGACACTCCACCTCACGACCCTGAGATCATGACCTGAACCGAAATCAAGAGTCCCACTCTTAACCAACTGAGCCACCCAAGCACCCTGAGGCCTTTCACTCTTAAGGAAGAGGGGATAAAATCTCCTTGACTGCATTATAACTATCATCCTGGTGTTTGTGCAAGAAAACAGTTCTTAGTCAGTTAGTGGACTCTGGGACCTTATCAGGTCTCCTGGAAAGTTGTCAAACCCCACTTAGGACAGCAAGAGCATTTCTGTTCACACTTTGTCATTATTTCCTGAGCAGACACTGAGGAGAGAGAACTCACAACTTTAGGAATTTACTTTTTGCTGTGAGGAAGTAAAAATGCTGACTTTGTCAGTGCAATCAGTTATTCATTGCAGGCTCACAGTGCAGACTTCTGTACTGTATTTTGAAATTCCCTATCACACTGACAGAATTTTAATAGATGATGGATTGCACCAAATATCCACTCTGCATAGCATCAGGTTACATAGGAATCTTATATGAATGCACAATTGAAATTCCTGTGTTGCAATACATCGGATATTTCGTTAAATCTGTGCTGACAAGGCGAAAAGATGATAGTTCCCAAGAAGAAGCATAGTCCCATTCCCTTAAATTGTATTTAGGTTCATTTGAGTCATAAATCTTCTGTTCTTTATATGGTTAGCATTATATTATCTCAAGAAGAAAGGTCAGCTTTCATTTTTACTTAATTACAAATTGGTTATCTAATTACAGTAGTCTAAGAAATTCAAGATGCCCTATTGAATCATTGGATGGTTTGTTGCCATGCTTGGCTAAATTATGACTTTTTTGATTAATAAACTTTAAGTATACAGCTCAAGAGTAAATATAAACACCCCCTCTACAACAAGGCTGTTCAAGAAAGCTCTAAAACATTTGATTTGGTCATTCCTTATCAGCAAACAGACAAGACCTAAAGCTTAGTTTTAGAGGTTGTATCCTACAAATGTATAGGTGTGTTTTCTGCAAAAGCACATCACCTAATGTGGAAAGAACATTGAAATCATTTGAATTCTGTTTAGAAAGCAAGGTTTTCAGATAATCCTTTTACTCCAATGCTTGAGCTGAGCAAAAATCCGAAATCCCATAGTTTCATCAGCACAGTAATAAAGTCAAAATACTTTGGCTATCAAAGGAGTTAACTTGGTAAATATACATCTATAGGCCAAATCTTTTCTTGACTACATAGCAAAAACAAAAAGACAGTGACTCTAACCCATTTATACTCTTTCTACTGGAAGAGAATTCAAATGAGTGAGAATAATCTTTGGAGGAGCATCTTCTTTAGAACATCACCTCCTTTTAAATGTACTGCTGGGGTAAAATGAATATGAGCAAAACCATTTCCACAGGAAGTCTCTTAGACCTTAACTACTATTTTAAAAAAAAGTAGCACTGGCTCTCACTGTTAAATGTAACTTCAAAATTCTACAGTAAGTTTTTAATAATAATCTAAAAAAAAACATTAAACAATGAAACTCCAGGCTCATAATTCATAAGTGCATAGAGCATAAAGGACTTTCCACTCAAGAACCCTTTACTTACCAATTCTACTCTCCAGAAATAAAGCTAGTAAATAAATTTTTATGTCACCACCCAGTCAATTTTTTATGCATATGAAAGTCTGTGTGTACTTGTGTATAAATGTATATGTGTTTTTAACATCTATACAAGATCACGCTATAAGTATTGTATTGGAACTCGCTTTACTTTTCCCCAATAATAGAATGTACTGGATGCCATTGCATGAGTCATATATAGATCTATGTCAACTTTTTAAAATCTTCATAATATGCCATTATATAAATGCACCAAAAGACATTTAACCAATTTCCTATTCACAGTTCTTTAAGTTGCTTCTCATACTTGCTCGTAAACTCAAGACCTGTAATATTGAGCACTAAGAAAATATCTGTAGGATAAATTGCTGGTAGAAAAAGTATGTGTGTTTTAAGATTTGATACACATTATTGTCAAATCACACTTCAGGTGAGAGTGTCTGTTTCTCCATAGCCTCAATTAACACTGAGCATTCTCAAGTTTCAAATATTTTGTTAATGTGATAAATAGTGAATAGTACTTTGCTGATATTTTACTATTATTTCTCTGAATCCTAGAGGAGTTGAGTTGCTTTTCATGTTTATTGACTAGATTTTTTTTCCCTTGGAGCTCCAAGATCATGTGCTTTGTTCATTTCTCTTTTTGGGTATCGATCTCCTATTTTTAAAAGACCTTGTTGCAATTAGCCAGTTCAACATTGTCATAGACAATTTAGATATTTTGTTTACTTTTAATTTGATATTTTGGTATTCATCATGTAGAACTTTTGTATTTAGTATTACGTGTTTACTATTTACCAGTTTTTCCCTTTAGAGCAAGGATCACCAAACTTTTCTGTAAAGATCCAAACATAAATATTGTCATTTTTGTGAGCTGTATGGTCTCTTTCACACCTAGGCATTGCTATGGTTGTAGAGTGAAAGCAGCCATAGACAATACATAACTGAATTGGCACAGCTGAGTTTCAAGAACTTTATTTCCAGAAACAGGTGAGGGCCACATTTGATTTATAGGCTGTGTTTTGCCAGCCCCTGCTTTAGAGCATCTGGATGCCCATGTGAAATACCTTATGAAACATAAGATTTAAAACCCCATCGGTTAAAAATAAATAGTAAAACACCCTATGTCTTTATTTGTTTGTTTAGTGTTTTTATTACTTTTGTTTTTTTGTTTAATAACTTTTTAAAAAAATTGAGATATAATTGACATAAAACATTATACCACCGTATGTCTATTATTGTGTTTATAGTAGTTTTATTTTCAAGTTTTGTTACTTTTGGAGTTTATTTTGCAATATGATATGAGAGTATGATCGAATTTTTTTCCCCAAATGGATAACCAATTGTCATAACAACTTCTGCCATGTAAATCATCTATATTTTCTCCACTGATATAAAATTTTTTTCCAATTTTTATCATACAATAACTCTCTTTATATCTTTGGTATATATCTGGAATAAATTCTGTTCTGTTGATCTACTTCTTGACCATTACTCTAGTACTTTATCACTTTATAATACCATATATATTTGACAGGATTTAATCCCCATTATTTTTTTATTGTTTCTCAAGAATTTTTCTAGCTATTTTATATTTCCAAATTAACTTCAGTAACAGTTTGTCAAGTTAAAAAAGTCTACTAAATTTTTGAATGAGATCATCTTGAATTTATATATTAACTAATGGGAAATATAAAAATATGACACATGTACAATGAACTATTCTATCTAAGAAAAAATAAATCTTTCCATTTACCCAAGATATTTTACTTTCTCCCTTAGCCTTTTTGAGGTATAATTAACAAATAAAATTGTGACATACTTAAAGTTAGTATTGTTGTGGTTTGATACATATATACATTATGGAAGGACTCCCACCATCTAGGTAATTAACATGTCCATTTTCTCACATATTTATCTCCTGTATATGTATGTTAGAGAGAGAGGACATTTTAGTTCATTCTCTTAGCAAATTTCAATTATATAATACAGTATTATTAACTATAGTCATCATGATTTACTTAGATCCTCAGACTTCATCCGTCTCATAGCTGAATATTTGTATCTTTTATTTTTTCCTCAACCCCCCAAACCCTGGGAAACACTACTTTTCTATTCTATGTTTCTGAGTTTGAGTTAATTGATTGATTGATTGATTGATGTATTTATTCATTTTAGATTTTACATATAAGTGATACTGTACAATATTTGTCTTTCTCTGCCAGGCTTATTTCACTTAGTATAATGCCCTCAAGGTCCATCCGTGTTGTCATAAATAGCAGGAGTCCCTTCCTTCTTGTGGATGAATAATATTCCATTATATGTATATGCAACATCTTTACCCATTCATCCATAGACAGACACTTGGATTGTTTCCATATGTTGGCTGTTGTAATGTTGTACAATACTGCAGTGAACATGGGAGTGCAGATATCTTTTTGGGATCCTGCTTTCATTTTCTTGAATATATATACTCATAAGTGGGATTCCTGGATCATATGCTGTTCTAATTTTTATTTTTTGAGGAACCTTCATACTGTTTCCCATAGTGGTTGCATCAATTTACTTTTCCCATCAACAGGGCGCAAGTGTTTCTTTTCTCTACATTCTTGCTAACACTTGTTATCTCTTGTCTTTTTCCTAATAGTCATTCTGCCAGGAATTAAGTGATATCTCATTCTGTTTTGATTTGCATTTCCCTCATGCTTAGAGATGTTGAGCACCTTTTCACTTGCCTGCTGGGCATTTTGTCTTCTTCCACAGAAAAAATATCCATTCGGTTATTCTGCCCATCTTAAAAATCAGTTTGTTTGGTTTTTCACTATTGAATTGTATGAGTTCTTTATATATTTTGGATATTAACCCCTTATCAGATATAAAATTTGTAAATAGTTTTCCCCATTCTATAAGTTGCCTTTTCATTTTGTTGATGGTTTCCTTTTTTGTGCAGAAGCTTTTTAGGTTGATGGAATCCTACTTGTTTATTTTTGCTTTTGCGCCTCTATTTTGGTGTCAAATCCAAAAAGTCATTTCTAAGACCAAAGTCAGGTGACTTACCCATGGTTTCTTCTAAGAGTTTTACAGTTTCAGGTCTTCTGTTCAAGTCTTAACCCAATTTGGGTTGATTTTTCTGTATGGTGTAAGATAGGCATGCAGTTTCATTTCTTTTGCATGTGGCTGTCCAGTTTTTACAACATTATTTATTGAAGACTATTTCCCATTGCATATTATTGGCAACTTCGTTGTAAATTAATTGACCATATAGTGATGGGTTTATTCCTGGGTTCTCTATTCTGTTCTTTTGTTCTGTATGTCGCTTTTTATGCCAATCCCATACTGTTTTAATTGCTATAGCTTTATAATATAGTTTGAAATAAGCAAGTATATGTCTACAGCTTTATTCTTTTTTTGTTAAGATTGCCTTGGCTATTCAGGATCATTTGTGTTTCCATAAAAATTTTAGGATTATTTACTCTATTTCTATAAAAAATGCTGTTAGAATTTTGATAGGGATTGCATAGAATATGTAGATTGCTTTCAGAAGTATGGGCATTTTAACAATATTAATTCTTCCAATTCATGATCATGGAATATCATGCCATTTATTTGTGTCTTCTTCAATTTATTTCATCTCTGGTTAAATTTATTCCTAGGTAAAATCATTATTTTTGATGAAATTGTAAAATGGAACTATTTTCTTAATTTCTCTTTCTGGTAGTTTGTTGTTAATGTATAGAAATGCAACTGATTTTTAAATACTGATTTTGCATACTGCAACTTTGTTTATTAGTCCTAACAGTTTTTGGTAGAGTCTTCAGAGTTTTATATATATATATATATCTCAAGCCATCGGCAAATAGAGAGTTTTACATCTTCCTTTCTAATTTGGATGCCTTTCATTTCTTTTTCTTGCCTAATTGCTCTAGCTAGGACTTTCAGTACTATGTTGAAAAAAAAGATAATGAGAGTGAGGATTCCTTTCTTATTCCTAATCTTAGAAGAAAAGCTTTCAGCTTTTCACTATTAAGTACCATGTTAGCTGTGGCTTTCTTATATATAGTCTTTATTATGTTGAGGTGCATTTACTCTATACCTAGTTTGTTGAGAGTTTTTATCATGAGTTGATGTTAAATTTTATCAAATACTTTTTCTGCATCTGTTGAGAAGGTCATCTGATTTCGATCCTTATTTTGGTAATGTGATGTATCACATTGATTAATTTACAAATGTTGAACCATCCTTGTGTTTGCATTCCTGAAATACATCCCACTTGATCATGGTGTATGATCCTTTTAATATATTGTTGGATTTGGCTAATACTTTTTAAAAAATTTTTTCATCTGTATTCATCAGGGAAATGGCCTATATTTTCTGTTCTTATATTGTCCTTGTCTGCTGTGGTATCAGGGTAATGCTGGCCTTGTAAAATGAGTTTGGAAGTGCTCCTTCATCTTCTCTCTTTTAGAAGAGTTTGGGAAAGATTGGTATTAATTCTTCTTTAAGTATGTGGTAGAAGTCACCAGTGAAGTCATATGGTCCTGGACTTCTGTTTGTTGGGAGACTTTTGATTACTGATTCAATCTCCTTACTAGTAGTTGGTCATTCAGATTTTCTATTTCCTCATGATTTAGTCTTCATAGTTAAATATTTCTAGGAATTTATCATTTCTTTTAGGTTATCTAAATTTTTTGGTGTGAAATTGATCATAGCAGTCTCTTATGATCCTTTGTATTTGTGTGGTATCAATTGTAATGTCTTTCTCTTTCATTTCTAATTTTGTTTGAGTTCTTTTTTTTTCTTGATAAGGCTAGCTAAAGGTTTGTCTGTTTTGCTTATCTTTTCATAAAACCAGCTCTTAGTTTCATTGGTATTTTCTGTTGTCTTTTTAGTCTCTATTTCATTTATTTCTGCTCTGATTTTCTTATTACTTTTTTCCTTCCACAAAATTTGGGCTTTGTTTGTTCTTTTTCTACTTCCTTGAGGTACAAGATTAGGTGGTTTATTTGAGCTCTTTCTTTTTTCTTAGTGTAAGCATTTATCTCTGTTAACTTCCCTCTTGGAATTACTTTGGTTACATCTCATAAATTTTGGCATGCTATATTTCCATTTTCATTGGTCTCAAGACTTTTTTTTATTTCTCCTTCAATTTCTTCTTTGACTCATTTTTATTGAGTAACATATTGTTTATTTTTAAATTTTTTAAAGATTATTTATTTATTTTTCAGAGAGTGAGAGGGAAAGCATGCAAGTAGTGGGAGCAGCAGGCATAGGGAGAAGCAGGCTCCCCGCTGAGCAAGGAGCCTGAGGCGTGAGTCCATCCCAGAACCCTGGGATAATGACTTGAGTCCAGGGCAGATACTTAACCAACTGAGCCACCCAGGCATCCCTAGTAACATATTTTTTAATCAAGAATTATGTTATGGGTGCCTGGGTGGCTCAGTTGGTTAAGCATCTGCCTTCAACTCAGGTCATGATCCCAGAGTCCTGGCATTGAGTCCTGCATTAGGCTTCCTGCTCAGCGGGTACTCTGCTTCTTCTTCTCCCTCTGATGCTCCCCCTGCTTGTGCTTTCTCACTCTCTCTATATCAAATAAATGAATAAAATCTTTAAAAAAATTGTATCTCCTTACTTATATAATCTATACATGCACACTCACACACACACTTACACATATCATTTACATAATACATGCCATTCTTAAGGTACAATTTTCAGCTAATAATCTCCACTTTCTCATGTCAATGAATTTATTTATCTTCCCTAATTACATCTTCTCAACAATCCAAAAAATGCCTTTTATAAAGCTAGATTACCCAAATAAGGAAATAGTTAATGATCACACATTATATCTGGTTATTGTGTCTTTTAAATCTCTCTTAATCTATCAGGTTTTTTTTTCTCTTTTGTTTCTGGTTAGCTGCTTTGCAGAGTGTCCCAACTTTAAGAAGTTTCTGGTTGAATCTTCATGGTGCTGTTTATCCCGTTCATCTGCCTCATGTATGAAATGATTTTATAGC
This sequence comes from Ailurus styani, assembly GCA_002007465.1. Classification (NCBI taxonomy): domain Eukaryota; kingdom Metazoa; phylum Chordata; class Mammalia; order Carnivora; family Ailuridae; genus Ailurus; species Ailurus styani. The sequence continues at coordinate 854,610 of LNAC01000575.1, forward strand.
CAACTATTTTTCTGAATTTTTTATTATTTCCAGTACACAATTTCATTGATTCTCACATTTCCCAGACTATCAAAATAATTTCATTTTCTACCTCATTTCAGTTTTTATATTTCACAGTCCTTTTTCTCACCCAGTTGTATTGCAGTATATTCTTTGATTTTTTTCTTTATCCTAATGAGAATGCCACAATGAAGTATTTGCTTTTTTAATGTAAATATTGAAGTTAGTCAAAGTTCTTTTGAGAAAATACTGAGTTTTAAAAATTATTTTATTAATTTTACTTTATTAATATATTTGTAATTAATTATATGTAATTAATTTCAACAAATATTTCTTAAGGTGGAACCATTCTACAATAAACTCCTTTTGGTTATGATAAAGCCATCTTAGAACCATACTTTCTCCATTCTCCATTGTATTTATTAATGTTTTATTTATTATTTTAGCATCAGTCTCTATTAATGGAATTATTAAGTGTTATTATCTTTTAGGTGTACTATTTTTGTTAGATTTGATTTTGTTAGATTTTATTAGATTCTTATCAGAATTATAAGGGCTTTATAAAAATAATTTAGAAGGATTCCATTTCTCTAAATTCTCGAACAATTTTAAATATTATATATAGCTACGTTTAAAGATTTAAAAGAAGTCAAATGTGAAGCTATCTTGGATTTTGGGAAGAGACATATTTATTCTGCCAAGCCAATTAAAAAAATAATGTATTACTCCCATCAGATGTGTTCTCAGAAGACTAAAACTATAATGCATTTAGGACTTAGGAAGATCATGAATACATGAAGTGCTCTGTCAGACTGTTATAGAGCTGACAGGTTAGTTGCTAAATGATCAAAACAATTGTATTTTGAAATGGCATGGTCTTAATCAAACTGACATTGTTAGTTATTCCATGACCAGTTGTTGATCTTTTAGGACATATATATCTTAAATTAAATATTGTACAAATTAAAAATAACCAATCACCACTGGTGTAATAAGAAATTTTCAGACATTAGCATGTTGCAGATCAATAACTTGCCATTTTGAAGACTATATGGAGTTTTTATTTTATTTTTTTAAAGATTTCATTTATTTATTTGACAGAGAGAGAGAGATTACTAAGTAGGCAGAGAGGCAGGCAGAGAGAGAGGAGGAAGCAGGCTCCCCACTGAGTAGAGAGTCGGATGCGGGCCTCGATCCCAGGACTCTGAGATCATGACCTGAGCCGAAGACAGAGGCTTTAACCCACTGAGCCACCCAGGCGCCCTTATATGGAGTTTTTATATGACTCTCATTGTGGTACAATTTGAGGAATACTTTCCTGAATGTCCGCTTGGTTAAGTTTTTCTTTTATTGGGCCCCAGCTGTGCCAGTCATTGGCTCTGTGTTTTAGGAGATTGAAAGCCTTGAATTCAATGAGAAAAAAATCAACAAATAGTAACAAATATTCTTAAGCATCAAATATGTACAGAATATTCTTTTAGGTATTTTTGGAAATGAGAGTGAAGAAGGAATAATCCATCCTAAGGCATACAATCTAATTGTGGATATAAGTTCTATATACTTAGGATGGTATAATTAAAAATCTGTGAGTCATAGGATAGCTCTGTTTTTAACTTCTTGAGGAACCTCCATGATGTTTTCCAGAGTGGCTGTACCAGCTTGCATTCCCACCAACAGTGTAAGAGGGTTCTGGGTGTTACATGCAACTGATGAATCATTGAACCTTATATCAAAACTAACGATGTACTCTCTGTTGGCCAATTGAATTTAAATGAAAAAAAATCTGCAGCAGAAAAGGTATTAAGGTTAGCAATTATAGAATACTGAAAATGACAGTTAAGGACAGGGAGGAACAAAGACAGAAACATAAATTTAAAGGGTGATGTTTATGGGGTTAAAGGAAAAGAAAGAGGGCATTTCAGGTGAAAATAACACACAAAAATATTGGGGGCTGAGTTTCAAGTTATTCCAAAGGGCCGAGAGGCAGATAGCCTGCATTAAGTAAAGGGTTTATATTAGGGAATAAAGGAAAGATTTGATTGGAAAGGTAAATTGTGGTCTACTGAAGAACAAATTTTTATTAGTCAATCTGGCACACTTTTCTACACATTTTTATTAGCTTGATGGCCCCAGTGCTATTGTCTAGAGTTTAGGTTTATTTTGGAGAAAGGCTAAATTATGTCACTGAGGTATGTTAAACAGTCATAATTTCCAGTGAAATAATGGGTGAATCAATCACAAATGGAAACAAATTTTAATTTTTTTTTTGCATTATAAAGATGTCATTATACAAAGCTTCTGTTCAGAAGTAATTTTCTATCCATAGAGATATTTTTAAGGTAATGGTCATCTTTCAAGTAGAGCTTCTGAAAGCTTCTTGGAGAGAACATTGCCTGATAGCCAGTCTCCCAGCCTCCCATGCACAACGGTGGCTGGAATAACTGATGAATCCAGAATCATTTGAAATCCAAATGTGTGCTTGTGACCTGTCTTTTGGCATGCGGTTTTCTATTATTTTACTATGGGCCTTTAAAAGGAGAGAATAGTTTGTGGAATAATGTATTACTTTTTTAGAACTGCAGGCACAGCATTCTGAATGTGAGACTGACACAGCTGCTAAGAGAAAAAGTTTCAATCGTGCATGACCCCAATGTGTCCTCAGATAATACTTGGAATTTCTTCGCCACTGCATCATCAGAAAACCAGAATTTCCCAGTTCCTTTGTAAGAATACTAACAACATTACATCCTTAATAGCTAGTTAGCATATTAAATATAATTAAATGGAATCACAATGTTAAGTATCTAATCTGGTGATGGCTTATTTTCTATGGATTATTTCTAGAGAAAGCAGGCACACAGCTAAAATAAAATCCATGTCAGACTAGATAACAGCAAGTTACCAGGGCAACACAATCATATAGAGATAGGGTAAATCATTTATTTTATAAATGTTGCCAGGGCAACAGAAACTACTTATAAAATCACTGAAGGATTGAGAATAAGGGCACAGATAGTCTATGAAACTATTTGTTCTTTCATAATACATTGGAATAAAATGTCCACTCATACCTAAAACCTTCGCAGTTATGTAAAACAGGTAGATATTCATTAAAAATGGTCATGAATGGGTTCAAATCCTGAGAGGATTTTTAAATATCAAAAGATATTATTCATTATTTCTTGTCTCTCAGAATATTGGGGGACACTATTTTGCTCTAAAGGTTAACCTTAGCTGGAACTTAAGAAGCTAGTTATTCCTACCTCAGTGCTATGTTTATAATTTAGGATCATTGTTAACAGTGTTGATGAGCTTGGATTTTGTTAGGCAACCAGTTAGAATGTGCCAGAGTTGGGAGTGGTACATATATGCATACGATCTAGTCAAGTATACTTCGGGAAAGATTACTTTAGCTTTGGTAACAAATGTCAAAAAGTAATCAATTTGCAGTGATATTTTTCAAAATACTAAAATACCAGTAAAGTGCCTCAAACTTTTTTCTTCTACTGCTGAAGAGAAATATTTACCAAAGGTAGGGCTTAAATTTACATTTTACATCCATGTTTTAATATAATTTGCTTCCCCCTTGATGAAAGTCCTGTCAGAAAACAAATATTTATAATATATTCAGCAATGGGTAGCAATGAAAGTATGTGCAAAGTATAGAAATAGTAAAAAGGAGGGAGTTATTCATTGTGTCAGGGAATAGAGAATAAGGACAGGCTTCTAATAGGAGGTAACTCCTGAACTTGGTTTTGAAGAATAAAGGAGATTTGTAGGCAGACAAATGTTGGATGTCAGGCAGGATGGGTGGTTCTAAGCAAAGCAAACACTAGCTTTCAACCAGGTCTTTGGTCTGTATACCATGCATTATGTCTGGCAAGCATCTGAGAGGGCAAGGTGTAGGTTACCTGGTGCCTCTAAAGCTGCTCCTGTCACAAGCATGGCATCTGTGTGCCCTTCAATAGTATGCCACAGAAGGTGTCACGAATGATGAAATTAGAGCTGTTGCCCACCCCCCCCATTCAACATGGCATCTTTTAGAGAACTGCCCACATCTAACACCCAGTGTGCCCCTTCACATGTTCTTCACTCATAATTGAGTGAAATAGGGCATTTTTTCCCTTTTTTAATGTTTTTAAGTTCCAGCCAATTAACATACAGTGTTATATTAGTTTCGGGTGTACAATATAGCGATTCGACACTTCCATACATCACCCGGTGCTCATCACAACAAGTGCACCCCTGAATCCCCATCACATATTTTACTCATCCCCCCACTCACCTTCCCTCTTTGGATACTAACCAGCAGTTTGTTCTCTAGAGTGAAGAGTCTGTTTCTTGGTTGGCCTCTCTCTCTCTCTCTCTCTTTTTGTTCCCTTTGTTTGATTTGATTCCACATATGAGTCAAATCATATGGTATTTCTGTCTCTGACTGACTTATTTTGCTTAGCATTATATTCTCTAGCTTCATCCATGTTGTTGCAAATGACAAGGTTTCATTCTTTTTTTTATGGCTGAGCTATATTCCATTGTGTATATATATATATATTTTTTTTCTTTATCCATTCATTAGTCTATGGACACTTAAGCTATTTCCATAATTTGGCTATTGTAGATAATGCTGCTATAAACATCGCAACACATGTATCCCTTTGAATTAGTATTTTTGTATTCTCCGGGTAAATACCCAGTAGTGCCATTGCTGGATCATTGGGTAGTTCTATTTTTAACTTTCTGATGAACATCCATACTATTTTCCAGAAGGGCTGCTCTTGTTTGCCTCCCCACCAACAACGCAAGAGGGTTCAGCTTTCTCCATATCCTCACCAACACTTGCTCTTTTGTTTTTGATTTGGGCCATTCGGACAGGTGTAAGGTGATATCTTATTTTACTTTTGATTTGTATTTCCCTGATGATAAGTGATGTTGAGCATCTTTCCATGTGTCTTTTGGCCATTTCTGTCTTCTTCAGAGAACTGTGTTTTCATGTCTTCTGTCCATTTTTAATTGGAACATTCATTTTGGTAGTGTTGAGTTTTATAAGTTCTCTATATATTTTGGATACTAAACCTTTATCAAATATGTCATTTGCAAATATCTTCTCCCCTTCTGTAGACTGCCTTTTAGTTTTGTTGATTGTTTCCTTTGCTGTGAAGAAGCTTTTTAGTTTGATGAAGGCCCAATTGCTTATTTTTGCTTTTGTTTCCCTTGTCTCAGGAGACATAGCTAGAAGGAAGTTGCTATGGCCAATGTCAGAGAGGTTATTGTCTGTGTTCTTTTCTAGGATTTTTATGGTTTCAGATCTCACATTTAGCTCTTTAATCCATTCTGAATTTATTTTTGTGTTTGGTGTAAGAAAGTGGTCCAGTTTCATTCTCTGAACGTTGCTGTCCAGTTTTTCCAACACCATTTGTGGAAGAGATTGCCTTTTTCCATGGGATATTCTTTTCTGCTTTGCCAAAGATTAATTGACCATATAGTTGTGGTTTTATTTCTGGGTTTTTAACATCACTTGGGTGTCATAAAATAAGCATTACAATCACTACACTGGGTTGACTTCAGCCCAGTTCTCTGAGCACCCCAGCTGAAAGTTGGATCTCCACCCTCTGAGAGCCTCAAGAATGTGTAGTGTCTCATCAGTTGACTGTAGCAAGTGCTTCATTGTTAATCTAGTCAGATAATAAAGTAAGAGAGCTGACAATTTAAGAAAAAATACCAGAACTCTTTTATATGTATGAATGACACCTTTTTTTTTCTTTTTCTTTCTTTCTTTCTTTCTTTTTTTTTATTGCAATGGAATCACTTTGGAAGGCATTTTCCAATGATATCATCTTAGAATAGGAAATTTAAAAATTTCCTTTTTGGGAATAACTTTAAGAGATAATTTATTAATCATACAAAAAACACCACAAGTTAATCAGGCTATATTCACATAAGCAGATAAATAGATGGATAGATGGATTGATAGATAGATGATCGATAGATAGGTAGATAGATTATCGGTAGATGGATAGATAGATAGATAGATAGATAGATAGATAGATAGATAGATATCTTACCCTGGGGCATATGACTAATTTTTCCTTCCCAGCTAGAGTATAATTTTATTATTTGAGACTGTATCACATATAATTCACAATATATCTTCCTTTTTACTTTGTCCCATGCATGGCATAGGTACTAAATAAATATTTGTCAATAAGCTATTCTTCATAGGCCATTTCTGCATTGGCAAACCTTGAGACACTGCAAGCATGCAGGTGCTATTAGACAAGGGTGCTGAGAAAGGTTTCTAAGGAAGGCAAAAGTGTGCATCTTCTTTGAACACAGTCCCAACATTTAAGAGAAAGTGATGGCTGATGTCAAATTTGGCTTTGTATGTTTGATCACTGAATCTTGTCATTGACAATCAATAAGGTTGTTAAAAACAACTTAAGAAAATTTCTTTTGCATTCATAATGTAGAATTTGAATCGCTTTTTAGTTGTAGATTTGCTTATATAAGCTGAAGCAACTGATTTTTATAAGGTACATATGTTTCCTCATCTCTGCTCTCCCCCACTTTTTGGAAAGTCTGAAAAGGGTTGACAAGCCCTTGAACATCCTTTATGAAGTTCCAGAATGCAGTGATTGTAATATGTTTATGCTGTTATTGTCCATGGTTAATCAATACAGGCAAAAGTAGTGAACATTATTCTTGCCTTTCTCTTCTCTATCCTCTTTTCCTTGTTAAAAATATGAAAAAATCAGGTCTGCTTGTTAGGATAAGCAGTAACCCTTGTTTTACGATGATGTAGGGAAACACTTTTCATGGATTGAATAAAAGAACAAATTTAGAAACTTGCACAGTTTGAGATCTGAACAAGTTCAGTTCTTCTATTTCCTGTGTGACCTAATTTTCTACTAGCAATTCTCTCTTTTTTTAAATATTGATATTCATTTGAATAAAAAAGAGATATACACCCCCGTCAGGCCCTAGGAGAATGCGTTATACGGATTTCTACCTTACCCACACTTAGAAAGAAGCTGAGATTCCTTACGACTAAAGACACACTCAAAAAAAAAAAAAAAGTTAAATTAAGGAAGAAGGAACAAATGTCACAGAGGAGGAAATAAATTCATTAAAAGCTTAGACTGTCTATGGGTAGTCTACTACAATGGAATACTGAAATTTTGTCTTGAGTTTTCAGAAGCCAAGGCCAAAATGGTTAAAAAGAAATAAAAAGTGTTATATTTTTCATTCTCTGATGGAAGGAAGCATCAGGCAGTGGGGAGAGGATTCTTTTTTTTTTTTTCTGCTATATCCTAGGGGAAAAAATTTCCATTCCTAATATCTTATATAGCAGTTATACATATAGAGAGAGATATTTTTTCTCTTGTGATCATTTCTTTTCTTAACTCTCTGTAAAAAACAAACAAATGTTAACTTTAAATTTTGTGATGAAATGTCTAGAGTAGCTAAGTTAATATTCTTCTGATACATAAATTTCTCATAACCTAGCTTGGTATAACAATGCCACTTAGTAAATCCAATGGTTAGCATTAAGCTTTTTTTTTTTTTAATGTTATGTTAGCACCATACAGTACATCTTTAGTGGGTTTTTTTTTTTTTTAAGATTTTATTTATTTATTTGACAGAGACACAGTGAGAGAGGGAACAAGCCGAGGGAGTGGAAGAGGAGGAAGCGGACTCCCCTCTGAGCAGGGAGCCCGATGCGGGACTCGATGCAGGGCTCGATCCCAGGACCCTGGAATCATGACCTGAGCTGAAGGCAGATGCTTAACCTACTGAGCCACCCAGGTGTCCCGTACATCTTTAGTTTTTGATGCTTGTTTGGCCTTTTAAATTTCCTAGTCCCAGCCAAGGTTTTATGAAAATTATCCATCTGACCTACAGTATCATCCAGATAAAGGCTATTATACCTCTTTATTGAAGGGGGCTGTAAGATTGCCTGCAGTTTGTGCCAGAAGACTCAAGAATGTCTTTCAGAAGAGCCTGAATGTGTACTCAGTTGCGAGCCTGTCATTCTGTGCCTTTGGAGTGTTCGAGGGGCAAATTTCATCGAAAATATTGGTGATAGGTGTGAGACTAACTGGCCATCATCACTCAGTGTCTCATTAAATACTCAGGATTGTTAGCAGGGCTAGAGCCTCCTCTGTTGCCAAGATGAGTCAGGTGTAAAATGTACTCATTGCTAGTAAACTGAACCAATAAAATGGGATCATTTGGTATGGACTATGAGAATTTTAAATAATATCTAAATAAATTGGTGATTTGGTTTCAGATGTAGCAAATATCAATTATCATTATATCTTACAGTAATTATGCAACACATTCAGCTGGCAGAACCATACCATCAGCAGAGAAGAGAAACTTGACCTTCCTGCTGAATTTGGCAATGAGAACATGCAAGGATCTCAGTTGACATCACACTGTTTATGCATACTATTTTGTTTTAATTCACATGGTGTTTGTTCCTTCTTAGATCACTTAACATAAGTATGATTTCATTGCACAAAGTGGGACCTAAAAACATGCTGGGAAAACTGAAAGCATTTTTCAAGAAAGAAGATTAATCTTTAGCCACGTTAAAAAGAATACTGTGTTCTTGTTTTTTTAAATTCTCATTTAGCACAGAGGAGATCAGCCTAATTATCAACTTGAGTTCTGAACAGTAATCTTAAAACTTCTATACAGAAGAGATACCTTTTATCAAAGAGTTATCCTTAAAGAGTTTTTAATCAATACACGTTAGAACCAGTCCTACTTAACAATGGTGTGCATTAAAAATCGATTCTTATTTTTCTATAAAGCTTTTTATCTCTTTACTCTTGTATCTCAAGTATTTTTAATCAGTACTGAAAAGTCATCATGATGCTAAGTTTGCATTACATGGTGCATGTATAAATCCTTAGATTCTAATGTCATGCTCCAAAATTATTTTTAACCTTCTGAAATACATATATGGAATTTATTTCAAGGAATAGTTTATATTTTACATAACATGGGTCGATGCATGTAGGTATGTATGCATGGAGGGTACCATGTACATATTTCTATCCACATGTGCTGATCTCCACTATAGGTATTATTTAGCCAAAGCACTGACCTATACATATAATACAAATATATATTTATATGAGATTGTTCAAAGTTGCATTTATATGATACAACAAAAAGGCTGAACACTGTTGAGATACATGGTATAAATTAGAATAAGAGGAGAAAGAATGAAAAGTATGAAGGAGATGAAATAGAAAAATGGAGGAAGAGGAAGAGAAAGGATATGGAGGATGCATGGGCCAAATCTGACTCTAGCATATTGTAGCCTCGAAGGCTAGGTAGAAGGTGATATCCTTAAACTGAATTAGTATGTGTAAGAGAAGGAATAAATTCAGTATCAGTTGCATGGAATTTCTTTTGGGCATGTTGAATTTGTGGAACCAGATAGAGATTCTCAATATGTAGCTTGAAATATAGTTTTGGCATACAGCAGTGGCAGTGATAGACTTCGGAGTCATTCATTCCCATTGGAGAGAATAAATAGGCTTCTAGCAATCCATTTACTTTTAACTAGTAATTACCATGCTTGATCTATGCAGTAGCTCTTAAACTTAGGAATAGGAAATAATATGCATATGATGACATTATATTAAGTGTACTAATCTTATGTACACTATATCAAGTGCTTGCTTATGCCCTTAGCAAGCAAGATTATTTAGCAACCTAATTATACTTTTGCTTACACCTATAATTTTAACGCTAATTATGTATTATATTACATATGCCTTTTTGAATCAACTAAAGCATATGCACTTGATGTTTCCATTTAGGGAACTGACTATAGTAATAAATTGGAAAATAGAGATAGATATTTTAAATGCAAAGAAATCATAGAGGTCATTTAATCTAATTCCCACTAAAGTTTAGAGGTTGATATAAAGGTTTGAAAAATTGTCCATATATATTCATGCCAAACTGTTTCATTTCAATTCTGCATAACATTTAGGAAAGATACTTTTCATGAAATCACCTTTCCTCTATAGCCACCAATCCAGTGTGAAAAAGAGCAACAAAATTTGAAAAGAAAAGCAGCAATCCCCCTACCTGGGGGAAGTAATCATCAACTTTATCATGACCATAGGAACATCCAAAGAGGCCTGTGTGTATTTCGATTTATTCATCTCATTGTTAGTCATTGTGAATATAGGAAGTCTATAAACTATTACCATCATATGGTTCCTACTACTTGTAGAATAGGGTGGGTTTTTGGTGGTCCTGCAATGCTTTTTATTTCTTTTGCTTTGTTGACAGGAATAAATTATTTCAGGCTTTGCTGGATTATCCTATCCTTGGCACTGGAAGCTTTCCACTGTATTTTTCTCGAACGTTATGGTTGATGCTGGTAATAAGAACCACTTTTACTGATCATAAAAATGTGAGTTCAGAGTGACTCAGTGATTCCAGTGTCTCAAATGACCCCCTTGAGAAGTTTACATGGAGGGAATCTGAGGGCTAAATTATTAAAGAACACATTATGTTCTGTGGAGTTTCCCCATGCCCTGAGGATTGTATCCATGCTGTTCCTTGGGGTTTTCACTCCTTCATATTTGATGTTTTAAAAGAACAGAAAGTTTAAAGTAAGTTTCTTCAGAAACCCTACTGGTATGTCCATATCTCTAGACCAGAGTTCACAGATTGAATTATGGCTCAAAGATTTAGCTTTACTTTATGACCTTTTCTAAAAATAATGTTCATTGAAATTGGCGAGGATGATGATGCAATGGTAGCCAATCTGCAAGAGGGCCCTTTAGTGGTATATTATCTGTAATGCAGCAGGATCGATGTTTCAAATATAAACCATTAATCTACACTATCTAATTACAAACATCTGCATCAGTACCTAAGAATTTGTTAAGTTTTTCTTTTGTGATTCTAACAACAACCACAACAACAACGGAGCAAAAGACACTCTTAATTCTGTACCTGGAACAAACTTCTAATGCAGGAGTGCATAGCTTCATTTTTTTCTCTTGCGATGGACTAGAATGTGTTCCCAGTATTTTATGATTCTGATTTGCCATGGTTCAGCAGGGCTGCCCCGTTAGCAGCAATCACCCTTGCTTGTGAAGTTATGTAGACAATCCCATGTAAATCAGAATGGTCCAATCATTTGACTATGTCCATTTCTATTACACATGGCCAGGCATATGATGAGAAATGTTCTGGCCAGCACAATTTCTTCTTACAACTCTCCTAGAAAATGAAATAAATTGTTACAGCATTGATTTCCTAGTGGAGTCAAAATTATGCAAGAAGAAACGTCCTTCTTTTTTTACTTACATTCCTCTACTCTCTGATAGACCTTTCTCCCCTTCCTTCCCTCTCCATTTACTTTTTGGTCTTCTACAGATTAAATTCATTTGACGATTACTAAATTTCACCATATTCTCGTTTAAGGTGTATCTTCTCTTCTTGATTTTGTTAAGCTTAATAAACTCCAGAGAATATCCATTAGAGAACACATACTGTTTTTTTTTTCATTTTGAATAATTAAACTTCCTCAAAATTCATGATTTTGAACTGTCTGAAAGTCATTGGCTATTCCTTATAGTGCTTTCATTAGAAAACTTACCTATCCGTTGTCAAGAGAAGCATGTTTGTCCTAAAGTGAGCTTCTCTTTATGTAAGTCTAACCAAAATTATGATAGGACTCTACAGGTATGAATGAATCAGAAACATGTAGGTTATATTTCCATAAAACTGTATGTGCATTTGAATATTAGGAGATTCCTTAGGGAAACATGTGTTTTAAACTTTATTAATCTCAAGAGATTTAAGAATCCTCCAAAGAGAAGTTCAAGAGTTTTAAATTATAATTATTGTGTAAGTAATTAACTTCTGGAAGAGTTCCAGTAGCATCAAGAATACTTATGTTGCCTGCACCTTGGAAGAATGACAGCAATGAAAGTGTAGATATTCCTTATCCAGTCTTTCCCTTCTGTAACACTAAAAATATTAGGTTGCTTTTAAAGCAGTAAACTTTTTGCAAAAATGAATTAATTCATTTATTCATTCATTCAGCAAACATTTATCAGATGTTTGCCATACAATCTGCTATGTGCCAGGTACCGTTCTGGGAATACAAAACTGAACATAGAATAGGTTCCTTCCTTTATGGAACTTACATTCCAGCAGGAGGGAAAATAATAAAGAAGAATTTAAAAAAAACATGTTAAATATTTAAGGCCAGATTACGATAAAATTGCCAAGAAGGCATAATTTGTCTTTGGGAATTTTAGTCTTTTTTTTTTTTTAAGATTTTATTTATTTATTTGACACAGAGAGAGAGATCAGATCACAAGTAGGCAGAGAGGCAGACAGAGAGAGAGGAGGAAGCAGGCTCCCTGCTGAGCAGAGAGCCCGATGCGGGCCTCGATCCCAGGACCCTGAGATCATGACCTGAGCCGAAAGCAGAGGCTTTAACCCACTGAGCCACCCAGGTGCCCATGGGAATTTCAGCCTTTTTTTCAACATCCTCCCCCACCTTTCCTTAATGCTCTTTCTTCAGAATGCTTAGATACTCCAAAAGCTCATTCTTTCCTTTTTTGTTCTTTTACTTAAACAATATTTATAGAGAATCCACTACGTGGCAGACATTGTATGCTGTGTTTCAGGTTCAGGCATACCGTGTGGAATAAATAGGTGTAGTCCCTGCCCCCATGGAACATATGGTATATTGGGGAACAAAGAGATAAGCCAACTAAGTATATTAAGGAAAATGAAAATAAACTGGTCATAAATTCTATTAAAGAAAGGTTCACAGGAATCTGGCTGCATATATCAGTGGACCCTGACTTAGAATAAGGGTGTGTGTGTGTGTGTGTGTGTGTGTGTCTGGTAGGAGCCTGGAGAAGGACTGTGGGAAATAGAAAAGAACTTTCCAGTCCAACTGAACTAATAGATTGTGTTCTTCTCTGAAAACCTCTTTTGAAGAAGTCTTTCTGGTCATTAGTATCTTAGTGTGGATGAGGTTGTCAATGGGCTTGAGTATGTGCATTTTTTTCTGTTACTATGTAATGAAAAGTTTGTTAACTTTCTAGAGAATGTCAGACATCAGTACGCGGGTGCATTGGTCTTTGGTGTTACAGTTTTCTATCTCTGGAATAATGCCCTGCTCGTTCAGGTTACATAGAAGTCCTCCTTTGCTCTGTCTTCTTATGAGGCTCTCTATAATGTTACATATGTTCTCACAAAAGATAAAGCTGAATATTACAGAGTAATGTTTTTATGGATGAGGGCAGTGGAGCTCAGAGAGGTTAACTGACTTCTCTACTATCACACAAGTTGGTGGCAGAGCTGGGACAGGTGTGTTTTAATCAGTTAACACCAATTCCATTTCATTATATCTGGCTTGATTCTTCATTAAATTTTTATATTTTAGGTTACATAATTTAACCCAGAGAAAATCAAGTTGACAGATTAATAAAAAAATTATGATGTGTCCTTGTGTACATAGAATCCAGATATTAGTAAGTTATCTATGGCCATTAATGCTAATTAGATTATTGTAAGACGTAAGATATTTTTAATCTTTTAGCAACCCAATCATTATATTTTAAGTGGAAAGGAGTTTATATGATTTAGTTAAAAGCTTTGATTTTGACAGGCACATTCATCCAAATAGTATCATAATTTAATTCTTTTTGGCTCAAAATAATGTAATGCTGGATGATATGTCTGAGGTAAATATACCTTCTTTTCATTAGAAATGATCCGTATTAATATTATAAATATTGAAGGAATATTTCAGGTTATCAACGTAATGACTCTTTTTGATTTCAAAACAGGTAGCTTAGATAATGCACATAATGAATAAGCATGAGAAAATTCCATGAAAGCACAATACAAAAAAATGTGTCATTATATTTTCTTTAAGCCTATGGTAACTAGAGCATGGTCTGAAACTATATGCTAAAATCCTTTATAATTTTTCCACACAAAAGATAGTTTATTATTGAGGCATGCAGGTAATCTGAGCATTGTATAATAATTTTGATTTAAATTGTTTTGAAGACCAGACTCTTTATTCAAAACACCACATATTAATTCAAAAAGATCAAGGAGTTCTGTATTGAAACCAAACTGAGTAGTTTCTTCTAAAGTAATATTTTGTCATTTACTTATATTAGATAGTATCTAATTAGTAAAAATAATAATAGTCATTAAAAAATAAAACCAAGAAAAATAATCCCTTATTTCCTCTTTCATATAGGTTCACATGTCTTAAAAAACAAGAAAAAAATCATTATTAACAAAGGGGGACTATTTCCTACTCGTTTTTTTAAGATTTTATAAAAGATATTATTTTTATTTATTTGAGAGAAAGAACAAGCACGAGCAGGAGGAGGGCAGAGGGAGAGGCAGACTCCCCGCTGAGCAGGGAGCCGATGTGGGACTTGATCCTAAGACCCTGGGATCGTGACCTGAGCCCAAGTCAAATGCATGACTGAGCCACCCAGGTGCCCCTTAAGGTTTTTTTTAAATTAAATTTTTTAACTATCTAGGAAGCTTTGTTTAAAATCCTACATGAATGTAATAGCATTAAGAATAACTTCCCAAACACAGGTATTTTAATATTTTGCAAACAAATTCAATGGGTTTCATTGACCTTCTGACTCACTAAAAGTGAAAGACAAAGATGGTACTAGTCTACTCCTCATGGCAGATACAATCAGTATTGGATTTGCATGGGGGAGAGCAACCTCCCTTTCCAAGAAATCGGGGATAGGTAAAATAAAGGATCAGAGGAAGATAGAATTTGTCAGAGAAGAAAAAGGAGGAATGAAGCTTTCAGGAGGGGCAAATGCAGCTGTCAGAACTGCAGAATCTCTGATTTCTTTCCTGCAAACTACTGCAGCTACTTCCTGCAGAGGTGAATGTAACACCTGCTTAATGCAGCTTGTGGAATTAATAATTGCCACAGGTGCTCATCCCAGTTATCATATTTCACCTATGCTTTACATCATTATTCTAATTCCCTGCCTTTTAGGAGTTATAATCAAAATAAGCAGATTTTTGATGCAATTTTATTTTAATCTGCTGGATGCCTCTGTGAAGCAGGCATAGGGAATTCTTCCCAGAATAGACTCAGGTGCCAGGAATTCTAGGTAGCCCTGGACTCCATCTCTCTGAAATAGGGCCCCTGGCTGCATAATGCTAAAGTCATTGCTCCAGACACCTGCACCTGTTTCTTTAAGCTCTGTAGATCATCAACTTTTCTGCTGCCACATTCACAAATTTTGTTTCCACATTTTCCACTCAACGATCTCTCCCTGCTTCTTCCCACTCCCAGAGTCTAAGGATAATATCATGGACAAATTTGGTTGACTTGTTAGGATTTTAGAGTGTTACTCCCTAGAATTCCTCAGAAAGCCTGAGTGTTCCATTATTGACCTCTCTAATTTTTCTTTTTCTTGACATACCTATGTGAAAAATGCCCACCATCTCTGGAGGTCTGATTCATGAGTTAGGTCATGCATGGCAATGATAGGAAGCGAGATCTCCACTGACCTGTCAAAAATAAACCACCCCCGTACCGTGCCATGGTGAGTGCTGTGAAACATGTAAGCCTGATGATTCACAGACCTGTACCCCTGGGGCAAATAATAATAATAATAATAATAATAATAATAATAATAGTAAATAAATAAACCACCACCTGGGTTAAACTCAAACCAGATCAATAGATAAAGGAGACAAAAAAAATTTTTTTGGACTGTCAGTCACCTTTGCTAATAAGTTTTGGCATTTGAAAGGGACTTGTTTATTTCTTACTCCTCTGTCTGAGGAAACTCATTTATATGTGGGCTTTAGAAAATTTCTATTGCGAGGAAGTTGACAAATATGATTACTGTTCTTCACAATTTAGGGATTAAAAGAATACCAAATTCATTCCTGTGTTTTGTCGTTTTCAAAAAACATGGTAAATCAAAAAGAGTCCTCTATCCTTTTTGGAATTCTCTTCTGAAATTCTTGTACCCTACCTTCTTGCATACTACATTTACCCCCCAAATATTTTATTTTATTTATTCATTTTTAAAGATTTTATTTATTTTGACAGAGAGAGAGAGAGAGAGAGATTACCTTCTTCTCCCTCTGCCTGTTGCTCCCCTTGCTTGTGCTCTCTCTCTCTCTCTCAAATAAATAAATAGAAATCCCCAAAATATTTTAAGATTTCTATTTATTTATTTGAGAGAGAGAGAGAGCACAAGCAAGGGGAGCAACAGGCAGAGGGAGAAGAAGGATCCCCACCGAGCACAGAGCCCAGTGCAGGGTTTGATCCCAGAACTCTCAGATCATGATCTGAGCTGAAGGTAGACACTTAACCAACTGAGCCACCCAGGCGCCCCATCCCAAAAATATTTTAGATAATTTTATCCGAGTTTACAGTATAGCTATACCAAGTGCTATGGGGTGAAGTCATGATTTCTTACATGGCATTCTTGGAATGCAAGTTTTATTTTTTTTTTTAATATTTTATTTATTTGAGAGTGAAAGAGAGAGTGCAGGCAGGCAGAGGGAGAGGGTGAGGGGCAAGCAGACTCCATGCTGAGCACAGAGCCCCATGCAGGACTCAATCCCAGGACACTGAGATCATGACCTGATCCGAAATCAAGAGTCAGATGCTTAACCAGCTGAGCAACCTGGGTGCCCCAATTCTTATTTTTAACTTTTATAATTGATTTCCTGATGAATTCTGTCCCCCCAATGAATGTATGTAAAAGAAATGGCTTTAAAAATCACAGAAATTATTACACACCAATGAAGTTCTGTTTTTTTTAAGGAAGTATGAACTTTGTGCCCTGTGTCAAAATCAGTTTTTAAAAGTTAGGCCTAGGGTGCCTGGCTCGTTCAGTCGGAAGAGTATGTGACTCTTGATCTTGGGGTTGAGAGTTCGAGGCCCACATTGAATGTAGAGATTACTTAAATAAATAAACTTTTAAAAAATAAAAATAAAAGTTAGGCCTTATACCAAGAACACTGGATATTAATTATTTTTAGGTCTCTCCTATGAGGACACCATGGAATTGTAATTCGATGTCTTTTTTTTTTTAATCTAACAAAATATCCACTATAGTGAATAGATAGCCACTGAAAATGTGTGGTTTAGATGTTTGCTACCCTATTGCCATGGAAATATTAAAAGCTATCAATGGAATGGTTGTTTCTGGGGTGCAGGCAAAATTCTTGGGAGGATGATGCAAAATACCACCCGTCAGTTAACAGGTGTGTTGACAACTGGCATTAATGAAAGAGCTGAGGATAGCAGAAGCTCTCTCCCTAACTGAGCTGGGAATGGCAACAGAAATGAACACATCTAGGGCGCCTGGGTGGCTCAGTGGGTTAAAGCCTCTGCTTTCGGCTCAGGTCATGATCTCAGCATCCTGGGATCGAGGCCCGCATCGGGCTCTCTGCTCAGCAGGGAGCCTGCTTCCTCCTCTCCCTGTCTCTCTGCCTGCCTCTCTGCCTACTTGTAATTTCTCTCTCTCTGTGTCAAATAAATAAATAAAATCTTTAAAAAAAAAAAAAAAAAGAAATGAACACATCCGTAATTACCGCCAGCCCTTCTGCAGACATGAGCTATCCATCCCTTGAGACTGTAGGACTCTGGGCCTATGAAGGGATTTTTGACCCTGATAACTAAGGCAACAAGGGAATCATTTTTAGACACAAGCTAATGTGTGTCCAATCTTCACCTCTCCCTCACGTTTCAGAACTATTTCCTTCTTAACATTCTGTTCTTCAATCTACTGTTTGATCTCAGGCCTTGCCCTGGGGGCCCACTGTCTTCCTGCTGCAGCAAAACATCCAGGCTTGTTCAATGTAGATAATGCCTTCACTTATTACAAGTCATGGGCCCCACCTAGGACTCTAGGAGTTGAGTGTTAGCAGTCTGCCAGCCAAAATTTTACACTGAATGAAACCAGAAATTGACATGGTATCACCAAATATGTTAACTGCTATGGGGATTTTAACGTCTTTGATCACTTTGTCCACATTTTGGTTTTGAAACCCAATTTTATAAAATATATCTCATTAAAGTTATTTAACTACTGAACTCGAAGTTCTTTTCAGGGCAAAGCATAATAGGTGCTTAGTAAGTATTAGTGCATGAATGAGTTAACATTCTTTATCTTGAACTTGAAACACACCAAATATCTCTTAGAAAGTTACGAAGCCTCTCCCATTGCAGACACTTTGACATATACACTGAAATTTAAGCAGTCTCCTCAATGTTAGAGTGATGTAATTCTTAGTACTAAAAGTTTTACTTCTTTAGTTTCAAGCAAACGAAGATAGACGTCTTAGTTTCTGTTCCTAAAATATGTTCTAATATCAGGGTATAATTTCACCACAGAGCAGTTCAAGTTAATTGTCTCTGCATTTAAGAAATGTGTTAGAGTCCCTTTACAGCATTTCAAAGAAGTTGGATGAGTTGGCGGTGTAAACATTTCCTCGTGGGAACTTTATACAATCCAAAGAAACGAAGTGATTGACAAACGCGTACTCCAGCTAATTGAAGTGGTTCTGAGTGAACCAGATGTTTTCAGCTGAATCATGCCCACAGATGCTATTGCTTCATGATTCCTTAATCCGGGGATTACCCCGATTGGCCAGCTTGGTGACATTTGAGTGTTTCAAATAAGCTTGCCTCTCTTTTGTTACATACTTCGTAAAGAGCTCTTGTCTGAAGCAATTTGCCCTGGAAATGTTTGCAAGGAAGTTATCAGGGTTGTTTGTTTTCCCTGCTCTTGGATGTGGTCTTCGGTGAGGTCAGGAGAATGGAATGAGTGTTGCCACAGATGACACTGGAACTATTTCCACAGCTGGCTGCAGAGAGTGGGCAGTCCCTTACAGATGAGCTCGCATGTGGAGGTAGATGATATAAAACATCTGTCACAACGGGAATAAGCAAAAACAATGTCCCTTTGAAGATTGCCTTTGAATGATGAGGTGGGGGTTCTGTCTCCACAATGGGAATGAAGGACGTCGTTGTTGGCAGGCAGATGGCTTCAGGCTTGCTCTTGCGTGAAATAGAGCAAAAAGTATATGTTGAAAACCTCTGACGCTAGTCAAATTGGCTGATTTTGCTGAACATTCATTTCCCCACCTACTGCAAATATAGTCAGTGAGAAAGGGAAGGGAGGGCTAGGAGAAAAGGGTGAGAGGAAAAACTAAGAGAAGAAACTGGTTCTGAATATTTTTCTCTTGAATAATTTTGAATACAATAGAATAATTTCAGCTGGTCACTGAAAGTTCAGGAAAAGCATTTTGCGCCAAGTTTACTTTAATGTGTTTGCAGCCCCACGTTCTTTTTTACAGAAGTTTTGAAAGCAAATATAAAAATGGTATATCATTAAGGCCATAGGATGACATACACTTCAAAATTTGAATACCACTTAGTGGACGTAAAGTCCTGTTTGTGTCCCTTCAAGGAGCAGAAGAAAATAGTAAAAACCATCTTAGTGAACTATTTTCAATAGAATGATATTAGTTTCTCAGCCCATCTAGCTGTAAAAATAAATTTAAAACAATGAAATTAGCATATATATTTTCTCTCCTAAAATTGTTATAGAAGAAGAAATCGACAATAGATTGATAGTAAATAAATGCTGACTATTGGGAGACAATAAACTGGACCTCCTGTTCTATGACCAAAGGGCGTGCTGCGACCTCTGTTAACCCCCAGACCACACTGCTCTGCTCTAGTGAAGACGTGGCCAGCATTCCTATGAACCATGGAATCATGCTACTCAGGTGCCACATGTCCTCTGTCCCCATCTCATTCCAAACTGTCTTACAAATTGAAGTCCTTCGAAGGTGCTTCTCATGAGCAGAAGTCACATATGTCTTTATAACAGAAAGGGAGTCTGAGAAATACAGGGTTTTATTTTTTTTTTAAGATTTTATTTATTTATTTGACACAGAGAGAGAGATTACAAGTAGGCAGAGAGGCAGGCAGAGAGACAGGGAGAGGAGGAAGCAGGCTCCCTGCTGAGCAGAGAGCCCGATGCGGGCCTCGATCCCAGGACGCTGAGATCATGACCTGAGCTGAAAGCAGAGGCTTTAACCCACTGAGCCACCCAGGCGCCCTAGGGTTTTATTTTTGTTTTTGTTTTTGTTTTTCCAAGTTCTAGGTTGAAATAGCAGGATTCACTTTGTGGGGAGCTAAGAACATGTGGAGAGAGTGTTAAAAAATAAATGTCTACAGCATGCTATGAGTGAGGGAGGTACACCCTGGGAAGCCACTGGATTAATTTTAATGAGACGTGGTTGAAGCGTTCAACCCAGTCAGCAAGAGCTTGAAAGGAAGAAACAAAAAACTCGGGAGACATTCATGATGTAGCAGTGACAAGACTTAACTACTGGTTTGTTATGGATGGTGAGAGACAAAAAGGCAAGGAGGACCTGGAATTTTCTCCATTATTTCAAGAATCAAACAGAGGAAGAAAAAAAAAATTTCTTCTAGAAAAAGAAAATATTCAGGATGGGACATGGTTGTTTTGAGATGTCTGAGATGCTAGATTTAGTGAGTTTTGGAAATTGGCTTCAGGAATTTAGGAAAAGGGGCACGGCAAAAAAGTGTGTTGAAAAACTTTAATTTTTAACTAATTTGAAAAATTTTGATTTTTAAACTAACCTGCATTTTTTTGTCAATTCCATTAGGGCCTGGCAAGTAACAATATTTTGTTACTTCTAACTTCTGATTGACACCTTATATTTATGGCATAGATAGAAAGTTGATTAAAATATTTAGATGTTGACTATACAAGGCCTATAGGATCTCTTTTAACACTTGACTGTAATAGCCATTCCAAACTCATTGGTTAAGCAGAAGATACTATTTGGAAAGAATGGAGGTTTCAGTTTGAGGGTTGCCATGAAAATATGTCATAGGAAATGAAAAGAATTTTTTTTTTTTTGGTACAAGAGATTTCATGGATAAAAGGAGAAGCTCTATGGAGACTATTAAGGAACTGAGGTAAATATTACCGGCTGTTTGTGGTTAGAACAAGGAGGCATATTAATGTTGCTAAGATTATTTGAAGCTACTTGACCCTCAAATAGGAACTGAAAAAAAGGATTTAACGAAATGATTAAGGAACAAACCAAGAGTCTCTTCAGAAGCAATGCAATAGAAAATTTACTGTAAGGGGCATGACAGAAATAAAAAAAGTAGAGCAAAGCTTCTCAAACTTGCCCACGATTGACTTACCTGGGGAATCTCACCGAAGTGCAGACTCTGATTCCGTGGGGCTGGGGCCAGACCTGAGAATCTGCATTAAACTCCCAGATGATTCTATCTGGCCCCAGACTAAGCTTGGAGGAAAAAGGTACAAGAAAGTTTAAGACCAGTATTTTGCAGGTGCTTTTAATTAGCAGAAGTCATCCAGCAGAAAAATCCGAAATTACTAATATGGTATGACTGTTTAGGAGAAGAGGCCATAAAATCTAAGTGGAATAAAAGATGTAACTACGTTTCTGGCACAGATTCTAGAAGAAATAGGACACCGAAGAATACAAACAAAGCTGTCTTTCATCTCATCTGCTGGACAACTTTATGTATATTCACTAACATCTTGCAGGCCTTAGACTGTATCTTTGCTGGATGCTAATATGTGGATTTTTACCTTAGGATATGGCCATTCCAGTAGGACATATTTTATCTCAGCTCTATATTACAAAACCTAGGAGATATACTGAGTTGGAGACACATCAGTGACCAAAGTAGTAATAGCAAGTGTACTTTAAAAGGAGTCAATTAGTTTCTTAACAGGTTTGTGACTTTATACCCATATCCTTAGGTCTGGTTGTGTTGCCAGTTCTAACCAGGCAAATTCCTAAAAATGTCTTAAAGGAGAAAACAAATGGCCCAGAAATGTCCTCTGAGGGACCACAAAATAAAGTACATTTTGTAGCAAATTGCAGGACAAGGAATAGCTATTCTCCTAGTAACGGCCAGAATCAAGGTCCCTTGTGACATTTTTAGGCAATTTGCACTATAAACAATGGCCATAAGTAGGATAACAGGCAGCTTTTCCTCTTGATCACTCCTGTGGTTTGAGAAATGATTTCCCGGGCCCACTCACCAGTAGGATCCTACAAGACCTTGAAAATGATTTGCGATCAGCTTTCCGACCCCCCCCCGACCCGCCCCCCGGTTGTTTTTTGGCCTATTTGTCAGTAAGGGAAGATTTTAATGAGAAGCTTTATGACAGCTCACAGTCCTGAGTGCTAGTTAAAGCAAGATAAACATTTTACCAGACTAAAGATCCTGCCCATAAATATTCAGACATCCGCTGGGAACCCTATTTGCTTTATCATTTGGAAGAACACTGGCCTGGTATACTGCTTCTGACGTGCATTTTAAACTCTCTGTATGTTGAAAATCTACTCAGAGGTATACAAAGTGATTGGTGTACAAGTGAATAAAGCATTTTTTCTCTTGTCACATGACAAGGTCTGACAAGGATCTTGGGCAGATATATGGCTATTAAAACAGTTTGTGGCACAGGAAAGCCGTAATAAAAAAGCTTACTCTGCATTTGTGGCAGTGTGCATTGGCTGTGATATATAAAAGAAACTTTGCTGCATTGAATCAGGTACATAGAATTATTCCATAGGATGGAAATCACGTGGTGAACTCCAATATTAAAGTTCCCTGGGTAGCGTGTGACTCTTAGAACCTGAGAATTCTCATACTAAAAGGAGATAACATCTAGCTGGCAGTGATCAGACAGGTGCACTTTTTTTTTTAAAGATTTTATTTATTTATTTGACAGAGAGAGAGAGAGAGATCACAAGTAGGCAGAGAGGCAGGCAGAGAGAGAGGAGGAAGCAGGCTCCTCGACAAGCAGAGAGCCCGATGCGGGCCTCGATCCCAGGACCCTGAGATCATGACCTGAGCCGAAGGCAGAGGCTTTAACCCACTGAGCCGCCCAGGCGCCCAGACAGACAGGTGCACTTTTAAAGGAAAGCAGAGCAATTGGATGGATGGATTTTTAAGACCATCCAGTTGTCCAATCAAGAGAGTGCTTCCGTTATTTCGACTAAATCCTCTAATCCAGTCTGAGCATGGAGTAGCTGTTACTGTTTTTGCATCCCTTTAAAGTCTTGGGAGCCCTGACTGATAAACAAGCGCCATTCATTCTTTCGGTCATTTGGCACCATTACAACCTGTTTCATGATATACACTGTGCTAGGCTTTGGCACCATTAGGAAATAAATAAAGCATCATGAATAGCACAGTAAAAAGAATCCAGAGGAGAAAGAAAGTATGACCATGATCAAGGCATGTGCCAAATGTTGAGAGGAGAGGAATGAATGGCCAACAACCTGGGGTCAGACTCAGGAGATGTTCCATAGAATGTAGCACTTGATAAAACTCTTAGAGTACACCTGCCCACCTGCTGTCAGTGTCCAGAACTCCTGGCAAAGACACCAGGGGTGAACAAGCAAGATGAGTCAGAGAAGGATGAGTAGGTCAGTGTGGTGGGAGAAGAGGCTTTACGTGGAGAGTCTTGGGGAATTACACAGTAAATGGAAATTGGAAGCACTGTGATCTTTACAGAGCGTGTGTACTATGGCTAAAAGGTCATCTCGGACCTACCTATATAAGCCTTCATTTGGGCTAAGATAATGTGGAAACAGAGTAGTGGGCACATTCTCATGTATGACCCTACTGTTCATTCCTCATGGCTGTACAGAAGGGTCACCCATGAGAAT
Source organism: Ailurus styani (assembly GCA_002007465.1). NCBI lineage: Eukaryota > Metazoa > Chordata > Mammalia > Carnivora > Ailuridae > Ailurus > Ailurus styani. The sequence goes on from LNAC01000575.1 coordinate 878,403, forward strand.
GTGCTCACTGCTCTGTTTCCACATTATCTCCTCCACAAGGAGGAATGGAAAATATTTTGGTTTCATCACTAAAATGTCCTATTTACCCTTTCACTCCTCTTACCCATTAAGTTACAACAGCTATTGGCTTAACAGTACCAATGTCTTAAACATGTGACATTTCTACCATGAAATAATATTTTTCAAGATGATAACTCAGGTATGAAAATGGGATGTAGGCTGTACTTTGCTAGAAAAGGTAGTTTAACATGATTTCCCCTGTAGCCCCTGTGGAACGAAAAATAAGAAAAATCACTTCTGCTCATCTTTAAAGGGATACGCATATGTTTTTGGTTATCATTGTTAAGATAGGATAAAGGTTAAGAGTTGTTCTCTGTATCTCTAATACAATTTTCTATTATGTAATTTTGCTGAGTAGACATTGGGGTGCTTCTTGTATCTTAAAAAGTAATAGACATGGTGACATACATTATGATTAACTGATTCATTGGTAAATATGACAGCTTCATGGTCTTTAATCTTTTTTTTGTTAGTTTGTTTTTCCAAACCTCTTTTTAAAAAAGATTTATTTATTTATTTTGAGTGAGACAGGGATGGTATGGAGGGAGGGGCAGAGGGAGAGAGAGTCTTAAGCAAACTCTGTGCTGAACACAGAGCCCAATGTGGGCCTCAATCTCATGACCCTGAGATCATGACCTGAGCTGAAACCAAGAGTCAGCCACTTAACTGTGTCATGCAGGTACCCCTTCTCAAATCTCTTTAAACTGATTTTGGAAGGCGTATACCCCAGAAGCCCCTGTATAGTGAAGACAAAAGACTTAGGTTGTGTCATTTGTTTTTCCACACAGATAGTGTGATTCTGTCATATCGTCTATTCCACATCACATGGATTTGTGTGGCTCACATGTTTGTGTGTGGAGATGCCCCATAGCTGAGAGCCCCCTATTAATAACATGTCTGGAATGGAAGGTTGATAAATGCCAATTCAACTTTGTTGCTTAAAACATAAGAAATTCACCGAAGAAGCCCTGGGATCCTTTGATGCACACTTAATGTTTCCATTGGCCCAGCAACTGTGATCTTTTTAAGTAGACATCTGAAAGAAAAAGAATGTGATAACCCCTCTGTATTATGAAATTCCTTTTATAATTTTAACCAGGTGTAAATCTTCAATAATTAAAGAACTAGTTGTTCTATTTCATATTCAGCCAACAAAACCACTTGACATGGAAGCCCAAAGTCTTCAAATTTTCAACTTTCTCTCAATAATGTAGCATATTTAAAAGCCATCTTGCTCTATTAGAATTCTAAAGAAGCTTGTTGAAAACATCAAAAGTCACTGCTGAACAAATTTCTTTAGTTTTAAGCACAAAACTCTAAAGGATTCAATAAAGCATTGTTGAGAATTCTAATTGTCTATATACCTGCTTTGGTAAGAAATACTTCAAGGTGACATATTTATGTTCTCATTCAGAATGACACTATTGTATAAATAGGTACTTAACCAATAATTGAAACCATTATTCACAGTTGAATAGGCATGGTATATAATTAGGATTCTTTTAAAGGGGACTCAATTGTTAAAACTAATTTGGTTTTTGGTGTCTTTTAATACTATGTATTAAAAAAAACACTTCCAATTAAGGGTAACTGAATCAAAAAGCAACACAAAATTAAGAATATTTAAGAGTACAAAAAAACCCTCTATTTTTACAGCTAACAGACATTCTCTCATTAGGAAAACTATGTACACAACTCTTTTAAATTGACCATAGAGCAATGTCAAATGCCCTACTTCCAAACATCATACCCTGAGCCCATAACTACACATTTCTAGGTAACAGTCCAAATATGATGCCAATTGAACTGAATCTGTCTAATGTAGGAAAAAGAAATTCAGCTCTTGTTAGCCATATTTCTAAAGTAAATAATAACATAAATTTGAACTCAAAAATAATCATATAGCCATTGAAAGTCACATAATAGTCTTGCCTCCTTTCACTGGTAATTTATAAGATATGGGCAATTGACTTAGTTGTCTGATCCTTAAGAAATAGGTATATCATGAAAAAAGTCTCAGTATAAAATCTAAAATTTGCTCTTAGTTGTAGAAAGCAGAGTGTGGATGAATACTCTGTCATTTTCTAATTATTACTGTTTCAAAACTTCTCATTTTGTGTAAATGGCATTTATATATGTAGGCACATATACATACCAGGGTTTCTGAACATCAACACTAATGATGTTTTTGGCTGGATAATTCTTGTGTGTTGAAGGATGTTCTGTAAGGTCAATGGCCTCTTAACCCACTAAGTATCAGTAGCACCCCTTCTCCAAGGTGGCAACCAAAACTATCTCTAGCATTGCCAAATGTCCCTTCCTGACAATGCAAAGTTGCCCTTGGTTGAGAGCCACTAACACATTCACATATACAAATACTTTTTATTTTAATAATTACCATACATATGGTATAGTGGTATTAGTAGAAACTTCTACATCAAGTGAATTTCAGATCTAATCTTTAAGGATTTGGTGGTTGATGACATTCACACATGCACATATCTGTGAAGCAGGCCATGGTTTTAAAACTGAGCCGCCCACCTGTACCCTAATGTTTATAGCAACAATGCCCACAATAGCCAAACTATGGAAAGAGTCCAGATGTCCACCTGCAGATGAATAGATAAAGAAGATGCAGTATATTTATACGATGGAATATTATGCAGCCATCAAAAAACCCTTGCCATTTGCAACAATGTGGGTGGAACTAAAGGGTATTATGCTAAGTGAAATAAGTCAATTAGAGAAAGACAATTATCATATGATTTCACTCATACATAGACTTTAAGAAACAAAACAGAGGATCATAGGGGAAAGGAAGGAAAAATAAAACAAGAAATCAAAGAAGGAGACAAACCATAAGAGACCCTTAATCACAGAAAACAAATTGAGGGTTGCTGGAGGGGAGAGGGTGGAGGGATGGGGTAACTGGGTGATGGACATTAAAAAGGGCCGTGATGTTATGAGCACTGGGTGTTATATAAGACTGAGGAATCACTGAACTCTACCTTTGACACTAATAATACACTATATGTTAATTAATTGAATTTAAATTTTTTTTAAAAATGTCACTTCCACAAGAAAAAAAGAAAAAAAACACAACTGAGCCACCCTTTGTGAGAACAAGTTTTGTCAGAATCTTCGGATTGCTCGATTTTGACTAGAAATCTTGAGATAGTGTTTCTAAGTACTTTTTGATTTAGAATTATGCTTTTTTTTTCATTCTTCTAACCAATATTTATGAAGCATGTATTATATGGCTCATACTGTAGAGAGCATGAGGATAGTGGTGAGCCAACAAACATAATGTAAGCCCTTTAGTATGAATAATCTAAACAAAAAAATAATAGTAAACGTTAGCCATTTAAAAAATTTTTTAAATGTTAGCCATTTTTAATTCAACTGAATAATTAGTGGGGCTGATATATAAAATTAATTCACAAAATCTGTTTTGAGTACCTCCTGTATGCAATTCCTACTTATGGTGTTTACAAATGGTGTGTCAACATGACCCTTGCTCTCATGGATGGAAAATCTTGAAAGAGAATTATTACGAAAAGAAAGGGATCCAGTGCTAAAATGGGGTCCTGGGGCAGTATGGCTTTCTGGCTTAACCATGGTTATTCATCATCCTTCCCTCCCTCCAACGTTTGTCAGAGGTTATCTGCAAATGCTTTCACAGTTGAAGTCTTATCTACCAGCTTTGCCACAGCTTTTTGGGTTTCAAACATAATTGTTTAAAAAGCCAGACTGCCCTCTCTAAGTTGGTTGAGAATTTATCAAGATAGTTGAGGATTAATGAGTGTATCAAAGGTTGGAGACCTCTCTGGCTCCCTTTTGTTCTCTCCCCATGGCAGCATTTCTTAAATCATGCCTAAAAAAAAAAAAAAAAAAAAAAAAAAAAAAGGAAAGGAGAGGAGAGGAGAGGAGAGGAGAAGAGAGGAAAGGAAGAAACAACAACAATAAAAAAACGTGCCAACGTCAACAAATGAAAAAAATTAGACGTCTCTGCAAATACTACAGGAATGTTGCACACTAACATTGCAGAACATTGCATTTGGGTAGCACCTCCCCAAGTTAAACAACACATCTTTATGCCATTTCTTTTATGAAATCATTGTTGCTATGGGAAAATCATTGACACTAACTAGCTTCCTTGCGAGTTCCTATCATTCTCTGCACCCTGTTTTACATGTGCTAAAAATAGTCTGGTGTACACAAACTCAACTAGACATTTATTCTAGAAATATTAAGAACTGACAGAGAAGCAGAAAACATACAGATGGGAATGAAGATAAATGATCTTAAACCATGGTTTTTTTAAAGTCATGTTGAATGATTACTATGAAGAAGTCCTGTAGTTTTGTGTAAGTCACTGTAGGAAGAGTATAGTATGGACAACAAACATTTTCACCTAAGGCATCTAGATATGAGAAAAGGAAAAAAGAGAGTGATATTTCTTTTTTTCCACTTACATTATGCAAATAATTTTCTTACCTTTTACATTCTTATGATTTCAACTTTAAGTCTTACTGAGGTTCCAAATAGGAGATATTCTCAAATATGATTCAGCATAAGCCACACTGGTCAAATGGAAGCATGGCAGCTCATCAGCCTTAGGCCTGAATTATTCAGATTATCACCCCATTTCAGCTGATCAAAAATGCAGGCTTAACCTTTTTGCATTTTTAAACAATATATAATGTGATTCTTGCTCTAATCATGCTCTATCACTAGCCTGGTTTAAAACAAATAATTGAGACACAATATAAATAAAAATAAAACCAGGTGTTTGTATCTAAGACTGTATCTGTGACATTGGACTATACAATAGCAGTTTACAGGCAAGAGCACTCTTCTCACACTTCAGGGGACACCAGAATCAACTGGAGAGCTTGTGGAAACGCAGATTTCAAGAGCCAAAGCTCAGGGATGCTGATTCCAATTCTTGGTCCACCACTGCTGCTGGTCCGCAGGTGGTACTTGAGGAGGCTCTGGTCTAGAATATTCACACTCACAGGAATATTCATACAGGCAGTTCTTCTCATTGTACTCCATGTCCCTGGCCGTAATGTAGGTTTTCAGCCCACCATGCGTGCTCTTGATAGTAGAGAACTTCAACATGTTTTCCCTGATTTGCCAACGATCTTGTAGTTAGGACATTAAAATACTGATAAACTCTCCAAGACTTAAAATTTCTTGAAAATACTGGCAGGGGGTTAACAACACAGATGCTTTTTTGGCCTCGGTTCAGATATGTTTACTCTACATCAATGATCTTCACAAACTTTGTCCAAATTACTGTTGAAATTGTTTATTTCAGAACTAGGGCGACCAGATCCGCCCCACATCTCTTGAGTGTGAACAGCTTTGTTTTTGCAGAGGCAGTGGCTAAAATAAACCAGACATTCCCATCAGCTGTTTGGTCATTGTGCTTTTTAGTGGAATTATTAAATGTTACAGTATTTTTCTCTGCAGCTTAAACATTGAACAAACCCAGACATCCGGAGATGCTACAATGAAAAATCCGTTTCCTCTTGCTGTGCCATTTGCCAAGTGAACTCTGTCAGATAGCACATTCTATACATTTGGAGTAAATGAAATTACCCTTAATGTGTTGGCAACATCTGTCACAAAACACTCTTCAATCTATGGCTTAAATGCATTGGATAGAAATGGATGTGACAGTATATTTAATTAGGCACAGATATGGTTGGGGGCATTAGTTTTGCCTTAAGGACCACAGGTTTTTCTTTTCCTTTTTTGTTCTTTTTCTTTTCTCTCTTCCTTGGTGGTTTTTGTGTTGTCGTTGTTGTTGTTGTTGTTGTTTTAATAACATCCTACACAATGCAGAGGAGATTCTGTAATATGTAATCGTTGGTGAGCAAAGTGGCTGACAAACACCAGTCTGTGGATAACCTGCACTTCACACTTTGTAAGTTGTCCCCGATCAAGTATCATCAAGAAGTTTTGCCTCTCTGGGGGGTTTCTTTCTACAACTTCCAATTTACTCACTGATTGTAAATTTCTTTAATGCCTTGAAACTATTAAGGAATTTATGTTCTTAATAATTTTGGGGAATTCTTTCTTCATTGAACATGAAGAGGCAGAGACAGTGGCTCTGTCCTCCCTCAAGAATCCTTATTTTATTGTTCATTTATTTGCAGTAAGTGGCCTGGTGAACAGAAAGGAATGTTTCCCTTCATTGTTTTCCACTTTATGCCTACTGCTGCTATTTACAATTCCAAATTATGACAACCCCCTTCCTCCTCTTCCCTTTGATTGTCAGTTTCTGGTTTATCCACAGAAGCAGCACTCCTTCTGTGTCATCTGTAATCAAATGAGTCCCCAAACACTTTCGGAGAAAAGATTCTGTAAAGAGAGCAAACAATCTTTCCTAAATTAATTCCAAATGCAGACATTCAATCCTTCTATTCTTATCATGCATGGATTTTGATTCATCTGTCATATGCTCACCTATCTCATTTGCATATTGCCTTCCAAACAAAGACTAAAGTCTACCTCTTGCACCACTGGAGAATGAGGTCACTTCTAGGGCACTAAGAAGAAGGTTTTTTTCTACCAAACACAACTTGGTCTTTATCTCTGATTTATGACAAGCAATCCTTTATGTAGCTAGAGCAGGTTGATTACAATCAGGGGTTTCCAGGATTGTTGACAGTTTAGCTGTTGGAATCTCTAGGGGCAATATTCTAAGAAGGTAGTCTAAGTTTCAAGTTCAAGAACAGTATTGAAATCCTGCACCTGCTAAGGATTAGAATGTTGTGAAAGTGCCACTTCTTGGTTTAGAAAAAAAAAAAATGTGTTCAGGATGTCCATCTTAACTCTGGGGTTTTTCTATAGTTTATTCCTAAGTGCTATAAGAAGGACCCAGTTCTTTTTAAAGTGCTTACTGTTGGTCTGGCACAAAGAATACTGGAAATAAAGGACAGAAACTGTTTTTGTTTTTGTTTTTTTTAAAGTTAATATGGTTTTGTTTAAAGAAATTCAGGCAGCAGGAAGAGAAAGTGATGTGTCTCTGAATTATAATTAAATAAAAGCTTATCTTATCAAGTCTCTGATTCAAGAAGTATACTGATGAATGACAATTCATGGACGCATCAAGAAATTAAAGCAACACAAATGCACAGCTATATATATTTATAAGCTACAGACCTTTAAAATAACATACATATTTTTTTTCTGATTGATTCTAGCTCAAAACCGCAAATATCCTTGCAAAAAATGTTGGCTCTGAAAATCAAGCATTTCCAAATATTTGGCTCAATTTCTGTTCTCCCTCCATATTAATGAGGAGGAGCCCACAGGAAGGATGAATGAAATCCTGATCTTTTTTTTAACAGATACAGTCAGGAAATCAGATTTGGGTAACACCAGAAGGAATTGATCATCCTGAGCCAAACATTCTAAGAAACATTTGCTTATGGGCTGTTTGGGTGCTGAGATCCTAGCATCTACATAAATCTGTCCTAGTTTTATTCCTTCAAAATGTTCACTTATATGGGAAAAAAAGTCACACAGTGAGAAAAATGTTTACAGAAAAAAAATAGCATTCAGATACATCATCATTTTATTACCAGTGGATATTTAAATGAGTTGTGATATCATGAGCTTCTACGTGTATGATCATCTTTACAATAAAGCATTGAAATTTCAGTAATCTCAAAGATTCTATCCAACCTTAGCTTTTCAATTAAAAAAAGTTTTTCCATTCTCTCAGCTAGTCAATTATGGCAGAAAAAGTAGGAGAAGGGGAAAGTAAGCACTTGCCCTTTGCTTCACTAGCAATGTGAAACTATGTATATGAACAGAATTTTTTAAAATGTCTTTTATTTTTTGCATTTCCAACAGTTATAATAAATCAAAGAGCATATTCTAGAAGTAGGCCTTTCTTAACATCCTATGAAAAACTTGACTTTTTTTTTTTTTGGTAATATTTTAGCAGTGTTGCATTTGACCAGCATTTAACAGAGTTCAGTATTCTGTCTTGTTCAAAAGCGCAGATAGAAAGAAAGTAGGTCAAAAGATTAGGAGGAAAAAACATGGAAAATACTAGGTCTGATTTTTATATCATTTGTATTAGATTTAAATCTGTCCTTCAAAAAGATCCAGTCAAGAAACTCATCAAGACCAGCATTATTCCTCTGCTGGTAGGTTGTATTGAGACGATCAATAATTATCCATGTAAATCACAGATAAAGGCATAAGCCAAAAATGTCTTATTCAATATTGAGAAAAACTAGATAATTTCCATAGTGTTAGTATTTTTCAGTTAGAGAAGTTTGTATTTAGAACAATGAAAGAGAATATATATGATATCTTGGAATACATTCTATGTTGAATATCAGCATTGTAAATCATAAGCATTTTAGACACATCATAGATAAATCACATCAAAAGAAAAGGAAGTCGTTAATGCTATCTATTTAGATAAGCACAAAGTAGCATGGGTGGATATAAAAAATCATACATGGTTGAACTTAGACTTTTCATTAAAATGTAAGCACATTTGATGTTAAGATAGTTGACTGTGTTTATTGTTTTTAAGAGTTTCCTTCCTTGTGGAACCTGTTTTCAGATGGACATTGTGTGTGCTTGTAGGGTGCTGTGATTACGCCGACAATGGACCATCCTATGTCAATGCAGCCAGCAAACATGATGGGCCCCCTGACACAACAGATGAACCATCTTTCATTGGGCACAACAGGAACGGTGAGTTGAAGAGTTGGTTTTGCTTTGTCTTCTTGGGCTTCTTCAATAAGATGCAATGCTGCTTTTACTGGTATTATTAGCAAAACTGGCCCTGTGCCATTGTTAAAACACGTTTCGGGTTCCAGTGTGCCTCGTGCATACACATTCAGTATTGGGCCCATTTACTCACATTGACCAGGCTGAAGTTTCCACTGTGTTGCTTTTAAATTTGAGTCACTTCTTGTTCAAATGACACAATGTACCAGGTATAATATCTATTTATGGAGAGGTGTCTTTATGTGCACACCTGCAAATCTAGAACTTGTAACATAATACAAGCCTGGCTTGAACCTGGTTTTCTTTTCCCACATGCTTACCTACTTCAGCTAATATATCATTCCCAGGTCATTCATAAGTCAGGGGCCAACCTTGACTATGACTAATACATAGAGCTTGTTATTTACTTTTAATGTTTAAATCAATAAAAAGGAATTGAAAACCTGACATAATCCAGTGCTTTTCATCTTTGTTTTGAATAGGTAGACAGGTGATGTTGAAAAAAGGAAAGGAATCTAGTGTACTTGATGTTTTTTGATAGGTTGGGATATTTTTGACAAGCCATTATTTTACCTTAGGGAACAAAAGTATATAAAAATGCTTATTACAACATTGATTTATATCAACCGTTTGACATCATTAACACAATTCTGTTTTATTTTTAAAAATCTATTCAAAGACAGTTCCCCAAATGGTTAAGAGGGCAAATGTCTAATGCAACCTGGAATACTACAGTTTTGTTCATTATCAGTATAGATAACAATGAAAAACATCAACATCAAAGCCAAACTTTCATGTGACACTATGGTAGCAGGTTTTATTTTCTACAAATGTTAGTGTAGATGATTTTGTCATTTTTAAAGATTTAGAAATTTGTTTTTTTAAAAACTCATTTTTCTGAGTGAGACAGCTTATTATAGAAAGAGCATGGGACTAGGAGTTGGGAGTACTAAACTCAAATCTTGATTGAGCACTGTTCTTTCACTCTGACTTTGGGAAAATAATCTCTTCCAGTCTGTTTCCCTCTCTATCTGGGCGAGTATTGAGCGTGATGCTATATGGGGGCCCTTAGACTATCAGCCTCTTTGACTTTAAGCCTATTATGTCTCATAGTTGCCACTTCTGTGATTCTTCACAGGTATGCTGACATCATCTCTAAATATCTATCTATCTAAATATCTACGCTAAGGACACTAGCTCTATATCAGAAATTTTACCTTAAAGCAATGGCTTGCTTGCCACATAAATTTAACGACTTGCAGGCTTTTTGGAATATAAGAAGTTTCTGACATGTCCACTGAGGCCACAAAAATCTGCTCTAAATAGGAAGAAAATCCATATGCCTAATGGAAAGGGTCCCATTGTTTCAATAAAGAGATTTAGTTATATTAACACAAACAAATTACCTACCTGAAGACCTCAGTTGCTGAACTCATAAAAAGCAGTTGATGATACCTCACCTGTCTGAAGGCAGGGGCTGGATCCAATAATTTCTTAGGTCTCTGACCTAGACTTTCAAGTCATTTAACTCTACACTGTGGTGCAGCTAATTTTCATCAGGGAGATGATGACACATTCATTTAGGAATGTGTATGGAAAGGTGTCTTTATGTATAGACCTGCAAATCTAGAACTTGTAACATAATACATCTGAGCCTGGCTTTCTTTTCCCAGATGCTTACCCATTTCAGCTAATATGTCATTCCCAGGTCATTCATAAGTCAGGGGCCAACCTTGACTACAACTAATAAACCCTGGAAATATATAATCAAATTTGGTTTATATTTATTCATGTCACAAGCACAGTCATGTAATTTCCATAAACATTTAGTCACTTCACTCGTTTACTAACAAAGCAGTTCCCAAGTTCATTGGGAGAAACTGAAGTTTCTCACGTCCACGCTGTTGATTTCCCTTCGTATCAGCCTTTCTCTCCTTAAAAGATGATAAATTCTGAACAAGTGAAGTAATTCAATCTTACTGTATTGAATGACAGTCTAGAATCCAAGAAAAGGGCGAGTCCTAATACAAAGTATAGAAATGCTTTATAAACCCTACTTAGTTGAATCAAAGGCAAGACCAGCTGACTTGCTGAAATTCAGATTTGCCAACTAGAAAAAAATACAAGAGCTAAGTTAATTAAGAATATAACTGAATCCTTTAGAGAATTGAAAAATAAGCTAACATATATAGAGCAGATTCAGAATTACAGTAGTTGCTGATTCAATAACATATATTATGATTAGTATTTGAGCATTTTCAACAAGAACACATTTATATGAGATCATAATTTTTACCCAGCCAGTAATAGCCGAATTACTCAATAACAATATATACTCCCTCCCTTTCTTAGAGAGTTTTAAGCAGGTGGTTTATTTTTAACACCAAATTTCTTCTAATTATTTTTTCATTCTTTTCCTGCATTACATTTATACTAAATAATGCTTAGGCACATCATAAGCTTTGTGTAAATTGATGTTTTGCCAAGGGTTAAAATTCCATAAGGGCCTGGAAAGCCAGAGTGTTGATGTTTAGTGGTGTCCGGAATATGGCTGTATTTTTTTCTCAAACTGTCACTCTTACATTTTGATATACCATCATAGATTCCTTTTATCTGAATTTTTTATTGGCATGGGTAGTGGCTATTATGCAATCCAAACAGATTCTTTTAATCAAATTTCTCCACCTTACTGCATCTTTTCCATTGCTTTATCTATTGCTGGGAAGGTGGCTTGGTATCATGGAAAGAACAGTGGGCATTAGAATTAAACTTGAATTCAAAGCCGGGCTCTGCCCTTTACTAGCTATGTGTGTTAGACAGGTTACTCAAACTCTCTGAACTTTGCTTTCCTCTTTTACCAAGGGGGAAAATAATACGAACATCCCAGTGGTGTTGTGTTAAACGGAATGATATATGTAACATACCTAAAACGGTGTGCGACACCTGCTAGGTGCTTATCAAATGAGCTGCCTTTGTCCCTCTACCTCAAGTGGCTTCCTAATGTGGCCATTCAGTCCAGGTCGCCAGAAGGGATGCAGAACATTATCAAAGCCATAGTACAAGTCTCCGGCCTGCTCTGTTTCATTTGGCATAACTTATTTCTCTCAAGTTTCTACTTCCTTAGCTTCTAACTCTTTCAGGATGGTAAACCCAAAAGTCCAGAGAAGCTGGCTAAGTCACAATAATGAATAAAGCTGACGGAGGTCAAGCAAGATACCCTGGAAATATATCAAATTTGGTCTAGATTTATCATGACACAAACATAGTAATGTAATGTAAATACACATGATATTGGAGATTATATTTTAAATGAGAGATATTTTCATGCAATAATAGTAACAGCTCTGCCTGAGTGTTAGATGAATCAATCACAGGGAGAGGGGGTACCTTGGCAGCCTTGTCTAAGGAAGGCATCCCCGGCTCAACTCCAAACAGCTATTGCTGCATGGTCATACCTACTCAAGGTGGCCTCACCTTCCCATTTTTTTAAGCTAAGCTAAATATTTGCATTTTAACGGGCAATCTCCCTGTATTTGAATATCAGTCCCAGTTTATCCTAAGTGCTCTCAGTTTGTGACTCCTGCCCAGGGTTTTCCTGGTGCTCCTCTAACGTCTCTGACCATTGCTTCTTCTTTGCTTCTGCAGGCTGCTGAGCCAAGGTTTCATTTTTAACTTCTCATTCATACATGATTTCCTTAAGCAACCTCATCCACTTTCATGGTTTTGAACTCTGCCTTCTATGCTGAAGACCCCTAAATCTGAGTCCTCAGTGCTAACTTCATCTTAGACTTTTAAAATCACTTAACCAACAACTTGCTAAATAGCTCCATGTAAATCTCCTTCCGACATCTCAGTCAGTACAACCCAAACTAACCTCATGAGTTTCCCTGAACTTCCTTTCCACTGACCCTCTTCCTCGTCTGTGTTTCTGCTCCTTATTTCTTCTCCAGCTAATCCCATGACCATTTGCCCAGGCAGTCCAATGCTACACCTAAGACTCAATCTCGACTCTTTCCTTTTCCCTTACCACCAGATGCAACTATTCAAGATCCACCAGTTCTGGCCATAGACATTTGTCAAATACATCCCTTCCTCCACATTTCTAGAGTCTCTACCCCAGGCCTCATTTGATTAATTATAATAGTCTCCTAACTGCCCTTAGCTTGCTCCAATCCATTTTCTACCATGTTGCCACAGCCAGTCAATCTAAAATTATCTGACCATGTGTCTTTCTTACCTGTAACTTCTCAGAGGCTTTCAGATGTCTGAGCTCACGGAAACTCTGCAAGACAAGGTGTGAGCAGTGACAACTCTAGATTAACACAGGAACCTCAATGCCAGAAACAGATAGGTCCCAAGGGCAGGCAGAGAGAGATCCAGTGAATAATCCAAAGGAGGCAGGGATCAGGGTCCATGTGGGTTGGAGCCAGATTAGAATTTTCCATTTCTAAAAGGGGGCCTTAGTCCACAGGTTATGTCCCACTTTTCCTTCTGAGATCCCTGGGATCAAGAAGTATATTAAGTCAAAGCCTCTTTTTTATCGTCATAAAATTAGATATATTTGAGCTCCCATAATTCCAAATTTCGAAATGGGTACCATGTAGTTTGACTAACCTTTGTCTACTATTTGATACCTCAAATGTTTATTGTTGAATTCTTTGCCCATTTTTAAGCTGGGCAGAATCTGCAGACCTTAGGAGAAATGAATTATATGCAAGCAGTATAACTTTTATCCCAGGACTCTGCTGACCTTGAAGAATTTTCTAACTTTTCCACATTTATTTATTTATTTATTTATTTATTTATTTATTTATTTTGTCATAGGATTCCCTCTATAGAACCAAAGCACTGCTATCCATAATTTATCACTTCTTTGTAAGCTTTAGCAGAAACCACTGGGGATTTTACTGTGTTATGAGAACCTCCAAATTGCATGACAATCTTGTTTTACAAGTTTCTTATCTCCTTTTCATTTGTTCAGTTGGTGGTCACCAGTGGCTTACAATGTCACCAGAATCTATTCAAAGAAATAAAAAGTTTTTGTTTTGCAGGCTCCTTATCTGCAGTTCTGTTTGTGCTCTTGAATCCACTGGTGATTTGTGGCATCATTGGAGTCTCACGGTGTAACCGTAGCCACACACAAAGATAATCTTCTGATTGTAGTCCATTTGTTCACCATGGTTCTCTACCTTTTTCAGTCACACCATTCCATTTTTATCGCTGTAAAATTCTGACAGTCTCAGGTGAAAATCCTGAACTATTCATTTTGCCTAGAGATTTTCTTTCCTCAAGTATTAGCTATTAATATGACTATTAAGATTGACAGTGATAAAAAGCAACATAGAATATTAAGTGGACTCAGGATTAGGAACTAGTATTATAAATTCATAAATGGTAATGAGTATATTTTCAGGAAAATATACCAATTAATTAAAAATGGTCAAATAGAAGAAAGAAAATATAGATAAAAGGAAATAGTTTTTAAACATTTGTTTAATCTTAGTGTAAGATAATGAACTTTTATGGTAGTCTTATAAACTATAAGGCATTAAATGAAAGTCTAGTATTATGAAAGTTTATTTGCAAATATCAAGCTTTTGCCGTTTAAAAAATGGATTCTGAATTAAAATACATTAGTAACAGAGTACAAAAGCCCTAACAGATAAAATGCCAAAGAACATGAACAGATAGGTAATAAAGGAGGAACAGGATGGCAAAGCACATATGAAAAAAAGTAATTAAGGAAAGAGTAATCTAATACTTACATGGACATACACACATAACCCATTAAATGAAGTTATCAAAATAAAACACATTGCTGATGAAGGTGTGAGGAAATAAACATTCTCAGTCACTAACAGTGGGATGATAGAAATCTAAATTCATAAAAATGTGAGTCGAATCGCAAGTCAAGTCACTTCAAAACAGCTCTGCCAATTCACCACAGTTATAGTTTTGAGAAGCTATTCTATGGAGATATTCTAAAATAACAGAAAAGCCTTTAGACCTCAGAAATATCCAGCCCTGTGTTCTTCATAATGTCTGATAAAGAATGATTAAATAAATCATAATCCATTCATAAACCAGAACGTGAGGCAACATGAAGTTATGAGTTTAAAATAAGAAAATGATTATTTATGATATTAAATCAAAAGAGCAGGATATAAATTTGTACATGTGGAAATATAGTATCAACTATGAAAAAATATTTATGAAATATGGCTGTAAGAAATACAAAATAAGTGTGGTTATTTCCAGATGATGAGATTAGAGATAATTTCTATTTTAATTATTATACTTTTCCACATTGTCCAAGTATTCAACAATGAGCATGATTTACTTTTATGATTTATTTTTAAATGTTATAAATATATTCTTGGGAAATGACTAGAGACATGGTCATAAAATCAACTTTTTTTTTATTCATAGCAATAATGTGTGATTGAAGTTTTTTAAAAGGTACTAGGAGATACGACCACTATTAATAAAATGTTTGAAAGTACTTTAAAAATGATTCTACTTATTCTAGATTTGGGGATTATAATCAACTCATGTTCACATACCTGTTTTGAGACAAAAACTAACTCATGTCCAAGGTTTATTTGCATTTGAATCTTTGATCCATGTTGGGTTTTGCTGGTCAAAGTGCCTTGCAATGTCCAAGTTTTAATCTGTCTTCTCACATGCCATTTGCTCATGAGAGAGGGATTAACCTCATCATTTTAGGGCAAGGAGATTAAATGGAGAAATTTAGATAGTCCAAATTCAGTTATCAAGGAAGTGGGAAAATGAAGTTCGAGGTTTTTGTTTTTAAAATGGAATGAATGATGGTCATGTGACTAGAATAAGGGTCACAGAAAAGCATCTATGTAATCATGTTTTGGCAGTTTATTTGAATGTGAGCACTATCTGGTCCCTTTTACACAGTTTGTCCCTCTCAGAGAAGTTGCGACTAGATGAGAACTTTCCATTTTCAGAAGGGGGGCCTTGGGCCACAGGCCATGTCCCACTTTCCTTTTTAAGATCCTTGGCTAAAGGAATTGTATTAATCCAAAGTTTCATCTTTTAAAAAAGCAGATATATTTGGTTTCACATAACCTGATATTTGGAAATGGATGCCACGTAGTTTAAATTAACCTTTCTCTACTATTTGCCCCTTCCAAGGCTATGATACTTTGGAAAAAACAGCAATCATCTGTTGAATAGATTCTGTTCTGTTTATCTCTGCTCTCACCATTCTAGCCCACAAAGCTTCTTGGCCTTGTCCAACAGCCACTGGGATCAGAGCCAGGGCTGAGTGATTACTAACGAAATTCTGATTTCGAAAATGTATCAGTCTCCATAGAGTGTGGGAATATGCAAATTTTTCATTTATCTCTTTTAAAATTTTAGTTCTTTCTTTTGTTCTCCAGAATTTTGTTTCACATTGTGCTCTGGGCCCCTTCCAGATGGGCTGCCTTTTAGAACATGTACATCAGCCAGAGAGGGTAAAAATTTCACAGTGATTCTCCCATGAAGGGGCCAAAATGATGACAGATTGTGGAAAATGACATCATCCTAAGATAGAATGTACTGCCCTAGCAGGTCACATGGGGGCCTCACAATTTGTACCATGTGGCAGTACTGGGGACCACTGTGTCAGTTGTCAACTGGGGTCATAATGCCTTGAGCATTTGAGGGCAGGGGGCTTAGGCAACCATATGACATACAGTGGGCACTTCCACATTTTAGAGCTAAGATTCTATTTTATTTTCTTTTGTACTTCATTGCATTCTTTCTCATGCTCTTTTCATTCAAAGATTCAGTCCCAAGACAGGATTATGATACTCCACCAGCTGTTGTGTCAGGTAGGAAAATTCTAATTCCTTTAAGATTTGATTGGAGGGGAGAGATGGAGGTTGCCTGGTTTTCTCCAAAACTCTT
Organism: Ailurus styani; assembly: GCA_002007465.1. Classification (NCBI taxonomy): domain Eukaryota; kingdom Metazoa; phylum Chordata; class Mammalia; order Carnivora; family Ailuridae; genus Ailurus; species Ailurus styani. Next base: position 895,155 of record LNAC01000575.1, read on the forward strand.
TAAAGCAGTGATTCTCAATAGGGTTGGGTACAGGAATTTGAATTTCAGTTCTGGGATTGACAGCGGGATAGCATATGTGGTTCAAAAAAGTATCTTTAATATTCCAACCCAGTTTTGTGTATGGAAAATGAGTATGTTGCTTTTGAAATAAAAAAATGAAAGCTCAAAGATATTTGGTTTGTGAAGAATACACAGAAAATAGAGTCTATGTTCTGTGTATCAGTGATTCTCAGTGTGAGAAAGATTCATCAGAATTTCTGGGAAGTGGGAGAAGGATATTTATGTTTATCAAAAGAGGGCACAGATTAAAAAAAATAGTTTGAGAAGCACTGCTTTAGAGACTAGAATTCTTCTGAAATCAGAAAGTCATTCCATTTTGCTTGCTCAGCACCCAGCATAGTGTCTGACACATAGTAGGTGCTTGATATAATTGTTTGTTGAATGAATCAAAAGTTCGAATTTGTTCCACAAATGGTATTTTGGATATTGAGAAGAGAGAACCTGCCAATGTTCCATTTGTACGACAAAGTGGCAGAGATTGATTTGAGAATGCATTAACATCTTGAGGATTTTAATTAGCAACATTTAAACTGTTTCATAAAATTCAGTGGTGCACTTTGTGAGGGGTATATGTATGTGAAGAGGTTGGTTTTTATTTTGAATGGCACAGATCTTCTGTGCTTTCACCTTAATTTTGAATTTTGGTTTCTTGCAAGGAGGAAAATGGGCATGATTTTTCATTCTTGTTGACTTTTTTAACTAAATAAAATACTGGCAGCCTGAGGAGCTTTGAACTCTTTGATCCTTTGATGTGTTAGATGATGAGGACATAAAATCTAAACCAAGAAGGGCATTGGTGTGACAGAGCAAGAGACAAAGGCCAGAAATAGAATGAAAGAGCCCAAGGGGCAGTAAAGTCTGGCAACTGTACGGTGGTTTTCAAGCAGAGAACACTGTGTTCTTGACCACCTGGTTTGCCTGATCCAGCATTTGAAGGGTAATCAGTTTCTCATGTCTTGTGGACTTGTTTAATTATGCTCATGGCTGAATACGCATCTTAAAAGTTCAGTTGAGAAACAATCCGTTAGCTTTCAGCTGTGAAATCACTTTGGTCCTCTCGAAAACTCTATAAATTGTCATTAATTAAAATATCACTTGTCTTTCCCAAAGTGTATTACTGGTCATAGCTTAATGTGCCTATTTCATTTAGGATATGTGATGCTCGGGAAGGGAAGATACTTTGCTCAATGCATACAGCCTTGACTTTTTTAAATATGTGGCTTCTACTCTTGATAATTCACCAGTATTAATCATAGTGGAAGACACAAACTGGAACTTGCCTTCAACTAGGTTGTCCAATTTCACTTTCAAGAGCCAAATTAACAACAACAACAACAACAAGGAAACGTCAAAAGCATTTGCTGGATATCAGTCATAGGTAGGGCTCTTACACAAATCAGTTGAGGCAGGACATCTGGCTGCTTGGAGCTCCCACCTAATTCCATAAACAGATAGGTACCACTGAAAGTTCTTCAGCAGAGAAATTACTTGATCAAAGTAGTGCTTGAGGAAACTTAATCCAGCAATTTCATGTCTGCTTAAGGAACAAAAACAATAATCACATAGAATAGTTAGAAAAGCCAAGTATGATATCACTTAGAATTAAAAAAAAAAAGTAGTAATATCCCAACTTTAGAGTACAAAAGAAGGGACTAATATAGAAGTAACGGAAAAAATAAGATGGGAGCAGGAGGGGAGTGTCACAGTCCCTTCCCCCATATAAGTTTGCATTGGTGGTTTGACATATTATGAATTTGCATAGACGTCTTTGTTACCTTTGGTCTACAGCTAAATGAAAATAGACTACCTATCTTCCAAAAGTGTGTGAATTGTCCTGGTGGGCACAACTTGAATGACTTCTGAAAAATTGTGTATTCTTTGCCCAACCTTTGACCAAATCACGAAAGTAAAATGGGCAAAGGTGTTATAACAGTTTCTTCTCATATCTCCCAATATGCCCATATTGGACAACTCAAATAATAATAAATTATTTGCCAGTGTCAGAGCTGACAAAACTGCCATAATACACCTGAGTTCAAGATGTCTGCTTGGTAATCTACAGAGACATAACCCAACCCAATATCTTTCAATCAGCCCATCATACATTTATTGAACACCTTCTGAGTGCTAGGCATTACACACAAGTACTTGGAGTACAAAGATGAATAGAAAATAGACCAATGGTAAAAAATATCATGGTCTAATTTAATGTTGTTCTTCTTCTTGTAGTTGTCATTGCTCGTGATGATTAAATGTATAAAGTATGAAGGAACTAAAATCTAGAATCTAAAAAGAAGATCAGGAATAAAGTAAATTCTGAGCTGGATTTGGAAGGATAAATAAGATGTTAGTAGTTGGACAAGAATGGGTAAGGTGTATGATGGGAATGGGACAGGATATGTAAACTCTTGGAAATACATATGTATAAGGTGGTTAGATGGTAGCAAGTCACTTCGCATTCTTGGGATGAAATGTCACAAAATAGGCACTGAGGCTAGGTCAGGGTAAATCTAATTTTAGGCAAAGATTCGTCTTTGAGTCACAAGTCACTTTGTTCCTTTATTTATTCAAATAATATTTATTAGAAGCATACTATGTGGCCATCATTGTGTTGGGTGCTAGGGATACAAGTTCCTTCTAAAAACGTAGGGTTGAGTTAGGAATTCAGGTACAAATAGGTGATTATGACACAGTATCAAAAGTATTTCTATGTAGACAAATATGGGATGTTTAAGTTTGTAAATTCTTCAGTAAGGTGCCTAAATTCAGAATCTACTTATGTCACTAGTTCTAGAAACTTGGGAAATTTGCTTAATTTCTCTGTAGCTTATATTACTTATCTGAGGAAATAATAATAATTGCCTCATAAGGTTGTTGTATTAGAAGTGTTAAGATATATTAGCCCATGGAGCTCCTGGGTGACTCAGTTGGTTAAACATCCGACTCTTCGTTTCAGCTCTGTCGAAATTCTCAGGGTTGTGAGACCAAGCTCCGAGCTGGGCTCAGCAATGGGTGTGGAACCTGCTTAAGACTCTCTTGCCCTCTCCTTCTGCCCCTACCCCAACTCAACATGTGCACCCACATTCTCTCTTTCTAAAATAAAATAAATAAATAATATCTTCTAAAAAAAGATATATAGCCCACTTAGAACAGATCCTGGCATAAAATAAGTATTCAAGTGTTACTTGCAACAGCTGTACTAGTCATTCTTGTTACAAGGTGCTATGGTGGCAAAAAGAAAAAAAAATTGACATACGGTAGAGAAGTCAGAAAAAGTGGAAGAAACCTCTAAATGGAGATGTGGAGATTAGTCAAGTGAAAAATAAGTTGGAGAAGGAAAGTTTCAGACCAAGATGGCAACATATACAAAGGCTCATTGGTAGTAGGACATAGAAAATTCAGAGAAGTATAAATGGTCCAATGGCACAGAGACACATAAAGAGAGATTGGGATTGGAGAAAATGAGCCTGGAGAAATATTCTGGAGCAAAATAAACAGGTATGATTACTTGAGGCCTATCCTTTTGGCAATAAACACTAAATGGTTTTAAGTCGGAGACTGACATGGCCAACCACCCTGGATACGGTGTAGTGAATACATTGAAGAGACATAAAATTAGAAAAGGGGGACCAGAACTCAAGAACACGAGCACAATATGAAGCTGGCATTTGTTCAAGCTGTGGAAATAATGATGCAGTGTTGACAAACTTATGACATATTAACTGACTGGCTGTCAGAATAGAAGGATAGAGAAGAGTTAAAGTTAGTTCCTTAAGTTCCTGGCAGCTCAGTGGCCTGAGGTGTCATTTGCTGTGATCTGAACCAGAGGACAGAGGATCAAGTTTGGCAAGAAAGAGACCAAGTTCAGTACTGCATGTGTTGAACTTCGGATGTCTACGAGGCATCCAAATGAAAATAATCAATAAATATTTGGATGTGTGTGTCTGGAACTTAGAATTCTGACAGCTGCGAGCTAGAGATGAATTTTAGAGTTATCACCATGGAATTAATTCATGTTACCCAGAGAATGTTCTTAAAATCAAGAGAAGTAGGCAGATCCTTGAACATATAAAATGGGCAGAAAAGGGAGCCCAAAAGGTAGATTGGGAAAGATAACTATAGACATAAAAGGAAAACCAAGATTATGAGGTTTCAAACAAAGCCAAAGCAAGAATGTATTTCAAGAGAGGACTTTCCAATAAGATGAGTCCTTAAAAGAAAGTCATTGGATTTAGTTACATGGAGGTCACTAGTCAACTTGATGGGAAGGGTAAAGACAGTGAATGTCACATATGGAAGTAGATGCAGCAAGTGCCAGAAACTTAACAGATTTTGGCTTTGAAGGAGAGTAGACAAGATAAAACTAAAAACAAATGGAGAATGGAATTGATTGATGTTCTGATTTTTTTTAATGTTTTTAGATGGGAAATATTTGGTCATGACATAAAGAAGCCAGGGAAGTATTCTAAAGTCTGAAGATGTAACTTTTGAAGGGCATGAGTGATAGAACTAGGTCACTGAGGAAGGCAGACATCTCTTGTGGAAATGTAGGAAGATAGGAGGAAGGCTTGATATATGTGCATCTAAGTCCGTAAATGTAGGAATAGGATATTAAGGGATTTTTATGAGATAAATACTATTTGTTTTTATGTGGAGTATTAAGTGGCATCTTCTGAGAGCAGGTGGGAAATGGCGTGGGAAAAGATTTAAGGTGAAGAGAGATTTGGAAAACTGTGGAGTAAGAAAGCCAACCACCAATACATAGAAAGTTTGAGGGGCAGTACAGAAGGTCCATTAGAAGCTAAAGATTATGGATTTTTGCGATGCCAGTCTGTGAAGATGTTTGATTTTCGGCTATAGTGATCAGTAGCCAAGAAGGCAGACAGGTGGATTAATCCAGGGCTAAGATTTTACTGACTGGAGCTAGAAAAAGGCCAATATGTGCTGACAGTATTGGCAAGAGAGTGATTAAGTGACAAACCATAGTTCCCAGATCAATAGAAAGAGAAAAGGAGGCCATAGGGATGGGAGAGAGGGAGAAACAGGGAATATAGAGAACAGAGGTTTTGATGAGATATATGAAGTGGTCGGAAACGACTTGGGTTTAAGATTATGGATAGTGAACTGTTTCTGGGCAAATTCAAGGTCATAAGAGAAGGCAGCCAATACTGGAGTTGAGGTGAAGGTGACAGAGGTTAAAGAAATCAAGCAATACGAACATAAGAGACCACTGTTTAAGTGGGTATTTTTGTTAAGTCTGGATTTTGTTTTGTTTTATTTGTTTTTTGACATTAATAAGATGTCAGCCAATCACAGATAGAACTGATAGAACATATTTCTGGAACATGTTACAAAGACACTAAAGACTTTTCCTCTTAGAATTTTTAAGAATGAAGTTCTTTCCAGAACACTTGGAATATAGATCTAATTAAAGCCAGAAACATGTATCAGATCAGTGTTTTTGAGGGCATGATTTGTGTATCACCATGATACTTCCAGTGATTTTAGAAGTATAGGGACTCAAACTTGTTCTTTTTACTCTAGCAGCTGTGTGAAGTAACACAGTTACTTCACTGTGAATTTAGATAACGTAGAATAAGCTCATCAAACACATAGCTTTTTAGCTTAAGAGATACTTTGCTAAGGGAAAGTTTAAGGTAACTAGTTAAAATGTGAATTCTTTTTTTTAAAAAAAAATAATAATTCAGGAAGAATATGGGTGAGTCAAGAGTGGCAATGTCCAAAAAAGTTTCTACAGTTTGGGAAATGGAGTCCTAGATTTATTTCACAAGACTCATCTCTCCTTGTCAAAGTCTCTGCTACACCTCATCCAGCTTATTTCAAGGACAGAGGACAGAAGGCTGGAACTACTCTGTATATTTTCATGCAAAATCACAGGAGCCTAGTCTCTTTTCATGTTTCTTTTCCCTAACAATTATAGCTTTTTAAAAGATGCTCCCATTTTAGGCAAATTTGAATGAAAAAAAATGGCAAGTAAAAGATCATTTTTTTTCTATTCACAGCTGGATTTTCTGAGGAACAAAGGAAAACTACTGATAATTTGTTGTCAGATTTTTATCTCAGTTGCTCTAAGCTGAATTTCCCTGGAGGGGATCATCAAGAAGAAATCAAGCAAAAAACTACTATGGACAGGAAACCAAAGTAGAACCAAAAGTCACTCTTCTTTTCTAAAAATCTTAGAGTTCAAAATTTGAACCCGTGTTTGGGAAAAATGAAAAAAAAATAAGAAGGAGTAAAAAATGCATTTATAGGAGTCCATAGAACTTCTGGAACAGCATTTTCTGTTATATCTTCTCTTCACACCAGCTAAAATGGGTTGAAAATAGTCAATGTAATAAGGGCAACTTCACAATGGGGTTTCACAGAAAAGGCATATGTAAATCACAATAGAGTTACACTCTTTGTGGTCAAATATGACTAGGGAGTCATAAGAATGAAGTCCAGGGTTACTAGCCTGGATTAAGACCAAATTCACTGTTAAAATAGTGTGCAGTTTTTGCTGCACATTGTCTTTGCTAGTGAGTAACATCAGTTTGCATTAGAAAGTAACGCATTGCATTAATTTGGAATTGGTGATAGTCTACCAAAGATTTGGTTGAAGCCTGCCTGTATACTGCCTCTTTTAGGTTGGGAATCACTCTATAAAACTAGCCCATAATTGGGGACACGGGCATATTTGAGCTATTTCAAAGAACAAAACCATTTTTCAAGCTCTAAATAAAATTTGCTTTCTTGGATACCATGAGCTAATTACAAATGGTTTCCATCTCTTAATTAAAAATTAGGTCCATTAGTACCTCCAATTAGGAACAATTAGCCATTAAATTGTATTTACTGTAAAAGACCTGACACAGAGTTATGTGTTCCTACAAGCCATGCATGAAAATCGGTTTCACTTCTTTGCTCAAATATTGTGCATCTATTTTAATTACCAAATTGCATTTGTTTAAATATACTAATTGATTATTTCTTTTCAATAAATTCTAATAAGGGAGACTTTGTTCTACTTATTATTCACTCATTCAACTAATATTTATGAGCTCCTAGAGTACTACCAAGGAACCAAGACTATGTGGTATAAAATAGAGATGTACCCATTTCCTTCAAAACACAAAGAATCTAACAACGCAACACAGGGCTGTAATGACTTGTCATATAACACAGCATGCGACAGAAGTCAAAGTCTTTGTATTAGTATTTGACAAATAGGCATGTGCATCTATTATTGTGTTCCTGCTAGCACATTTATATTATTCACAACATTACAAAAATAAAACCTTAAAGACTTTTCCTGTGGGGCCACAATGTTTTATTGCTTTATTCAAGTAACTGATAACTAAAGGGAGCTTAAGTCAATAGACAGTTCCGATATATAAACATCACTAATTTAGCCCAGTTTTTTGGGGGGGGGGATGGGTATGGAGGGAGCTGGGATAGAAGGATGCAAAATTTTTGTCTTATCTTCTAATCCAGCAAGTTTTTTCTGTAAAAATTCATACTATAAATATTTTAGGCTTTGACGGCCATACAGTGTATCATAAGGACTAAACTCTGCCTTAGGGGTAAAAACAGCCACAGACTGTGTGTAAATGGATGATCGTGATTATACCCCAGTAAAGCTTTATTTATAAAAATGGCAACACGCTGGATTTGACGCAGGGGTTATATAGTTTGCCCACCTCTGCTCTTATCAAGTCATTTCACAAGTATTCCAAGTTAAATACTATACTGACATCATAATAAGCATGAAGTACATTTCATTTTAAAGTTGGCATTTTTGTGTTTTTTTATTTTGTGAAAGACATATGGAATATCAGAAAGGCAGACATGGGAGAGGTTGAGATAAAGACAGAGAGATACTTCTTAATATTTTAGTGTGTACAGCATAATTGTTTGTGGTAATGAAGTATTAAAACTCTGAGTACATTTTTTTTTCACATACTCATCATCTCTGTGTTTCCTGGGACTTATTTGTATGTGCCAGCAATGGGGGGATTATCAACCAGGAAAATTAAATATATATTCTGCTTAATATCCTCTTGACAGCTTTTAGAATTCTGTGCTTCTAGAAATTAATAGAAAAGGTAAGAGCTATGTCATTCAAACGGATTTGTAGTAAAAAATATATTTTATGTCTTTGTCACGCCACCTAGGCTGGTATTCTCATGGCCTCCATGGTTGGCTGGAGCCCCCTGAAGTCATTCTTGATTTGTCAGTACTAGCTAGCTATTCTGTTTCCCCCTGGGTAGCCACATGTCTGAGTACTGTATTGTGCTTTGCACTCAAGGTGAAGGGAAGCTTTCCTGGTTTCCTCTAAAGACTTAACACTGCATAGGGCAGGCCTGGGAGGGCTGGAAATAAGGGTCAGAGCAAATTTCCCTAGGTGGCAGCCCACACAAGACATGGGGAGGCAGCATCCAAGATGCTATTTCTTTGCAACAGAATCCTCCTCAATGAGTGGCAGTGATGGGCCTAGGGCATTCCACAGCATCAGGGACATAGTGTCCCTTAGTACCCCAACCATCCCCAAGGGCAGTACCTCCGTGATGGCAGCCAAGGAAGAGAGCATTTTCAAGACAAGGATTGATATTAAAGGAAGTTAATTGCATGTCCGGGAATCAGCACATCTGGTCCTGAAAGCACATGATTCCCTTTTTAATCAACGGCACGAAGTGGGCACAGGAGGTTCCTGCCAGAGAATCCAACCCTGAATTGACTATCACACGGCACTTGCCAGAGGCGGGCTTCCGACATCTGATCCTGGAGAGACACGGCCTGACAGACATGCCAACATTTCTCTAGACTCTGTTAAATTAGTTTATCAGAAAGCAAAATACCTGAACCGTATGATTGTACATCCCCATAGAAATGCTTTCTCAGAGTTAAAATGTAATGTTTTAACCTCTTATTTCTTAGAGGGGTGACACATGACACAGACACTTAAACCACATCACTAGCTTTCTAGAGACACTACGGTGGAAGTAATTGTCCATTATTTCACCCAATGTTCCCTATATAAAGAAGCCAATGATGAATTGCTGCTTGAGTTCAGTGCCTCGGCAAGTATCTCTCTCCAGATGAGCAGATATCCTTCTTTTTAACTGACATTCTAAAGTACATAACTTAATCTATTTCCCTTTTGGCCTTGGCTATCAGGACGCTTCAAGTCAGATGCAGTACATTGCAAACGTTCCCAGTGGCATGTTCTCTTGATTGCTCTCACTCTTCATTGATTTGCTGGTGTTTTTAATTGTGCTTTTTAATATAGTGCTTAATTATTTAAACCCTCCTGACTTGGGAATAACAAAAGCTCTCATTTTTATGGTAAAAAGCATAAATGAAAAAATGCTAATGGGCTCAGGGAAGTTTGTGTGCTATAAAGTCTCAGTGGCAAGATAAAATGAAAGATGATTGTGATGATGATGTGTTGATCTGATTTAAAAAATTGGCCAGCAGGCAGTTTTCATTTATTCACACACATGCAACTCGGCATAGGAAAAAGGATGGTATAATAATTAGAAATGGCTTTCAGAGTCAAGAAGGTGTTATGCGATTCCTGGTCCAACTATCTAATAATTATTTCACAATAAATTTTACTTAAATTTTCCAAAGCTTACTTTTCCCCTCCTTAAGTACAGATAGTGCATTAGCACCTCTCTGTGTGTACTTATGTGAGGATTGAGATAACCTGTCTAAAGTATTTAGTACACGCCTGAGTCCTAATAGATATTAAATAACTCAGGCTTCCTTTTCCTTTCCTTGCATTCAGGGGAGTATGTTGGACTTTCTGAAGCATCACTAGCCTTACATTTGCCATAAGAGATTGACTGAACCAATGCTATTTTAAAACAGAGTTCCCAAACCCAGTATCTAACAATAGAAGAAATATTAAAGGAGTTGACTATATGTCTTCTCTGTTGTCTGAACTATGATATTATTAGTTGAATTAATATAATAAATAAAATTTAAAGCTTTTTTAACAACATGAGAAAATAATATTCATAATGTAAAGTAGAAAAGGTGACAAAATTGAACCACCGTTATGATTCTAAGTCCTAAACATGTACATGAAGCTAAACAAGAATGCGTTATGTAATTTTCATATGTGTTTTTAGTTTTTTTCTAATCTTTTTGAATGGTTGCTTTGCAGCTTCTATCATTTGCTAAAATGTGAACAGCATAGACTTTCAATCTATCTAATATTGGAGAGATATTTAAAGACCAAGAAAATATGAGTGTATTAGTATAACGATGATGATAATGATGATTGTCATGATTAGCTCAGTTGCAGTGGTAGCATTGGTGACCTCTAAAATTTTCCCCACTTCTATTCTTGTATCTCAACACTATGGCATTTGTGGTAGAATTAAAAGAAACCTATTTCTTTGGTAAAATAGTCTTCAAATTTTTGAGCAATTCTGTAGCCTCAAGTCAGTCTTAATTTTTTATGTGAATTCATTATGCACCTACCAGATGGTGCATCTCCAGAATGAGTTGACCACTGCTTTTAACATTGCCCATATTGAAATCACATTTCAAATGATATGTCGTGTCCCTGGCATGCAGCACTTGGAACAACCTATAATCTTCTCAGTTTATTTAATGGGAGACTTCCAGTCTCTTGTGGCTTATGGAATTGATAAAATATGTTTGAAATTGGGATCATATATAGTATACTTAAGTTGCATGTGGATATTAAGTCTAACTTCCATGAGTTTTATATGTGTAGATATATAAATATACAATTATATGTGTATATATATGTGTGCATATATGTATGCCTTTAAAATGTACATTTAAACTAAAATCTCCTGCTTTTGGCGATAATTTATTTTCCCTGAGTTGCAGATCACAAAAGATTTATTTCTACCAAAATCATAGTGATAATTTTCAAAGTCCACTCGCCACCCAAGATGCTGCTTATATGTCCTTCTTTTCTACCACTAACTTTTATTCATTTTAATAATGTGGAATATATCACAAACAGTATATTACTTCTTATCAGGCCAATTCTTTTTTCACTTGTCTGAACTGTGCACTTTGGTGCACTCACTGTGATTTAGCTTTGATACGATATTGATTGCAAAGCTATCAGCTATCTGACCTAGATACTACATATCAAAAACAATAATCAAGTTTCCCATCAAGTTTCCTTAAAAGTGAAAAACAAAAAGTTGAAAAGATTTTAAACCAATGGTGCCCTTTAATTTACATGCAATGGACATATTTCAGCTGGCAGGAGAATCATGTTGGATTCAGGGTAATGGATTGCAGGCCCCTATAAGGCATAAATTTAATTACTTTATGTGCCTGCTCTGCATCCAGCAGTCTGCCCAAGAGACTCAGATCTGGGAAAGCACAGGACTCCAGATTCAGGAAATGGGAATTTCATTCATAATTGAGCAGTTACTTTAGCAAATCAAATATGTGGAGTTGGTTTAAAAAAAATCATTGAGGTTTTTGAGATATTTGTTCTGGAAGATTAAAACCTACTAGCCAAAGAAGACCAGAGACCAACTATAGTCAAATAAAATTAGATTTACTAGCTTGAAAAATGAGGAAGAAGTTGCAGGTGAACCATAGAGCATCTCAGAAGAGGGAATTTGGAAGGACTCATAGTATTCGAACTTGTACAGTATGACTTTGGGAAGGGCTTCAGGAAATAATAGTTTATTCTGCATTGGGAGCTGTCAGGAAGTAGGGGGAGGGGAACAACTGAATGATTGGGTGTCTTAGTAAGTATTGTCTAGTAAGTGAGAGGAACAAAGCAAAGCTAGAGTTGTCTTTGGTTATGATGCAGTAGTCACTCACATTAGACAGAAAAGGGAGGTGTTTAATTGTTTTTAGGTTTGCAAAATGCCCTTGCCTTCCTCTGTCCTTTATCCCCCAGTCATCAACTGTTCTTGTCTGATAATTGTTGATAATTCTTAAAAATTGTTTAATTAGGAATACTATGACCTTGCTAATAGCTACCAGCTAATTAAAGATCATTCAAAAGAGTTCGATAAATTCTTTCCTTATCTAAAGGGCAATTATAATGTTGCCTGATAAAAATATAACAGACCATTCAAAGGCCTTGATAAAAGGTCAATACAAACATGAGATAGGTCAAAATGTGTTTTATTTATTATAAGCATTGAGTGTATATGGATAGTACTGCTAATGCAAAAATGAATCTTTGTACACAAAGAATGCCTTATGTTCAAGGTGCTGTGCTAAGTACTTTATGTGGATTGGTTACATTTGATTGTCACAACCATTCAGTAAGGAAGTTTCTGTGTCCTGAATCACAAAATGATTCTTTACAAGATCAGCTAGATCCCCCACTCATATTTATGCTCCTTCAGCTATTTCAAACTTTTCGACCTTCTCAAGTTCCATACACAACGCTTGCCAAATATTTATACTCAGAAGATGGCTACCTCCTCCTTTATGAGAAGATGGATACCATATTTGACCTGATCTCCCACAAATGTTTTCTCTTTACTTCAAATGTCTGTTTCTTCATTCTTTTCTCTTCCTACCCTTTTGTATTTTGTCCAGTCATGGCCTTCTCTTTGTCAATGGTAACCCTTCCTTCTGTGCTCTTGCCTTCATGTTGTAACCTTTGATGTTTTTATAGCAGTGATCCCACACACACCTTCTTCAACATATACTTATCTATTGATGACATTTCCTCTGCTCGAACAAAAACCAAAACAAAAGTTGTAGATTCTATCTTGTTTTCCAGGGAGCTGGTCTTAGGGCACTTTTCTTTGCTCTCTTCCTCAGTGAAGTCATCTGCTTCCTCAGCTTTAGCCATCCTGTAGATGGCCTCCAAATCTCTATTGCTCATTCCATCCCTTGAGTACCATGCCCCCATTTCTAGATACCTCCCAAATGTCCCCCATCCACTTGCCCCACCCTTGGCTGGCCTGCTGAAGCCCAGACTTCATATTCACAATTCAAGACTCATAATCTTTCCTCCCGGTCTACTTTCTCCCATAGACTTCCCTAGGGTTCAAGCAAATCATTTCCAGTACTATTTCTCTAAGACAAGATTTTCAAAATTAAGTGTATCTATGAGTTTAGGATTGTTATGTTCTTTGACAGTAGCTTGGAGTATATATAGCTCTTCCTTTTGGGTGAGAACCATATGATTTAATACTCAACTGAGCTTGGAGTAGAATAGAAAATCTCTTTTACATTGACAAGTTATTTTTCTTCCAAGACATTTTGGCTTACTCTTCCCCACATGCAGCTTTCATTTTTTTTTCCTTTAATTCCACAATATACTTTGAATCTGCTCTCCATTTTTGAATCCCATTCCATTCTATTATCCTAGTCCAGGTTGGGTTCTTGTTACCTTCTACTTTTATTATTCAAATGTCAATACTTGGCCTTTCCCCTTCTCATTCCGCCTTCACACAACTGCCTGAATAAACTTTGAGCTTAACATTTTTACTTTAATTTGATCTGCAAGGATATGATTTTAATATAATAATTTGGGACTTATCTTAGTAAATAACTATCCCTACTCTATTCTTTTACTGACAGAGAGAAGGTACAGATTAGATTTCTGAATCTAAACTTTTCTAATAGCAACACTCAAACTTGCAAACTAGTGCATACCAGAAATGTTACACTACTTAAAACTATGGGTGGATTACAGAGATTACTCTACAGGGATGTGGGTGTTAAAACTGCGTCATACTGTAGAACCACAGTGCTGATTGCTCATTGTTCTCTGTGTGAGTGCAGACCTAAATTTTTTCTGAGAAGAATCTTATCTTTCCTACAGCTAACCTCCAAATAGTGAGAGGTTTATTTTGGGTGGAGTGAGTGGGTTTTCTTAAATTCTTCTTAGCTTCTTCCATTTGACACTATCTATCCCATGCCAAGTTCAGCATTGGGACTTAATGTGTTACCAACAGCAAAGAAAGATACATTCCAAGTTCTTGTCAAGAAGTACAATTCCAGAGTCACTAACACTCATACCTTTCAGAACCTTGGCTAAAGGAAAATAGTATTTTTGGAGGAATATTTAGATAATATGCTGTATATCTACTCTCCTTAGTTATTCAAAATTATAATCTTGGATTAGGCTGAAGAAGCTGTCTTACCTGAAATTCTGTGTCCCACTGACCCCCTGAAAAATAGCTTTTTCTCAAGTATGCATTGGCACAATGCCATTCACTGCTATTTGAAGGACACTCTTATAATAGCCCTTGGAAACTGACTTTGCTTACTTTAGAGCTTTGCTCCTTAGACTACACAATATCTGCTCTTTTCTGACCCGTGGGAGAAATGTCTCTCTTGCCTCCAAATTGAGAATTATTCTTCTCTGCATTGATTTATTTTCTTACCTAATGGACACGGTACCATGTGATTCATTGCTAACTAACTCTGATGAATTTTAATGGCATATATTTTATTACCCTTGCTGACTTCTTCTTACTTTTTTCCCTTTGACTCATTTTTTTCCTCACTTGTTTGATACTACAACATGCTGTATAATTTTGGAAGCTGCCTTAAATCCTTTTTGGGAGCAACCTGGCCTATAATTAAATAAATGATTGGAGTTTCCTAATGGATAATATTCTTAGTCATGAGCCACAACACGAAGGACTCATCAGCCTTGTGTCTGAGACTGCCATAGTATGATCCTCAAGCTATTCTTCCAACTGCTTTTCCTACCGTGTCCCTCCATAATTCTGTTCTTCCACTGATCACAATTATTTGTAGGATGTGTTTGGCTTTGAGCTCTTTCTTGCTTGGCCTGTGCTGACTTTCTACTGGAACTTCTTCTCTGCCACACCTGCTGTTTCTGCTGGTCAAATCTCACTCATCTTTAACAGGGTCTCTGCCATGAATCTCTTCCCAATTTTCACAGCCAGATATGGTGTCACTTCAGTTTGAAAATTCAAGGTACTCTTTTAACACCTGTTGTACTCCAACTGACAATACAGTATGTCCTCACCACCTCTCCACCCCATCTTGAGATTTCAGATCCCTGGAGTTTTGGAGTTCAAGAACTGTGTGTGTGCTAGTCTGATTGTGCCTGTTGTACTAAAGCTCAACTTTTCGATGAAAATAAAAGTCTTTGAATAAGGTCTCACCCTCAAGGACAGACATCAGTGTTGACTTTTACTCCCAATAAATTTAGAAGACCAAATGTGAAGCCAATACGAAGCTAGTCAGAGGCCTGAATTTTCTCTGATAGGCCTGAAATTTAGGACAACGTTTTCCCCGAGAGAGTTACTCCAACTGTCATCCCTTGACAAGATTAGCAGGGCATCCATCTGACTGGTCTTGCTGATTCAAGCCTTAACCCAACACAATCCTTTCTCTCAACAACCACCAGCATCATCTTTCTAAAACTGTTTCAAGTCCTTCCACAACCTTTAAAACTCTCTCCTTAGTACTTAGCCCCTGTTACAGGGTCCTTCATGATCTCCATGTCTGCTTCTCCACACCCATCGTTCACTACCTTTGTGCTCTAGGCATAACTGCTTTCAATTTGCAGGATGGGCCAAACTTCCAGGGTCTTTGCCTAAATGGAAATATAACTATGAGCTGTCCCTCTGTCTAGATGCTCTGTCTAGATGCCTAATGCTTTCCCTCTACTCTTCAATTTGCTAATTCAGGCCTGTTTTCCAAGGATTGTTTCAGGTGCCTTTTTTTTTTTCTTGGAAGTGTCCTTCATTGTTCTATGTTGTCTTAGAGATGGCAATCTTATTCTTTTAGGTTCCTCAGAGTATCTTCATCATAACATTTCACACACTGAATCATCATTTTCTGTTTAATTATCTTTCTTTCCCTCTAAAGTCAAGACTGTAAAGTCCTTTAGAGCAGGGACTACTTACAGTCACTTACCTTACTTCCCTGTTATCCAGCACCATCTAAGTAGGTGTTTCATGAATATTTGTTGGTTGAATCGATGATGCCCACATGTAAGAATCCTATATAGTCCTGACCTTGCTTAACTTCAAAAAAAAAATTAAAATAGCAAAAGGAAAACAGAATTCCCCCAAATTTTGAAAATTTGAGTGAACAACTAAATGAAGAGAGGTTTCTAAATGGGATAGGAAAATCTCAGGACCAAGAAGGTGGAAGGAAAGTGAAAAAATTTGGAGGAGACAGAATTATTAGGAATGGAGTCTTAATGAAATAATTTAAAATGTTGTTGGAAACCCACAAAGTGTCTGTCAGAAATATGACTGCCCTTCAGCAATGCTGCTTATCTGGAAGATTTCATTTTGTTAATTGTCTTCCCTGGATAGCCATCATATTCGTTTATCTTACTAACATCATCATAGTTGACTCCCCAGAGTCACCTTCTGGAAGTACTTTCATACCCTTTTATTTGCCCAGGTCCCTCACGTGTATACCACTGCAAATACACTGGTCTCAATGACATAGCCCCTTTGCCTCATTTATGTGTGTGTATGTGTGTCAATTCTTCAATGGCCTGTGTCATATCTTTTGAATATTGTCCGAAAGGCATGCATCCAGGTGCCCCAGACTCATTGTGACTGGTAATCAGGACAAGTAATGGCCTTTAGCTCTTTTTCATTACTGCAATGGAAAAGCACCATGCCCAATCCATTAGTGATGCACTATTATATTAAGAGCTTACTTAAGAAAGGCAGCCAGCCAGTGGACACAGGGCTGGTTTCCCTTAAATAGGATGTTCAACCATGATCAAACAAAGTACCTTTTCATTTAGCAGGAAAGTTTCTGCTCTCTCCCTGTCTCTCTTTGACTCTCATTGTGTTTTGTCCTAATTTATCCTGGCAGTTCATAAGGAACTTAGCTAATGTTTTCTAAATGACATTGAAAATTCTTGAAGATTAACAGTATTCAGAGGGATAAAATATCAATTTGTCTTCTGAAAAGTTCTCACTTTGATTGTTCCTATCTGTGGACTTTAGTTTCTTGAATTCCTTACTCTCAAAGAGATGTTTTTCCTTTTGATTTTTCTTGCTATAAAACTGGCTATAAGTATAAAATAAGCAGCCGTTCTGTTTGGGTTTATTTTATATTATTATTCTTTTAGCATTCATGCAGATAAAACTCCCCTGTTATTTTCATTCCTTTAGGAAATTATGTCTGATTGATGGCCTTGAACTTGGCGAATTTAGGCAAGATTTGAGGATTTTTTTTAATCCCCTAAATTCAACTGAATTATTTTGCCCCTAGCTGATAGTATAAGGTGTTTGTTTGCATTAAAACTCTCACCACTGGCATTTGTACTTATCACCCAAGCCGTTTAAGGCTTCAGGTTCATTTGAAGAACTAATTCCATGCGATGTTAAAGCACATAAGTGTATATAAGGCCTAGTTTCTAAAGTACCTTTCCTTGGGAAGCTCATCAAGAGTGGAATGCAACCGCTCAGCCAAAGCAAAGCGCATCAACCTCGTAAGACTTTTTCTATAATCACTAATTTATATGTTTAAAACAACGAGTCTTAACATAAATAATACAACCAAAGAGTTCTTGTTAAAGCATGGAAAGTACAGTTTTTGTGTTCACTTCTGCCGTGACCTCCTGTCACCACTTTGTCTCACCATAGCCCACTCTCAGTGACCACACAGGAGGAGAAGACATGACAACATGACAGCACAGCACGGGTACCCCATCCTATACCAGTGCTGGGCAGGCAGCCCACAGTACTGGGACGAAAAGAGCCTTGAAGAATATCAGCATTGAGATCCCAGCCCCTCAGGGCTCTCTCTGTGGCCTCTTCGGAGCTGAAAAGGCAGCTGATACTGTGTTAGCTTGATGAGAAATTAGAACAGTTGTAATAGAGACTTCATTCTACTCACTCGCTAGGATTCCAAGTTTAGGACTTTACATTTTCAGTTCTCTGTTCTTGGTTCTCAAGACGTGGTCCTACACCAGTAGCATCAGCACCTCCTAGAAACTTGTTAGAAACACAATGCTTAAGCCCACTATCATCATCTCCTCTAAGCCGTCCAGGTGATTAAGCTGCTCACTCAAGATTGAGAACCCTCCAAGCCAGTCAGCCAGTCACAGGCAGGTGAAGGGGGTAAGGTTGGACTAATTAAGACAATGGAAGGAGCAAAGCTGATGGTGGAATAAAAGAAGAATGTTAATTGTCCTCCATTATTCAAACTCTTTTCTTCCTCCCAGGAATCTATTATACATTGTTGTTGTCTTGTACAATTTCCTTCCTTCAGCGTGATTTTTTTAAAAACCAACAAAATTTGACTTGGAATATGAGTATAGTGGCTCTGTTGGGGAGAACCAGAGAAATCCCTATGTGAATTTATGCAGTCTAACTAACTCAAACTATCAGGATTCATGACCTATAATGATAGACTTAGGCAATCCTGGAAAATGAAATAAAATGAATCAGCATATTTGCATGGTGTACACATTCACTATGGCATGGTTAGTTACCCAAGTTAGTTACGTGGTTACTTCAGGGAGGTCTTAGTAACGTTAAAGCTCTATTTTAAAAGGACCAAGACTCATACGCAATATATATAAATATATAGAAACAGTCATACCATGTCAACAAACATTTTCCTCTCTAGAACATTCTTTTGAGCCTCTAGTAATTAGAACAGTGACTAAATTGGCCCTTTTTATTTTCCAGTAGGATCAAATACAGCTAAAGGGATTACACTGTACTTGGATTAAAAGGCTCTTTTTGTAACTGGCAGCATCTAATCTTGATTATTTACTGTTTGTATTTCTAAGATATAAAATACCTTTTCAAACAGAGCTTTCAACTGAGTTCCCAATTTCACACCCAAGATGACCTTCATTGTCTACAGACTCATTGTGCCTCATTGCTAATGAGGACGGTTGTACTTGTCTCTCCTCCTGTCCACGAACTCCAACCCCTCTTTTTCCCAGTGCTGCAGAAAGAATCCTGTGTACAATTGGGAAGAATATTTTTTACCTACATCCCATGTCTTTACAATTGTTTACAATTCCTTTGGGAATACACACACACACACACACACACACACACACACACACACACACACACACACATATATACACACACTCACACACATATATATCTTTGTTTTACTTTCCTGTTCTTAATGTAAGATAAAACTCTACGAATGATAGAAATAGAGTACAGAATTTGAATGTATCACTTAAAATTGATTAATCTGTTAGTCATTATGTGAAATATAGATTTCCTTATGGAACATATTTAAGCATAACTTCCCAAACAACTTCTAGGGTAGTAGATCTAAAATTTTGTGGCATAGGGCGCCTGGGTGGCTCAGCGGTTTAAAGCCTCTGCCTTCGGCTCAGGTCATGATCTCAGGGTCCTGGGATCGAGGCCCACATCGGGCTGATCTCTCTCTCTCTGTCAAATAAATAAATAAAATCTTTAAAAAAAAAAAATAAAATAAAATAAAATTTTGTGGCATAGTAGAATCACCAAGGCAGACGGGGGGTGGGGGGGTGGAGTGGGGCTTTAAATTTCCAACCACCCAGGCTATGCTCCAGGATCATTAGACCAGGTTATCTGCAGGTGGGACCCAGGCACCAGTATTTTGTTAAAGCTGCACAGGTGATTCCAATGTAAAGTCAAACTTAAAAACCAGGGTCCTTAAGAATGTACCTCAGTCTCATGAAATGTTAATGTACTTAAAAGAAAAAAAAAGAAAAGTTCTAAGATCCAGCACATTTGGGAAGTGTAGCAAACTGTATTTTTTTTAAAGATTTTATTTATTTATTTGACAGAGAGAGAGATCACAAGTAGGCAGAGAGGCAGGCAGAGAGAGAGGAAGAAGCAAGCTCCCCTCTGAACAGGGAGCCCAATGCGGGGCTCGATCCCAGGACTCTGAGATCATGACCTGAGCTGAAGGCAGAGGCTTTAACCCCCTGAGCCACCCAGGGGCCCTGCAAACTGTATTTGTCTTCCTAGAGATTCACAATACACAGATTCACAATTACAGATTCACAATAAATATTTGCCTATTAAACACTGAGAAGTCCTACAGGGCAAGAATGGTGGATGTAAAGAAGGAAAGAGGAAAAGAGAGAAAGGGACCCTCACCCCCATGATAAAAATATTACATAGCTTGGTTTATCCCCTCATTTAAAAAAGTTGTTTACTCAGAGATAACTTTGTATGTGGAACACCTGTCAAAAATTCCATGGAACACTCCTTTTATGGAATAAAATTTGGGGGATCCTGAATCAAAGGAATCCATAGCAAAGGCTTTTCTTGCAGTGCTTATTAAAGAAGACCTGGTTACACCCAGCTTTGCTTCACTCCTATGTAACATTTGATATTTAAAATAACTTATTGAGGGCGCCTGGGTGGCTCAGTGGATTAAAGCCTCTGCTTTCGGCTCAGGTCATGATCTCAGGGTCCTGGGATCGAGGCCCACATCGGGCTCCCTGCTCAGTGGGGAACCTGCTTCCCCTTCTCTCTCTCTGCCTGCCTCTCTGTCTACTTGTGATCTCTCTCCCTCTGTGAAATAAATAAATAAAATCTTAAAATAAAATAAAATAAAATAACTTATTGAGGGGCACCTGAGTGGCTCAGTTGTTAAGCAACTGCCTTTGGCTCAGGTCATGATCCCAGAGTCCTGGGATTGAGCCCTGCATTGGGCTCCCAGCTCAATGGGGAGTCTGCTTCTTCCTCTGACCTTCTCCCCTCTCATGCTCTCTCTCCTTTTCTCTCTCTCAAATAAATAAATAAAATCTTTAAAAAAAATAAAATAACTTATTGAGATGGCCAACAGATACATGAAAAGATGCTCAACATCACTCATTATCTAAGAAATGCAAATCAAAAATGAGCTATCACCTCACATCTGTCAGAATGGCTAATGTCAACAACACAAGAAACAACAGGTGTTGGTGAGGATGTGGAAAAAAGGGAACCCCATTGCATAGTTGGTGGGAATGCAAACTGCTGCAGCCACTGTGGAAAACTGTATGGAAGTGCCTCAAAAATCTGTATGAAAGCACCCTATGATCCAGTAATTGCACTACTGGGTATTTATCCAAAGAATATAAAAGCACTAATTCAAAGGGATACATGAACCCTGATGTTTATAGCAGCATTATTTACAAAAGCCAAGATATGGAAGCACCCAAAGTGTCCATCAATTGATGAATGGATAAAGAAGATGTGGTACATATATACCATGGAGTATTATTCATCCATAAAAAAGAATGAAATCCTCCCATTTCCAGTGACATGGATGGAGCTATAAAGTATAATCCCAAGGGAAATAAGTCTCAGAAAAAAACAAATACCATATGATTTCACTCTTGTGTGGAATTTAAGCAACAAACAAACAAAACATAAGCAAAGGGGAAAAGAGAGAGAAAGGCAAACCAAGAAACAGACTCTTAACTATAGAGAACAAACTGATGGTTATGAGAAAGGGGTTGGGAGGGGGGGTTGTTGGTGAAATAGGTGATGGGGAAGAAGGAGCGCACTTGTCCTGATGAGCACAAGATTATGTATGGAAGAGTTGAATCACTCTATTGTACATCTGAAACTAATATAACACTGTTAGCTAACTGGAATTAAAATAAATTCTTAAAAACAGAAAAAAATAAAATACTGTGTTGAGTTTAACATTAGAGTTCAGAAATAATACAGGCTATCTGATAGAAATAGGATACATGGGTACAAGCACTATATAAGATTTTGTTTAGGAAAGTTAGTCTTCCAAGATTAAACAAACAGACGAGTTGGGTGAGTGGTGTCTAGAGAAATCAAATCTTTACTAACACTGGAAAGGTATGGGGAATCCAGTCGGGTAGGAAAACCAAGTGATACAATAACAGAAATGATACCAGGATACAATAGTTCTAGTATTTATTGGCATTTGCAGAATCGGTACAAATAAAGTGATAGTTTGGGACCATTTAGTATTCTTTATTACAATCATGCCCCATTTTACATTCTCTTCTCCTAAGGCTTTTCTAAGAACTATTTCAGAACTTCTTATCTCTGGGACTTATCCACTCAGTTTACAGTAATCTGCAGTTGGTTTTTCCCTCAAAACTGACCTGAGCCTGTTTCTCAGGATTTCCTCACCTCCTTCCTGAGGGCCTATTATATGGTAAACTACTAATTTCTGAATATGTTAACATTTAACCCCGGTACTGGAATGCTAGGCACAGTAGCAGCTTGTTTCCACATTAAACTGCAAGGCAGATGTGGAATAGTGGTGGCCATTTTCCAGAACAGTTTCGTCAGAGATCTCAGAAAATTCTGCTAACTAGAATCTCCTATTTAGGAAACGGTCTTGAGATGCTGTAAATAGTAATGAAACATATTTAAAGTAATTAGGCAAACTGAATTTTGGGAAATGTTTAAAAGAGATAGCCACTTATGGTTTGTCAAACCATAAGAGACTCCTAATCTCACAAAACAAACTGAGGGTTAATGGGGGGTGGGAGGGTAGGGATAGGGTGGGTGGGTTATGGACATTGGGGAGGGTTTGTGCTTTGGTGAATGCTGTGAAAGATGTAAGCCTGATGATTCACAGACCTGTACCCCTGGGGCAAAGAATAAAAATAAAATTAAAAAAAAATAAATAAAAGAGATAGCCAACTATCAATGTCAGAGAAGTTTCCATCAGCAACTTTTACTGACAGGATGAGAGAGGATAAAATGCCTAATAGGCTTGGTAACACAGAGGCCTCTGTTACACTGTCTGGCTCTGGTTTTGGCCAGTTCCATCCAAACTGATAATGTTGTGGGTTTTTTTAAACTCATTTTCTCTTTTGCCTAATTTCTTCGTTTAAATTCATATGACCTCCCCAACCACAGGAATATTTAAACATTTGGCTCACAATAGTTCAATTTAATGACTCAAGTGATGTTACTAAAGACCTTTTTTCTTTCTGCATAGCTGCACATCTGTCATCTACATTCCACAGCCTCAAATCTGACATACCTAGTCCCACTCCCTTGTCCTGGCACCAGAGTGGCTGTCCCAGCGATGACCCCATATACTCACACTATCCTCTGCCAGAGAAGAGCAGAAGTCATTTCTAGGAGTCTACACACACACACACACACACACACACACACACACACACACACACACACAGTTTTTCTTTCCCAGAAACTCCAGTAAACTGTAGTCTCACTGACTCTGAAAGTTCACTCTCATCCACTCCCCTACTGTGGAGTTACCTGCATTCAAGCTACATGGTTGGGAAAGGGGAATGTAAAGATTCTTAAAGGAAATCCAGGTTCTTATTGAGAAGGGGAAATGGCTGCTGAGTGGGTAAGAAAAAAAAATGATGACTACACCTTCCTTCTTGTCATTGTTCCTATCTTTTCTCTAGAATCTGTGTTTATTATAACTTGTGGTCTTGAGTCACAGTTTAGTAATTTATCCCTCTTTTTAAGTTTCTCTTCTTGTTTGGTAAATATCCTTTTAGATAAGAATTAATCATTTTTAAGAAATTAAAACCCACATATTTTTATTTTCTGTAAGTGGACATGAAATTTGGGAAGGAGGACTTTGGTTAAACATTGTTGCCTCTCATAAATATTTTTGAATGGTGTGTAGGAAACACAATTCCTCTGGTCAAAGGAAAGAGAAAAACAGGCCCAAAATTGTAGAAACATCTGCAGCTAATGTTCTAGGAAAATAGTGTCCATAGTAGCCTTCAAGTTAGTTAAGAAATGTCCCTGGGCTCTAAATAGAAACTAAGTCTTCTAGAATAAAGAAGTCAAGAACAGATGAACTAAGTGGGACCAAGCCAAGGAAAATCAGGACATAAAAACTAGGAGTAGTTATATCTATACTGATTTTTCTTTCTATGTGACTTTGGTTGCCTTACTTCCTCTATTGCCTTACTTCTGGTCATTTTGTTTATTTAGTTTTTCTATCCATTAGTTTCATTTCCTGTTGGAATTGCTTTTTACATGTTTCTGTCCATGATCAAACCCTTTATTTCTTATCTTTCCAGTGGATGAGAAAATATTAAGATGTAGGGTAACTTTTCAGCCCTTTCAAGTTGACCATACTGAATTTTACCTTCCTTGTTTAAGAATGTTACCCAAATGTCACTGGGCCCCCCAGTGTTTTGAAACCAGATAAGATTGGCTGGAACCCCCAATTCCATGCCGTTTGGAAGTCCACAGCTTTCTGAAATAGGCACACTTTTCTAGGGTATTATAGGCACCTCTGTCTGCTCTCTCTATTCTGCATTGTGTTAATTCAGATGTGAGTTTCCCCCTGTAGAGTTTTCACACAAAAATCCTCCTCGGAATAACATTAATGAACTCTTCAGCATGCTCAGTAATGGACACATGATGGGCACTTCAACAGTCTCAAATCATTGTGTACCGCTTCACCTGTTCTCTTGCCAGCACCCTCACTATCACCATCAGTCGTTTCTGCTGTTATCCATTGATCTCCTAGCCAATTCCCAGATTCAGTTTGGATTCCTGAGTGAATCTGGCCTTTTCTTATAATTTGGGGTTTCCGGTATATGAAGAAGGCCTGAGTCAAGAGTCTCCATCAATATTGGATATTTTCTATTAAAGAAGTTGGTGGGTCTTAGGGAAGTCTCATCTCTACCCTTTATAATAATCTTCATTAGCTTTCTTTCATGTCATAATGCAGTTCCGAAGAAATGCCAAACTTGAAGACACACTATAAGCACATTTTGTCGACTAATTCATTTATGGCATAAGCATTGTATTAGGGTTCTGTATAGAAACAGAACTAGTAGGGGTAGGTAGGTAGATAGATAGGCAGATAGATGATAGATAGATAGATGATAGATAGAAAGAAAGGAAGGAAGGAAGAAAGAATACGTAGAGAGATAAAGAGGTAACTTATAGGAATTGGCTTGCATGACTTTAGAGACCAAGAAATCCCACAGTCTGTGGTCTGAAAGCTGAAGAACCAGGAAAGCTGGTATAATTGTCCAAATCTGAATCAGGGAGCCAATAGTTTAAATTCCCAGTCTGAGGCCTGAGAACCAGGGGACCACTGGTATAAGTCCCTGAGTTGAAAAGCCGTAGAAGCAAGAGCTCCTGTGTCTGAAGACAGGAGAATGGATGTTTCAGCTTAAGAAAAGTAAGAGAACTTTTGCCCTCCCTCTATTTTTTTTTACTCCATTCAAGTCCTTAGGGAATTGACTGATGCCCACCCACATTGGTGAGGGTGATCTTTATTACTTGGACTACCAATTCTAATGTTAAAGTTTTCTGGAGAAAGTCTTCACAGACACACCAGAAATACAGCTTTCCCAGCTCTCTGGGCACCCCTTAGCCCGGTCAAGTTGACACATAAAACAAGAATCACAGGCATCAAGACAAACAAAAGATTAGGATTTCTGTGCTTTTCCCTGAACAACCATATAGCTCCTGTGGGTTATACAGCTTGAGTTTTTCACCCAGAGTGCTGAATTATTTGTCCTTTTTTGCAGTCACTTGTTTATTCATTCAATAATTGCATATTAGATGCCACCCGTAATGAATCAGGCTTAGTGCCTCTAGGAGTTTTCAGGGTTTGAGCGCTAAGATCTGTAGCAGAAGTACAGATAAAGAACACTCAGATGTCAGAGGAGGGAGTGATCACTTACAAATTAGGGATGGAAATGAGGCTTCCTGTGGAATTTAGCATCTGGACTCAGTTTGAGAAACAGGTTTAGGATGGGTGTCATGAGTGGATAGAAAGAGATTAGAACACAGTGGAAAGCAAAAGGCACAGAAGAAGGAAGTTATGAAAGGAGGACTCATCACTTGGAGCAGGCAGATTTGGGTAAAGCCAAGTATAAGTGAGATGTTATAGGTCACAGTGATTCTAAGAACTCCATGCAAGTAGGTTGAAATTAACCACAAGATAACATTTTTCATCTCTCCACTGTTTGACAGCTGTCATCAAACAAACTGTTCTCCAGTTCTTGGGGCTAGGAGTGGAATCTGGACTCTGGCAGCAGGTCTATTTCCCTCCAATCCTCCTTTTTTCGCATGGCTCTTTTCTTTGAATGCTTCATATCCTTGGAGGAAAGAAAACATCTATAGCTGGGCAGAAACAACTCCATTATGTTTTTCTATTACCAGAGTTAAATAGGCTTATAGAAATAGAGCGTTGTCATGTAAATCTTTGGGTTTTTTCCTAAATATGAACAGTTGCTGGAAGTATTTTTCTCAAGTTAGCTTTATTCACAATTCCTTGTTGATTTCTCTTCTTCCTCCTTATTTAGAATGTTGATCCATCTTTTCCTTTCTTTCCCCTTCCTCTCTGTTCTCCTTCATTTGCTCCCCAACCGTATGGATCAATCTCTAATATGAATATTCTAATGACTGGAATAGGTCAAGCTGCTTTTCTGAAAAACAAACCCACCAAAAAAGAACATGTTCGTTGACTCTTGTAGAGACTGGATTCTTTCAAAGGATATTGTGGGGTACCTTCAACATTTCCTCTTGTTGTGTCTACTCCAGTCCACTGGGATGACTGGCATTCATACTGTGTGGGCCTGCGATGGTTGAAGGGAAATGTTTTGCATGCAAATGGAATTTATAGTGTGTGTGGCACCCTGGATCAGTTCCCTCCCTTCAACTAAAGTGTCTTTACTTAGCTCAAATTAATGTTTTAGTCACAGACTTCAACAGAAAACAACAGAGTTTCCATTGAGGACTTCTTAGTTCACTTGTCTATCTTCTTGACAAAGTCCTTCAGTTCTTCCATTTCCAAAATAAATAAGTAAATAATGTAAAAACCTAATTTCCTTGAGAAAAGATTAAATGAGTCTCAGACTTCTTCAGGAAGCTGAGGACATTAGTTGTTGGGCTGTGTGTTCCTAAAAGTTTATGAAAGAACCATCTAGGTGATAGGTCAGTCAGATCATTTGTTAAGTGAATTCTTCTTGATACTTTCAAATTTAGAGATTGATTTAAATAAATGATTTGACCTCAGTAGCCTCTCTCATTTGAAAAGGTCACGACTTTACAGAGACTTTTAATTCTTTACCATCAATAAATCATACTAATATGCAAGAACAGTAGAGAATGTTAAACAAGGAAAGCATAAACCGGAAATTCAAATGCAAAATGGAAAGTCTAACAGAAGAAAAGTAGTAACAATACAAAAGATCAACTTGCAAGGATTTCATTTGCCTTTCTGTTCCCAGGTACTGCGGTGAATGTAAGATTGGCAACAATAAACAATACATAAAATTAAATAGCTTCATGTACCTAAGATTAGCAAATAGGAATAAACTATCCAGAACACCCAGTGGGTTAGTAGCAAAATCTGTTTCTCCTAGGTTCTGTCACATCCTATTGCCCAATCTATGTTTCAACACTATCATATATGCTCACTTAAAACCTGGCACATAAAAGGGGTTCAGTATAATTGCATTGGATGTTGCTAATAAGTGAATTAAGAATATATATCTAACATTGGAATTTCATAATAGAGTACCTTGGTCTCTCAATTCCTGAGTTACTCCCTTCTGCTGATTTTTTTTCTACCCTATCCTAGAATTTGTTACTAGCATTCCCTGCACCAACTCCAGATCTCAATTTTGAAAATAACTTGATTGCAAACTGGACATTCTCTGACTACCCCCTCCTTCCTCCTACAAGCACTTCAACAACCCTTATTGCGATAAGTCTTTGACACCATTAAGCCTGCCTACGTGCTTATTGCCTGCCACTCTGTCAGTATCAGTTTGCTCCTTCATTTGCTCACGTCCATGCCTAGTTTAGATCTTATACTAGAACACTGCAATCACTTCTTTTCATGTGTCCTTACCTTCCCTGTTCACTTTTCCTCCAAAACTTTGATCCAATTCTTGGTCTGCTCCATTCCTTTGAACAGCTGAATGTGGCAAGAGGAAAGCCTGCCACCAATGCTGCTGAATTTCACAGTAATTTTATGAGCACACAACTTACATGGGCCCTCAGCACTGCCCAGAATCTTACTGCATATCCCTGGTCCATTCGCTTTCACTCTCCAAGACAATCATGTCCTTACCTTCTCTCAAACCTACCGCCTCTCACTTGCACCTCACATCTTGCCTCAAGAAATAGAAACAATGACAAAAGAATTTAGGTACCTTACAAATCTTCCAAGCTTGTGTCTGAATCCACTCAATCTAGCCTATTTAAATGGATAAGTTGGCCCGGCTCTCCCCTAAGGTCAACCTTTCCTTTTCTCTATTGGTCCTTTTTTCTTTACTTCAACTCCTTTATAGAACATTAAGTATGTACAGAGGAATGCACAATTCATAAGTTTATAGCTCAATAAGTATTAGAAAGTGTAAAGTGGTAGATACTCATGTATCCACAACCTAGATCACGATATAAAAGGTCCTATTATTTCAGAAGCCTCTTTTGTGTCCCTGCCCTTTTATTATCTCCATAAAAATACCCACAACCCTGACCTCTATCAACACAGATTTGTTGATTGTTTTTGAACATTAAGTAAGTAGAATCATCCAGTGTAAAGCCTTTGATGTTGGACTTTTAAAAAATTCAACATTTTATCTGTGAGATTCATCTGTATTTGTAGAGCAAGTGTTCTTTCTTCATACCATATAACATAAATATATTACAATTCATTACTACTACTATTGAGGGACATTTAGGTTATTTCTAATGAAACCATTATAGATAATGCCACTCTAAATATTTGACGCATACCTCTTGGTGTACATTTGAAAGAATTTCTATTGTGCACATACCTAGGAGTGGGATTGCTCATTCATGGATTCTATAAATATTCTACCAAACAGTTTTATAGAGTGGATGTACCAATTTGTACTCCTACAATGGTATATGAGAGCTCCAGTTGTCCACATTCTCTCCAACACTTGGTGTTGTCAGTCTTTTTCATTTTTGCCCTGCTGGTTGGAATATAGTGTTATATCATAATATTTTTAATTTGCATTTTCTTGATGACTAGTGAGTGAGATTATGGATTCATATGCATACTGGCTATTTGTAATTTAAATATTCTCTTTTCTGAAGTGTCTGAGTGACTATATATATATGATTTTTGTTGTTTTGTTTTTGAATTAAACTTTTTTTTGAGATTTTGTAGATTCACATGCAGTTTTAAGAAATAATATATAGAGAGATCCCTTGTACAATGGCCTCAATTTCCCCCAATGGTAATATCTTACAAAACTATAAGGTAATATGCCAAGCAGGATATTGACATTGATACAATCTACAAATTTCATTCAGATGTCCCCAGTTTTACTTATATTCATTTGTGTGTGTGTATTTGCTACACAATTTTTACCTATATAACTTTTTTAGCTACCACCACAGTTAAGATATTGAGCAGTTTCAGTATCATAAGAATCCTTCTGTTGCACTTTTATAATCCTTGGCAAACACTAATTTGTTCTTCATTTCTAAAATTTTATCATATAAAAATGTTATATACATGGAATCATACTACATGATCTTTTAGAATTCTTTTTTCTTGCTCACCATAATTCCCTGGAGATTCATGTGAGTTATTGTGTGTGTTAATTATTCATTCAAATTCATTTTTAAAAATTCAGTGTTCAGTCTTCTTACTGATCGTGGGTCTTTTAAAAAAATATACATCCTATGTATAACCTTTGTCAGATATACATACTGTAAATATCTTTTCATTGTTTTCTGGTAATTAACAGTTCTTAGTTTTAAGGAAGCCCAACTATCAATATTTTCTTTTATTATTAGTTCTTTTTCCGTCATGTTTAAGAAATCTTTGTTATCCTCAATTTCATGAAGGCTTTCTCCTATTTTCTTTAGAAAACTGTATTAAAATACTTTTCATGTTTAATCTATGATCTATCTCAAGTTAATATTATATATAGTATGAGGTAAGGATCAGGGATCATTTTTCCTATAGAGAGATATCCAACTGATCCAATATCATTTATTAAAAAGATCATTCTTGCCTACATTGAATTATGGTGACACCCTTTCTCTCCTTGGAGCAATACCACAATATCTTAATTGCCATGATTTTTTAGTAAATCTTGATATCTACTGGTATGCACCCTTCAACTTTTTCCCCCCCAAACTTTTCTTGGATATTCTGGGTCTCTTGCCTTTCCATATAAATTTTAAAGTGAATTTGTTGACTTCTACCAGGAAATGTGCTTGGATTTCAACTGGAATTACATTGAATTTATCAATTATTTTCAGGAGAATTAACATTTTAACAGTATTGAGTCTAACCCATGTATATGATTTATCTCCTCATTTACTTAGGTCTTATTTAATTCCTGTCATCAATGCTTTCTAATTTTCAGTATAGAAGTTTTCATGCCTTTTCTTAAACTTATTTCTAGGTATTTGATTTTCTTGATGCTGTCAATATAGTATCATTTTAAATTTCATTTTTAATTCTCTACTGCTGATATATAGAAATAGTTTTTTATTAATTTTATATCCAGCATCCTTGCTAAACTCTTTTAAACTTATTTCTAGGTATTTGATTTTCTTGATGCTGTCAATATAGTATCATTTTAAATTTGATTTTTAATTATCTACTGCTGATATATAGAAATAGTTTTTTATTAATTTATATCCAGCATCCTTGCTAAACTCCCTTATTAATTCTAATAATTATTTTTAAGTCAATCAGTCATTCAATCAATAAGTAAAGCAAATATTTTTTTAAAAAATTGAGAGTGGAAGGAATTTACGATGCATATATAGAGTTGTTTGAAGTTCAAATTTTATTTTATTTTATTTTTTATTTTATTTTATTTTATTTTTTTGAATTTCAAATTTTAGACACAGTTTCTCAATCAGCTACATTTCCATAGTATTATATCTTATTTTTGTTACCTCCACAGCGATCTGTGCACAAGCTCGAACCTATCAGGCTTTGGATTTTCCCAATACATTCATGAACTTTCCTTTCTCTGCAAAATTGAAGGCCTCCTTAACCTAACCTGTGATTATATGGGAATGACTACTTCTCTCTGTTGCTCAGGGGGTGAGATTTCGTAAATTTCCAAGCTGAGACTAACTTCCAAGACTCTTCCTTGTTACTCTTCTTGCTATGTGTTGCCAAAAAATGGCGCCACCCCAGAATACAATGTTGACAATGTGTATCTTTTGTTTAATAATTTAATGCACACCTCTCTGTGGATTATGCTTAGTACTATACTAGGGAATTGGGTGAATAGTATAGAATAAATACTCCTCAGAATTCTGGGCTTCCATTTTTATCAAGCCATCCATTGGCCGTCTTTCCTCCTAGTAAGTGAAATATATGCTACTATCTGTGTTCACCTCCACCTACTCTTCAGGGATAATTATTTCATTTTCCACAACTGTCTACTTCGTTATTTCTGTTAGCACTTACTTTATAAATGAATACTAGCACAAAACATCATGAAACCATTCATTACTATTATTCTGGATGAGGATCCACTTCATTCTCCAACATTTTATTGGCAGAAGTAGGAAGAATATAGGAAGAATGTACGTGGGGGGGGGCATATAGGAGTCCAGCCTAGTGGACACTCTTTCCTTTCAAGGTTAATCTCTCCAGCTTTCCTCCTCTCCCTATGGATGATCTGGCATTCATTGAGTGGCATGGAGACTTAGAGACCTTAGAATTTCACTCCAGGCAGCTATTACTGCTTAGTCAAAGCAAGCATGTGAAATGATACCAACTTGCCACTGGGATGACAGAATTTTTACAAATTACACACCACAAAGTATCGCTACCTGAGGTAACACCGTGCCTCTCCCTCAGCCATTCACCCAACCCAAGCTGCTCCCTCTATCCTTAAGCTTCCTTTGTTAGAAGAAACTTTACAGTGGATGACCTTGAAAGTAATTAACACTGCATTCTGTTGACATCATCTTCCATGATGCTGGTTTCTTCTGCTCAACTTCCTTTCTGAGGTACATTTTTGCAACTTTCCTGTATCCTTATTGACTTTCCAGGTTTGATAGTACCTGGACAACTCCTCTTTCTAGAATTTGTTAAGCAGCTTGAAGAATTTTATAGCAAGGACTAGAAGCACAAATTTAAAATCTAACCAGTATAGTGACAACTCCAAATGAGCAAGTTTGATAAATTATTTGAAGAAATTTCAAAAATTCAAGTGAGGGAAATTCCTTGCTCTACAAATTATTAAACAAAAATTTCTTCACCGGAAATATATAAAACATATTTGTTTTGCTTTGGTGGGGGAAGAGAAAGTAAATCCAAAACTAAAAATGTGGAGTTTTTGTTTCCTCGGAAATAATCAATGATTCCACAGTAACAGAAACAGTTTGTCCTGACTTAAATAGGCAAAAACACAATTCCTCTCCAATTTCACCATTTTTTTTTCTCTCTTTGTGTAACTATCTTGGTGATGCAGCGTCTAGACTTCTTGGAACAAATGATGGAGTCTGGAATTTATTCTGTGGGTTTCAAAATGGCTATTCAGGTCTCCTTCAGACTTACATGTGGAGATCTAGTACTTTTAGAATATGTAAAAATAATAAAGCTGTTTACCAAAACCATAAAATGTCTCCATTCATGCCTAAACCTTGGGTTGCTACCAACAAGGAAATGTCGTATGGACATACTCCTTTTATCCATACCATCTCATTGCAATGTGGTTCTCATCAGCCATTGTATCAAAAAAATGCAAAATAATTTGTACTCATGAAAGAATGGTGGCAGATATTTTCTAGGCTTTGAGACATACCGATAAAAAAAATTAGCTTAAAGGATATA
Source organism: Ailurus styani (assembly GCA_002007465.1). NCBI lineage: Eukaryota > Metazoa > Chordata > Mammalia > Carnivora > Ailuridae > Ailurus > Ailurus styani. The sequence continues at coordinate 927,912 of LNAC01000575.1, forward strand.
CATCCATTCTTGGTATGGTTTTAATAAGTAATCTACTGGAATTTATCAAGATGAAAGGAAAGATTTCTTATATCGCAGGGCATTCTCTTTGTCTTTTGTCATTTGTTAGCTGGATAAAATAAAAGAAGTCTCTGAGGCATTCAGATCTAAACAGTGTTTTTGCAGCCTGGATTATTAAGTCTGACTGTAGTTTATCTGTGCTCTTAAGGAAATAAAACTGTGCTTGTCGAGAAAGTTCAGAGTTATTTGTCACCAATTACCTAACACTGGGAGTTGATCTTACACATAGCTGGAGCCATTTCCTGTAAGCATTTGCTCCGAATTTTACAAAGCTGTCACTTCTTGAGGCTTCACCCTAGAATATATGTGTCTACTACTGCAGAGTTTTATTGCAAAAGTTTATCCAGAAATAATAGTCTTATGGGGCATAAAGCTCCACAGTATTGACTTGTTTAAAATAAGCTTATCCCTAATTTTCAATGTTCTCAAGCTCTGTCTATTTTCTGTTGGGGGTGGGTGGGGGAAACAGAAAGGTTTTTTTTGTTTTGTTGTGTTTTGTTTTGTTTTTTCATTAAAAGATACAGCACCTTGAACTGAACTGATGTCACTTATACTATAAAATCTCTCTTGGTTCTGTTCAGAGGAGTAGCAGAAGAGTAAGTTAAATTATAAAATAAGTTAAGCATATAGCGTAGTCCTCCTGAAAGAAATTTAGGTATAGCGAGTACAAAGTAAAATAGAAAATGCATGGAAATGAAACGACAATAAAAATATTAACCAAAAGCATTATCATTCCATGTTTCTTAATTGGATCTCCAGTTTTTCCAGCCCATTGACGACAACAACAACAACAACCACAAACCAACTTGACATCTATATTAGGTGGGAACAATCAAGAGGAATGTGCTAAGACCTTATTTATTTAATTTCAAAGATAAAGAAGTAGACTGAAAAGTGTCCTCAGTCATGGGTCAGAAAAACTGAAGTTTATTCCTATTACATGGGATCTTAGCTCAATCTGTAAAATGGGTGAGCCATTCTTCCTAGCTCACAGCATTGTTCTAAAGAGGAGTATGGATTTGTGCCATAAACATTTCAGTTTGGGCCATGTTTACAACTTCACCGAATGCCATGGGAGTTGGGAAAATATACTGATCCAGGTCTACTGGACAAAATACAGATGAGATTTTGAACTAACTCAGAGTTATTTGAAGAAGCTTAGCTAAGAATCACATAAAATGCTTTTCCTTAACTACACTGCCTGAGAACTCTAGTTTGGCAAGGGAGCTCTAACAGTGAGGTTGGTGAACTAGTGAGTGCTGTTCTGAGTGACCCAGGCCATGTCCCTACTCACAGCTCACAGAAATGGCTCCTGAGGAATGCAGACAGTGGTGCTGGGACAGATCAAAGTTGTGTCCTATAGTAAGTGCCAGGGGTATCATATTCTCATATGGATAGGATACGCTCTCAATTATTAGACCCAGTTGCGAAGTTTGGAATTACTAACTTTGGAAGAGAAAATACCCAAATCAATGAGGTATTCTTTTACTAGTATATTATAAATTTTGGAAAACCATGACTAGAAGGTAGAACATGAGCCCCAGTAGAATCAGCTCTGGGCTTACATAAATTCATACTTGGCAAAAATATATTCTCCCTTGCTACAAATCTACTAAGACTTTTGAGATTCAGTTAGAGAAGCATTTTCCAATGTATGTTCCTTAGAGCATTAGTTTTTTTTTTTAATTAACATATAATGTATTATTTGTTTCAGGGGTACAGGTCTGTGATTTATCAGTCTTACACAACACCTACTGCTCACCACAACACATACCCTACTCAATGTCTATTACTCAGCCACCACATCCTCCCCCCGCCAACTCCAGCAGCATCTACTTCTAAGCAAAATTAGTGGATGCTACAGAAGGAAAGAAGGAAGGAAGGAAGGTTGGCCAAATCATCTTTAAATAAGCTGCTATAAAACTTGATTTCTCAGTCTTTATTGTATGTCAATATCACAAAAGAAGATACATTCACAGCATTTGTCAGAATGCACTAGAACACAGCTCCTTTCTCAGCTGAGCTACCATTCAAAAATAATATATTATAGAGAATGCTCAGTTAAAGGATTTTTAATAACCTGTATAATATAAGAAAACCACCTATCTGAAATGACCAATAAACTGTTATCCCCAAAATACTTCCTAGAGCAGTTTTTTAGCAAGGCAGATACCTGCTGTAAAGCTCTAGATGTGGAATACTGTTTGCTGAAAGGTGACTCTGGGTTCTGTACTTATTTGAAAAATTGATAGCAATCAGATACCTGAGTACCTACGTCTGCTTAAAGACACAAGGTCAATATGAGCAGAGTTGGCAAAAGTATATGTTTTAAGGTGATAGAGACAAACTATGGGGGTGGTGAAATTAATATCTGCAATGAGCTCAGAATTATTAACAGCTAAGAGCATGCAAGATTTGTAACTGGAAATGGAAGGCTTTCTTCTTGTAACTTTTTCTTCAGTCATTAAACAATTACTTATTGAGTATCAGGCATGGCATGGTGAGTTGGAAGACACAAAGACATGAAAAGTTTGGCCTGTGCCTTTAAGGAGATGACAGTCTGGACAATTTCAATAGAAAATTGATGACTGCTGTGAAAGCACAGGGGCTAGGGCATAGAAATCTCTGGTGATTTTCAAGTGTAAACGGATGTAAACATCTCCTGGCCATTCAAATAGTTGCTCTTCGTCCAAGTTACAAGGTTGTTTTTATATAGATAGGAACTGTACTTAGTTGTCATTCGTGGTACCCAGTTATTAGTTCCTATATGTGAATTATAGACAACAATTTGGTTTGTTTGATTTAGGGTTGTTTCATTAAGTCTGTCTCTATTTTTAGCAAGTAGATACAGTAAGACAGTTTTTAGTTTAGGATGGAGATACATTTATTCCAGAGTTGCTTAATTGCTATCATTCTCCATGAATACTGAACAATACCACCAGCAACTGATGAGCTCATCTCCACTCAGATATTCCCCTTGATTCAGAACTATTACGTCGCTTGCACACTGAAAGTACCAAGATACACAAACATGGTAATTTAGATTTTGCATATTGATGCATGGCATTTATATTTGAACTCAGCAAATTTAGAAGAATAAAGTAACAAAGTCTTGCGGTTTTCCATCAAAGTCGGGTCTCTGACCTTTGTGAATGGAGAAAACTTGTCTTTAGTAGATGGTGCTGGTTCTGACGTTTTTGTGATGTTGGTCACATTTAGAAGCTCATGAATACAGCTGATTCCATAGAAAATTCTATTCTCAAGGAGTAGAATGTTGAATTTGCAGGGGAGATGTGCATTAGACATGGGAATATGGAATTTGGCTTATGTGGGTGAGCAAGTAATTTTCCTGGGGCTCCCTTTCTCCAATGCAAAAATGCAGATTATTCCCAACGCATGGTTTACCGAATACTACAACTTAGTGAAAAATGGTTTGACGGTTTCATTGTCCATCCAGATGAAGAACATTTGGAGAATTAAAGGAGTTGAAAAGAAAATGCTGCCAGTGACATGAGTGTGGAAGGGGGGAAAGGCTCAAAGGAGACTTTGTCATTATCTGTAATACTATTTCTTTTGCACCTAAAAAAGTGATAGGAAAATGACAAAATGAGAACATGTGCCAATTCTGAATATTGCTACATACATATCTCTTGCATTATTCTTCTATTTTTCTTTTTCTTTTTTTTTGTTTTTAGTTAGAAAAAAGATTGCTAACAAATATGATGATTCATTCATTCAACAAATGATTCGTTGAAAGCCTACTGTGGGATAGGTGCTAGCAATGAAATGTATGTTTTAGATGTGAAACTGCCATGTTGGGATCTGAGATAGAATGGTTACAAAGACAAAGTGGGGGGAGGGGTATGATGCAGCACTGATACCGTGGAGGGGGCCTGCTGTTCATACTGAGTCAGTAAGCAAAGGTCATTCTCTGCTGACTAGGAACTGCCTCATTGTTGATCGAAATAGAGTGTGATAATGCGCTGGCTATGGGCTACACATCTAAAACCGTTTCATGTGATATCTACTTTTCTCACCAGTTGCAATCTCAAGTTCACCTGCATTTTTCTCTGATTCTCTCTAGTATATGACTGCGGCCGCTCCTATGCAAGGGACCTACATTCCCCAGTACACGCCTGTGCCTCCGACAGCTGTTTCTATTGAAGTAAGTCTGACTCTGTCTTATAGAAAGAGGTAGGGATGACAGATCTCAGCCACATGTACCGTGGTCCCCCATAACTCAAGGAATCCTTGCGTGTGGTTTTGGGTTGCTCTAAAGTTTGACATTGCAAGCTCACTGTATGAAAGTTCACGAACATGCCGATGTTGTGCTTTCCACATGAAATAAACCAATGTGGTATAAAGGTAAGAAGGGAGTATCATTTTTATAAAGATCAGAGACCAGATCACTACCCCATCAAATGTTAACCACAAATACTCATAAGTAGGGTGGGAATAAAAGTTTGCAACTATTTGAATGAGTTTGCTAGTGCCTGTGACTCAAAAGAGTGTCCCTGAACCAGCATCATCATCAGCATCACTGGGAAGTTTGTTAGAAATGAAAAGTCTGTGATGAGATCCAGACTGACTAAATTAGAATTTGCATTTTAACAAGATCCCTTGGAAATCTGTCTTCATATTAGTGTACTGGTTCTCAAACTTTTCTGCCTATTATTTTCTGCAATTATTTAGAGAGCTTTAAAGAATATTTATGCCTGGGTCCTATCCCCAGTTTCTGATTTATTTGTCTGGGGTATTGACTAGACTTCAGGATTTTTAAAAGATCTCAGGTGAAAAAAAAACCAAAGAGGTGATTCTAATATGTATCAAAGCTTAATAACCACTACTTTAGTGAATGAACCTTGGCAAGTTTGTGGCTTCCTCTAGATTAAAAAAAAAAAGTTTCACCCTCTTATTGCTGTGGTTCCCTCAATGACGAAGTCATCTTATCTTTAATGGAAGCTTTGTTCCCCTCCTTCTTTCTTTCCATTGGGCTGAATCCATCCCCTGTGTAAATTATTTTACTGGACAGAGCCAGCAAGCCACATAAAAAAGAAAGGATCATAGAGCTATGTAGTTAACGGTAAAACACGTAGACGTGTATATTTCTGTCTAGTCCTAGCCATTATTATCTCTTGCCCCACTTCCCCTCCTCCTGATGACATTTGCCATTATGATGACAGTGCATTTCTTCCCATCAGCAGGGCCCCTCTGGAGTCCATGCTATTGCTACTCCATGAGTTGGCCAGCAACTAGGGTGCTGGCACCACTCCACATGGAAGTCTACTGTGACTTGCTCAATCTCTACAACTACAGAGATTAGGGAAATCGTCACAGAATAAACTGGATCTTACGCAATGTTTGTTTTGGTATATGCCAGATGTTTGCCCATACCAAGGTTTGGGAAACACGAAGTTTAAGAGAACACCATCATGTAATTTAGGAAACCAAGGAGGTCCAGTTTTAAATCTTTCACGTTCTTTAGACCTGTGGGCCCCAAAGAATGTGTCAGTATTAATCAGGTTTTAATTGGCTTGCAGAATTTCAAGACTACCTGATTAAAATACACGTGGGCTTTTTTTGGTCTTGTTTGTTGTTTGATGCTGTCTTTGACCATCAAAAAGCATCTAGATCATCAGTTAATGAATCTAGACCTACTAGGCACTTTAAGCATAGAACTCTACCACATATTTGCATTTTTCTTTGTCTACACTGACATATGGATGTGTTTATCTACAGAATTTGAGTGTTATAATGACTATAAAATAATGGGATACATCTGACAGTGTGCCTCATTAGGAATAGTCTAATTAAAGAAGTCTATATTAGTTAAAGAAGTCTATATTTAAAAAGAAGTCTTTCAAGTCAGGGCACCTGGCTAGCTCAGTAGATGGAGCATGCAACTCTTGACCTCAGAGTCAGGAGTTCGAGCCCCACAATGTGCATAATGTCCACCAAAAAAAAAAAAAAAAAAAAAACTTTCACTAAGAAAATGGAGGTACACTTTGATAAATTGCTTTGAATTTGTGCTTATAGAAAAAGCACCAATATATTTTCTATGTAAAACACTCATTGAAAACTCACCAATATCCACACAAATAAATGCTGGCGGGACATTCAGAAAAATGCATAATACCAATAGTATATTGGGGGGGGGAGATTGATGTAATATAGGGAGAATTTTTGGATTCTAAGGAACAATTTAAGGAACCTTTAGTTAGGGACAGCGAGTTGACCAAGAACGTTTGAAAGCTGACCACTGTAGGTGTCCAAGGCTATGAATAAAACCAAGAGAATGTATTCAGAGAGATGCCCTCTCTAGGCCTCCCACCTGCCAGATGAAACCACATGTGCCTTTCTCAGAAGCAAACATCTATCCCTAATGATGATCAACTCCTTGTTGGCATCCTTGTTGGCATCTGGGAGAAATGAGAGGGTGGGCGGGAAGTAGCAAATCAAGATTAAGGATGTTTGTTTTCTGAAACCCTGAAATGAATTCTAGTTCATGTTGTAGAAAACAAACCAAACCAAACTGCTGAAGGGAGAACCTACCTAACAGCATCCTTTTAAAAGAATTCCAAGCTTTTATGCATTCTTGTCTTGTCTTGCCTTGCCTTGCCTTGCCTTGCATTTCCTTTTTAGGTCAGAGCCATTGTTTTGCCAAGTCAAAGAGACATGACATGGTACACTACCCCAGGGAAATGTTTGAATATACAAGTTTTTATAGGAATCCTGCATGAGCTATTGATTAACAAATTATTATTTACTGTGGCTATATGCAACCATGGTTTAAGAGTTCTAAGTTTGGTGAAAATGATTTTCTGACCATTCGGTTGCGGTAGAGTTTTCTGAAGGCAAGGCCATTTGGTGACACACTGAAGTGAATTCCTCAGGTTTTATCCAAATGAGCTCTGTGGTTTTCCCTTGGGTACTTCCTGTAGCTTCATTTGGCTGAATGCAACTCTACTCAAGCCAAATAGGAGAGGTATTCCCTATTGTCCATCTGGAAGAGGGCCCTTTGCTAAAGCCAGTAAGGCTTTTGTGTTCTTATTTGCCTCCTTAGGGTGTTGTTGCTGATACCTCTCCCCAGACAGTGGCACCTTCATCCCAGGACACCAGTGGTCAGCAGCAACAGATAGCAGTGGACACATCCAATGAACATGCACCTGCATATTCTTACCAACAGTCTAAGTAAGTCCGGGCTGCACTAAGCTCTTTTCCTTAAGATTGACCATCTCACCACCAGTCTCTCATGTTGTACATATTAGCTTTTGCTGCAGTACGGACCATCCCGAACTTAGTGACAAGCATTTATTTAGTTCATGATTATGTAGGTGTGCAATCTGAGCTGACCTCAGATGGAGCTGCCCTTCTGGTCTTGACTAGAATTGCTCAAGCATCTGAGGACAGCTGATGATCATTTTTGCAGCTCTGCTTCTGGGTGTTAGTCATCTGTTGGTTGACTATGATGGAAGCAACTGTGTTTCTGATCCGCCATCAGCTTATTCACCTGGAAATCTCAGAATTCAGAGAGCAGCAAGAGAGGAAGCCCAAATGAAGAACTTCTCAATCCATTTGGATGCATTTACTACTGCTCCCTAGGCCAAAGCAAATCACATGGTCAAGCCCAGAGTTTATGTAGGAGTTCACCTAAGCCTTAAATATAGAAAGGGGCATTAAAAAAATCTACCATACATATTTTGGGGGAAAAAAACTAATATTCCCACTTGAAACTGGATAGTGAGCCTGTATGTATTCTTTAGTAAAGACAGTAACACTCCCTTTGCAGGGCTGCCTTGAACACCCAGTAAAGTAGTTCATGAAAAAGGGTACTGTGAAATCTAAAAACCATGTGGAGTCTTATTTAGGAAATAAATGACAAAGCAACAATCATGTATCAGATTTATTCTTGCACATCTTTAAATCACTTATAAAGTATACTTGGCTTTGTGTTGAGTAAATATGTAGACTAAAATTTGGGAGGTTTTGAAACCAAAGCAATTAACAAAAATTCAGTCTACATACAGATGTCTGGTGTAAGCTATTTTAATCTGTAGGTAGCTATCAAAGCCCCAGTGAATAGAGAATTCCTCAGAGATCCTTCCCGTCTGCAGAGTGTTGCTCCTCTTTCTTGATCATTCCTCTTTAACCTCAGTACATATTTAGAGATTTGTTTGTTGTTGAAAGATTAATCAGGATAATGGAGTCTCCTTTGAGTAGTTTAGCTTCTGAAGGTAGTTTTCCAAATTACATGTGCTGACCACATGACTTAACCTTTCTTACTATTATTATTACTACTTTCACATAACAACTTTCAGGAAAGATCCATAAGAATAAAGCATTTTGCATTTTTGGTTTTGTTTCTAATTTGTATTTTTAATCCACCTATAGCCTATGTGAATCACTTTTACTTACACTGAAAAATATGGTAGTCTCTGGTGCTCTGTACCCAGCATACTGGAATTTTTTCAGTCTGTTCAGAGGGTAATGTGTGAGAAGGGAGCAGAGGCTGGCTGTGGGGAAGCACAGTGAGAGACACTGGTGGGAAACGAAAGCCACTATATTTGCCAGAAGCACTTGGTGAGTAGGCGAGGCTGGCTTTTGCTGTTTCAGAGCATAAAGAGGAACGAGTGATCCTAGACCCTTCTTGCTAACAGGTCAACGATGTCTGGATAAATAAAAAAGATGCTTTCATTCCCCCCAGTCAACAATTATTGATACAGCTGTACCATGTGACCCCCAGAATTCCAGAGGCCAGGAAAAGAACAATGAAGGAGGCAGGTGCCTTTCCTACTCTCTTGGAGTTTACGTCCTGCTAGAAGTAGACTCACAGTCAGTGGACCAATCAGCAAACAATAAAAAACAAAACAAAACAAAAAAACCCCCCACAGAATTGCAAAGTCAAAGCCAATATTTAAAAAAGATTCTTGTGATAGAAAGTGACAGGATAAATACCTAGATTTGGTATCAGGCAAGGCCTCACAGAGGCCTGGATCTGAAAGATAATTACAAGCTAATTCTGGAGAGATTTGGAGAAAAAACATTCTAGGCAAAAATATACAGGCAGTCCAAAGGTCTAGAATGGGGGCCTGAGGCTAGAGTGGGGGGGGGAGGGGTGTAGGAGGCAGAGTCAAACAGGCAGTTTTTACAGAGCCTTTGGTCCTTGGATACTTGGCTTTGTATACAGGAATCATTCTCAGTTTTATTCGAAGAGAGCCACAAAACCTGTGGAAGGCGTTAAAGGAAAGAATGCCAACAGTTGAGTTATATTTCAAGGACTCCACTAACCAGTGGAGTCCAAGTATGGAAGGATGTGTTTCAAGGATGGCTTTCGGGATACAAACTACCCCCTTCATAGCAACTGTCTGTAACATCCTCTTTTCCATGCCTGATGGAATCAGCTTCAGTGGCCCCCGCTTAGAGACCCCAGTGGACTGTCCCTACCTTTCTCAGGTTGTCCCTACCTTTCACGACCATTGTATAATGTGGTGGGGAAGGGGAGGCCCTGTCTGACCCAAAGGGGACACCTCTGCCTGTCCCAGATTCCAGCGAGAGCCTCCCCACCCACCTCTGCACGTGGAGTGTCCAGCATCAGGCCAGTTTCTCTACTGGGAGACAGGATCCCTGCCCTCCAGAGTTCACAGTCTAGGATGGGATTTAGATGTACACATAGACATGACGTGTCAACTGCAAGGAAGAAAATGAAAAGGGCTCTTTTAAAGGATGCAATTGTAATAGGAGAGTGCATTTAATTTTTCTCGACTGGGTCAGCTTTGCTGGAGGTTGTGGCAACTGGAACTGGGTCTTACACATAGTCAAGGAGTGTTCTAGAGGGAGTAACAGCTTGGCCAAAGTCCAGAGGTGGGAAAGCTCAGAGTGCTCCTCAGAGAAGGGGATTCAGAATAGTACAATAGTGTAAAAAGACAGATTGGAGCCAGATTCTAATATCAGATGTCACACGGAGCTGTTTGGACAGCATTTCCTTTGTTCTACAAAAGCTCCTCCAGCTGAGGTAAACAACGGATTTGGAAGCAAAGGAAACAGTGCAAGGACTGCAAGGATTCAGACAAGAGGGAACAAAAGTCTGAAGTAAGATGGTGACAAGGGTAGGGGTGAGAGGGTAGACTGAGGAAAGGAGAAAACCGGGCTTTACTATTTGGAACAAAACCCAGGAGTTAATGATGCTACTAATGGGGGGCAGTTAAGATGAAAACCAAGGATGCCCTGATCTGTAGAGAGAGATAAGGGATTTAATTTCCCTTCTAAAAAGTCAGTTCAAAGAAGCTTTATTCCTGGAACTATTGAAGGCAGTCTGAGTCTGACCACAGAAAGCTTTAAGTGTTTAAACATTTTAAAACTAACCCCCCACCATGGTCACTTGTTACGTGCCTTGAACCACGATTCCTGTGGCTGATAATGTGGGCCTTTCCATAGATCATAAGTATCAAAGAAAGAAACCCTCCACATGTGTCCTCACGGCGGTTCATCATGGTGAACGGCTTCCTCGTTTGGAGGAATTTTCCTTTGCACTTACTTATGCAGGAATGTGTGTTACAGGGCTTTCAATGGGGAGAGTTTGTGGCAACATGCCAGAGATGAAAGCATGCAGGGACATTTCAAACCCTTGCATGGCGTCGCGTACATATCGTCAAACCTGGAGAAAATTGATAACAGGACCTCTTTATGTTCTCCACCTTCCCCTCTCTGACATGCCACCTAAGTGCCGGGAGCTTTTTTGACTTGAAACGACAATAACATAGTGAATGGAAACCAAAATTTTATTCTAGGTCAAATAAATTGATGGATAGCAATCTGTTCTGAAATTTTCTAAAAGGAAGAAATGAATATGGTTCTATCCAAGGTTTTATCCGTCTCAGCCAAGGGAAGCTGACCTGTGTCATGGTAAAGCATGAGATTCTTCTGAACCATTTAAGAAGACACTGGGAATTGAGCTAAGCCTGTGGGCTCTTTTTCTTATATAATCATCCCTGGAAAAAGTTTGAGGGATACAAGAGTTGCCACAGAGACATTTATCAGGGAAGCATTCATAAGAAAGCAGGCACAAATAAATTAATAATTTGAGATCAAACAGACACAAATAAATTAATAAACTGTTTTGAGATCAAACTACAAGCAGTATCCCTAAAGTTAAAGGCTGCAAATGTCCATACATTCTAACTGTAGCTTTCACCTAGAGTGGAGAGGATCTCTAAAATATTTTAGCCTATCCCAGTGATCTTGAATACTGCAAATTTCGCAAATGGCAGCGTCATTATGCTAATTGACATAACACTACTTTCTTTAGGCAACCCATTTCTGACCATCATTATGCTAATTGAGATACGCACAGTTTAAAGTACTTGTGCAAACCTCTGGCCTTTCTCATTAAATGGTAGCTGACCTCCTGTGGGGTGTGAAATTTGGACGAGGGTAGCTGAGTGCCCTGGAAAAGTAGCTTAACCCATCGCACGTAGATTTAGCACCATAATGTCTATGCTAAAGATATTTTGAAGAAAATTACAGACATCACAACAGAAGGTTGCAGGATCAAAGTTTGAGAAGTAGAAATGATGTGCATATATGAATAGAAAGGTTATATTTGGGATCTATAGCAGCCGATATTTTGCTGTTCCAAATTTCACTTTCCAAGCTAAAAAACAGGTCTTCACATTTTGTATCCATGCTTTTTTTTTTCTCCCCTTGTTAAAAGAGGCTATTCATGCAAATGGACTTTAGGGGCTCCTATCTGTAAAGGCAGATATGATACCTGTGGTTTGNAAATACTGCAAATTTCGCAAATGGCAGCGTCATTATGCTAATTGACATAACACTACTTTCTTTAGGCAACCCATTTCTGACCATCATTATGCTAATTGAGATACGCACAGTTTAAAGTACTTGTGCAAACCTCTGGCCTTTCTCATTAAATGGTAGCTGACCTCCTGTGGGGTGTGAAATTTGGACGAGGGTAGCTGAGTGCCCTGGAAAAGTAGCTTAACCCATCGCACGTAGATTTAGCACCATAATGTCTATGCTAAAGATATTTTGAAGAAAATTACAGACATCACAACAGAAGGTTGCAGGATCAAAGTTTGAGAAGTAGAAATGATGTGCATATATGAATAGAAAGGTTATATTTGGGATCTATAGCAGCCGATATTTTGCTGTTCCAAATTTCACTTTCCAAGCTAAAAAACAGGTCTTCACATTTTGTATCCATGCTTTTTTTTTTCTCCCCTTGTTAAAAGAGGCTATTCATGCAAATGGACTTTAGGGGCTCCTATCTGTAAAGGCAGATATGATACCTGTGGTTTGTTTTGGAAGTTCTGTGGAAATTCCAGTTCCTGTCCCAGTTAGCAGGATGTTTTGTGTGTGCTATTTAAGAAATCTTAAAAATCTTAAAAGTGACGAGGGCTTGAAAAATATGAGTCTTCAAGAAAAGTTAAATTCTAGTTGCCACCTACTAGTTGTCACTTAGCCCTTCCGAGCCTTCTTTTCCTCTTCTTTAGAGCAAGAGATAAGATCAGTGTTCTCCCAAGAGTGTAAATTAGGATTTAGTGCTAAGAGGGGATTTACCACCATTCCCTGGAGTTGGGGTGGGGGTGGGGGTCCCAAGGAGTGTGGGCAAACACCCTCTAACCTAAGTGAAATGCTTTCTTAATTGCAGTTCTCTTCAAAGCTATTAAAATGCTAATGGCCGGACCGCCTAGAGGGCCAGATAAATCAAATGTTTCACTTCCTGAAAGATTAGCGTGTGGGCTGGACTTCCTACTTGGGAATTCTGAGAGTTTTTTCGAACATATTAAATTGCTAAAGAACTGTAACAAAACGTTCACTGTCAACAGGATGATTATTTTGATACTAATTGAAAAGATTCATTCATTAAACGAGTTTGTTTTTATATTGATACCCTTCTTTGGTTGGTGCCAAGTTTACCTGTGGGTAGTGCAGGCGTAGGAGCGTAATGTGCAGTTTCCCCCAAACTCTGGACCACAAAATCCCTCTTTTCACGCAGCATTCCCATGAAGCTCATCTGTCAGGAGCGACACTGGAGGCACTGCATCCTTAGGTGATCCCGAAGACGTCTTTCCACCTCTAAAAGTCTAGAATTCTAAACCTGTGGTTTGCTACTTCCTAATCTATTCACTCTGCTTTCTTTGGGGGCTGGATGGGAGAATGAGAAGTTTCAGCACAATACATAAGCCTTATGTAAATGTGCACTTTCACACCTCATCTAGGACAGAGAAGGTGGACGGGAGTGAATTCAGTTCTACTAAATACCAACGCCTTGTCTGTCCCTCCCAACCTCAGCCGCCACCAAGAAAATGCAAAGGACCACCATTCACTGCTCTGCATTTGTTGTCATGTAACAATGAGACCACTTGATGGGAGAGGGCCATGGAAACATTTGGTAAGGTTACAGCTTGAATGTAGCTGTAGCCTAGCTCGTAAATATGGATGCTTCAAAACCAGTGCGTGTGACATACCTGAGCAGTGTGGGTGTTCAATGTCAGGGTCGCCCACTGACTAAAACACCGTTCATGGAGCAGCTGTTCCAGAGATTCACGGTGTATTAGGGATTTCCTGCTACATGAATAACAATTCCAGGTGGAAGATGGGAGTGGGAGCAAAGAACAGACCAAAAAACAAAAACACAAAACCAAGACCGAACAAAGAGAGAAATTTTGTTCCCACAACAAGGTAAATTTTTTAGAAATAAATGGAGTTAAGTCTGCACTTTGCAAAGAAATAGAGATCAAATATATACCATGGTTCCCATGACTACTACTAATAAAGTTTCCCTAATTGTTGCTGATAGTATGAAAATTTTAATTGCATCTCTTCTTAAAAGAAGCCCCACTTTTTCACGTAAAACTCAACAAAATATGTATTCTTAGAAACTTAAACCATTGGTTAAAAAGGGAAATATCGACTATCAGCTAGGTGCTTTTCTTACATGACTCTAAGAACAAGTTTATCAGACTTCTAAGGTACTTAGCTGATTTGTATGAGAGCTCTTTGCAAATTAGGAAAAAGACGTTTGTGGATCATCCCAGACTCCCTGTCATGTACCTTAAAACATCCTTAAGGGCATTCTGTGAATTTGAATGAAACCCACTTGCTCAGAGCAAATGCAGCCCTGCACCAGAGGACAGTCTGGGGATCAGACTTTTGGGTGGGAATTTAGCCCCCACAGACTCTCTCAGCCATGCATCCTGTGCGGTGAACAAGCCTGTACAACTTCAGCAACCCTGAGGCTTCTTTACTAAATTAAGGAATGGGGTATCAGAAGAACCTGCAAAGCACTGAGATAAGTGGGCTTCATCTACACTGACCTATAGGGATGTCTGGGTGGCTCAGTTGGTTAAATGTCTGCCTTTGGCTCAGGTTCACGATCCCTGGGTTCTCGGATCTAGTCCCAGGTCAGGCTCCTTGCTTAGTGGGGAGCCTGTGTCTCCCTCTGCCTACAGCTCCCCCTGCTTGTGCTTGCTTCCTCTCTCTCTCTCTGACAAATAAATAAATAAAATCTTTAAAAATAAATAAATTGACCTGTAGATAGTTTCAAAAATCATTTTTATAGCACATCCCTGAAATTGTTTAACAACATTTTAGTCTGTGCATGGAAGAGCTAAGTGTGGAAGCGAACCCACTAGAATCTCAGCCCAGCAATAGTATATGGGACAGAAGGAGAAGACATTTGGGCTAGGAGAGGCCAAGTGCCATAAGTATAAATGGCACTTGTCTAGTTAAACACCTCTTATGTGCATATTGTCTGCCAGATTCCTGGGGAGTAAAAAGTCGTAGAATATGGTGCTTGTTCTCAAGAATTAAAAATCTTGATGAGATGGGTGAATAAGGAAGAAGGGACAAGGGAAAGTGAACAAAACCCACTGCCTCTTAACCGTCTTACTACTTTATTGACCCGGATAAGGCTTCTGTAAATATATTTGGTGATTACCACGGGATGACACACAACCATTGCTGTATCTTGGGTACATAGTAGGGACGGGTACATTTGTTGACTGAGTTAGTGATGAATCCCACAGGAGTTTTGAAGGGACTGAATTACTCAAAGAATTTCTGGGGTACCTACAACATAAGCCAGACGTTGAAAAATAAGTTCTGTGCACAAAGGGAGTATTGCTTGTCTGCTATATTTGTCAGATCTACTACTTTAAATTGAAAGATATTCTTGATCTATTAGCCTTGATATTTAATGTGCACAAACTCCCTGGCTTAAATATATATTTGTATGAAAGTAGCAGGATTTAAAATGGGTGCAATTTTCTAGATATTGAAAGAGCTTGGTAACTTTTAAAGAGACCTCACTGGAAAAGAGCACATGAGGTGATTTCAAAGTTGCTTTGATGTAATGACCACTCATTCTCAATTGTTTCCACAGACCATAAACAAGACTGAAGAATGTTCGTCTGAAACTTTGCCTTGAACGAAGAAACTTCATTGAACAGGAAGTTGGCTTCCAGTTTGCACAGGCGTCGATGGAATGCTTTTTTTTTTTTTTTAATTTTCTACTTTACCCAGTGAAAACAAAGTGTTTTTATGTGCCGTGCAAATGGTTCCTTCATGTGGTCTGACAGTTTATTTTCACCATCTTTTTTTTTTAAAGAAAAAAATCCCAGAAGAGGAAACAAACAAAAACCAACAATAAAACAAAACACAGAAGGTTGACATTTTATCTGGAAGACCATTTGAATTCAGAATTTACCAGAAGATGTAGACAGATTTTTTTTTTTTAAAACAGAAAATCAGATGTCAAGAGGTGGGCAAAGCAGAAATGGAAACAAATTGTCTTCCTCAGTAATTAAGCTACTCTTTCTTTTCCCCTTTTTGTTTAAATCTAGTGGGTTGTTTTTTTATTTTATTTTTTTCTTAGAAATATTTAGGTAAGGTTTATCTTGAATCTTAATTGCCTTAATTTTAAGGACGTCAAAGGCTCCCGAGGCAAGCTGTCAACGTCTTGTTAAAAAAAAATTCAAGAAAGAATTGAAATATTGTGCCGGCTTTAACTGGTACAGAAGTTTAAGACTATGAGTTTTTAGGGTGAAAAAAAACTGTACAGTTTAAAAGAAAATGTTTTTCTTCATTTGAAGAAAATTTGTTGATAAAAGAAACCATGGCAACTGCAAGAATTGGGAAAATGCTGGGACTTTTCATGAACTTTGTCTTAAGTGTTGAATCATTCTAGAAGGCTAAAACATTTTACGGTAAAGTTATTAATGTTGGTTTAAAAACAACTGCATTAGAAATAATGCGTGTTTGGGGGGCAGAATGCAGATTTTTTTTATTTACGAAGCGTGATCGCTAGCAAAAGCATTAGTGCTTTTTATCTGCAGTCTTTTTTATGAGCTTTACAGAGTTTTTAGTCAGCTTTGCTTGTCACATTGCAAAACCTAGCTTAAGAGCATTAAAAAAAAACTTAAGTAGATAGGAGCTTATGGTCAAAAAGTGCAAAAAACAAAACAAAACAAAAAAAACAAAAAAAGCAATAGATAGAGAAATTGTTGACAATTTCTGTAGTCTTTCCTAGTTGTGATCAAATTCAGCCTATGGATGGCCTATTTTATACCAAAGATGAAGTGGCACCCTATTGCAGTCCAGAAGATAGAAGTTGTTTTCCTTTTCTTCTCTTTTCTTTTTAAGAATTTTATTTGACCTACATGGCCGGACCAGTTCTTACTTTGTTGTTTGTTTAAACTACCTTCCACTGGTGTTTTATATACTGCAAAACAGAACAAAACAAAAGGTGTTTTTTTGTTTTTGTTTTTGTTTCTGTTTTTATTTTTTATTTTTTGTTGTTGTTGTTGTTAATGTGCATTTGTTGATTCTAGTAGAAGCTTGCACCTGCTGTGTTCAGCAGTTTCAGCAGGACGAGTTCTGGATACCAACTGACAGAGCCAAATGGCTTTATATTCAATCCGTGAGCTTTTCTGGTTCCTTACTAGCTCTCTTGAATAGTGACACCTGTATTGATGGCCACCGATAAGTTGAGACACTTGTTTAACAGGTTGAAATTCCTTTCTGTGAACTTTGAGCTAAAGGTCCTACCCGGAACTGGTCTGAAAGGTCACTTGTCAAAAAAAAAAACCTTAGTGATATTCTGTTAAGTGATGAGTGATCTCCTGGAAAGTTCTCATTGTATTTGTAACAATCGTCTTCCTTCTCAAGTCCAATGCCTGTAGGTTTATGTCTTCTCACCTCAGTCTTTGTTCATCTACCATGAACAGTCACCTTGATTCTGCAAGTGGGGAGGGGCTATCTCCTTTTTGCCTCCTGTCACTGTAGTCTCATACCCTGGTGTTGTCAGAAGAAGGACAAAAATAGACCTTTTTGTTTCAGTTTAACTCTCTGAGACAAGTAGGACCAATCAGATTGAGGATTCTGTTAGTGGACTTTAGGTAAGCTTTTAAAATGCTAGTTGACAATCAAGAAATTGTATGATTTATATTGATAAGAACCAAAAGAAGTAGATTTGCTCAATCTTTAAAGCCAAAGGAGATATATTTGCATCGAGAATGATGCAAAACTTGGTCTAAAATGAATTAGATTGACTTAAACATCTCTGCATATCATGGAATCCATGTTCAACCTGTATAGTTTTACCTGAAATTAAGAGTGATGGAACTTTGTTAGTTGAACCATGCACCAGAGTTGCTTTCTGAAGGGATCTTTGGAATCAGATAGGTGAAAGTCTTTTCACAAACTAAGTCCAGTGAAACTGTCTTAGTCCAGAAGGAAGAGGGAAATGCGTTAAGTGCACTGTTAAAGAAAACAGGGTAGGCTTTTAAAAACTGAAAAAACCTTAAAAGGCAAATCATATTCCCATTAGGTCAATATCAGTAATGAGTTTGGCGGTTCTGAAATTGTCGGTATTCCACTATTTGTGACCTGTTAACAGAAATAGGCCCAGTTTTCTTATTTGAAACCCCATGAATTGGAAGCTCAAGTCTAGAAAGTGGCTCCCTATCTTTGAAGGCAAATCATAGGCACAAATGGATCCAAGAAAATGTAGCATGTGCTGCTACAGAGAAATTCCATCTGGTGACACCCATCCTTAATGGTTTTCCATGCTCTCGAGAGAATCCTAGATGTGTGCTTTCTTCCGTTCTGTCCTTCAAGCTTCTCATGTATTTTAAGGGTGGCACTTAAGTTTTATCTTGGAGAAGCAGGCCCCTGAGTTACAGGGGGTATAAGGAACATGTATAGGAACTGTGCTTTTTCATTTCTCTTTTTCAGTCTCTGAACTCTTTGTATAAATAAGGATTATCCTGGGCATAATTCATTTGACTATGAAACCAACATGCTTTCTTTTGTTTCTGTAAACACACACACACACACACACACACACACATACACACACCTTAATGTGATACAAAGAAAGTCTCATTTACGCAATCAACGATGAGGCTAAGAGGTAGCTACCATGTGGCTGATGAATGTGCCTAGGTAACTTCCTGTTTCTATTCAAAACTACTGCTTTATTTATACATTCAGAAACATTTTTTTCAACTATGAAATTTCAATGATCTCAATTTTTTTAAGCCACTTCAGGCACAAGGAAATTACCTGTCATTTTATGTGTCCATGTGTGTTTTGTGTTTGGATTTTTTTATATCATGCCATTCTAGAAAAATCTTATTTCAAACCAAAAAGAAAAAAAAAAGAAGGAAAAATGGCACATGTTCACATTTGCATCTGTCATCTTACCTAATGACTGTTTTTAAGAGTCAAGTCTGGGGGAATTAAAAAAAGGCATCAACAGGTAAGCAGCATTACATTGTATGAAGACTAAAACAAACCAAAATATGTATTCAATATATGTAGACATCAGAATCTTGATTTCATCAGCAACTGATATTATGGTGATTCTAATCCTATTCAGGGCTCTCTCTCTCTCTCTCTTTTATTTTTAATAAATATTCTGGTTCATCAGATTTCCAAACGTTTATTCAGATATTTCCATTTTTTCCTTTCAACTTTAATTGCCAAGGCTTCTAAACATCAGGCCACAAACAACATTGCCAAGGCTTCTAAACAGCAAAGCCACAGTCCAAATGGGATAAATGTTATCTTGTTCATACTCTAGTTACATGGTCAGTGGAGGAGTGAGTTTTCTTTTACCAACAATAAGGTCTTGTCAGGGGAGACAAGTTATACACAGTGACTCAGTGCTTGGCCATGTATTCTGAAGATATCTTGGACCCTAGGTAAACTAAAGGTAACCCTAACAGTTGCTGGTGACTGTTTGTCCTTGAAGATGGGCACGACTTGATGCAAGTGACATAAAAAAAAAAAAAAAAAGCAACAAAAAAATCCTCTACCTGACTTCAGTTGGGCTGTTCCTTGGTAAATTTCAATCATTCAGATGTTGTCTCCATGTTTCACCTGAATCAATTCTTCCTGTGACTTGAACAGATCTGCCACATTCGACAGCATGTAAGACTCACTTCCACCCATCCTAGTGAAAAACTACACGGTATTAAAAGTGCTCATGTTAGAGATGGAAGGCTGAGAGCAAAAAAAGGCTGGATGGAGCAGCAAGGTCACTGTCCCTGCAGAATACACCGACCCCTTGCAAAACTGTGTGAAAATCATTTCAATTCAGGTGTGACAAAAAAAATAGCTTTTTTTTTCCCTAAAAAAATGTATTTGAGTATTTGGGATGTCTGTTATATATCTATGTATCTTTTCCGGTGGCCTAAAATCTCCATTAATGAAGAGTGAGATTTGATTTGAATAGCACTTTTGCAGTCTTCTTCATGATTCCGAAGTTTCAATGGACTGTCTAGACAGATTATAATGTTAGTAGGAAACTAAAAATACATTTGACAATTCAGTCTCATTCTTAATTTGCGTGCACGAACCACTGCAGATGAGCTGATAAGCAGAGAAAAATTCTTAAGTGGGTTTCAGTGATAAATGTTTTTAGATGATATAAAATCAAATGAATGGGAATATTTATGTTTTTGTATAAACAACATTCAGCACATTTGAGGAATCACACTTCATAACAAAGTTTAAACATGTCATAGAGCCTTGATCTACATTATCTTGTCCACAGTAGGGAGTGAAGGATGAGATTTTGGTTTTTTTGTGTTATTGTGCCTGGCATCCTTCAAAATTTTGGACTCACCGAGACTGACAGCATCTCATTCCAATCTGAGGGGCCGACAGAATTTAAACAGGCTCATTGATTCTGTACACTATCCCTTTCCTGTGACAGAGTGATAATGGGATTTCATTAATGAATCAATTTGTTACAAATGACATCCACCGTGGCATTGGAAGACAGTTGAGTCTAACTCAAATTTAACATTTCTTACCCAATATTCTCAAATATGAAATTGGTCCCTCCCTCTAAGTGCTCTCAGTCATGGCTGTCCTTTGTGAACTGCACAGAGTTCAGGAAAGTACAAAGCTAAATACAAGATTCCTTAGTGGTCCCAAAGATCTTTTCTCACTTGGGGCAGAAGAGCTCACCCCAGATTGGTGGTTTCTTTTCTCTTTCGTTTTATACCCCAATACTTATGCTCCCTGTCTCTCTCTCTCTCTCTCTCTCTCTGTCTCACACACACACACACACACACACACACACACACACACAGGATGGATAACTTCTCAATACTCATTTCTTTGTATTTCTGAAAGGGAAAATACTATTTTAAGAAATGCTTCTTCTGCTCAGGAAGCTTTAAACCTGGAGCAGAGGCAAGTTCAAGCTTGGAGTCTGCAAGAAAAACCTCTAGGCCACAGAGTCACACTTTTCTTCCATTTGATTCACTCCAGTTAGTAACTTCCCCAATGACTGAGTCTTGCAGAAATACAATCACTCTCAATTTTTGAAGGGCTAACTATCTACTTATCTACTAGGTTTGTTTTGTCTTCTTTTTTCAATTTAACAGTCTTGGGCTCTATTTCCTTTTATTAGCATTTCACCCTGAGGGTGGAAAAGAAACATTTGGAAATCAAATTCAAATCAGTCTCTTTCTTTGTTAAGTCTTGATTTGGTGAAGGAGTTTAAAATCATTGGTAAAACAGTCAGTGCATTATATACCATGGATTTTTATTATCCATAATATTCCTTTCCCAATCACTGCAAATAATTGAGAGTTGGCTGTATTCTTGTAAATACAAAGGAAAAGAAAAAAAAAAACTATAGCAAAGTATTTGGCTTCCCTCAAAAGAAAGCTGTTTTGGTTTCGTTCACTACTGAAATTTTAACCAGAACAAAAGGTCAACTCAAAACTGAGTTATGAGAATATAATAACATCTCTTGGTTAAATAATACACTCTTATCCCTATCTTAAACCTTTGGCAAAAAAAAAATTGTTTTATTATTTTCTTTATTTTGCATCACAAAATAAGGGTGAATGACCTTGACACTCCAGTGGATTTTTTCTGATCATTTCAAATTTAAGTAGTGTCCAAAGTGTAACTTTAGTGTTATGCTTTGTATTTTAAACCCTCTGGTCTTAGATTCTTAAGAAAGATGCTCTGTCCTCCTTCCCAAAATATGTCATATCTTCATATATGAAAAAATGAGTTATTTCATACTTTTTAGGAACTATGAAAACTATTTCAAAGAGACACTTGAAAAAGTTTTCTCCATTCTGGAAATAAATGCTTCCATTTATTAAAAAAGAAGAGGCATATAATTGGAATCTTAATTTTCAAAAAATAAATGTAAAAGTGTACTTGCTCTGAAATACCCAGTTTCTTCAAAAAAAAAAAAAAAGGACGCAGCTTCTTTTAAAACCCTTGTTTTGGGCCATATTTGACTTCATGAAACTTCTGAAACATCATTCAAATTTGAACTTTATTTACGAGCATTTTGTACTGCTGTCTCTGTCACGGAAAGTTCTGTAACTCTATGGTGTTTCTGGTTTTATTTTTAATTTTTTCATCTGTACCACAGTCCAATTAGCTACCATTTCCCCCGTTCCTTGGGCTTTCTGTAGATCAGTGGATGTTAGGTTTAAACTTCTGTTTTCTTTGATGAAGCTTTCAATAAAAAATGAAAATAAAATCAATCAGTTAGGCTATCGTGTTTTCCTTCACTGCTCCAGAGATGGGTTGAGGGAGGGACTGGTGGGAGGGAGCAGTCTCTGTATTTAATCGGATATACTGTTGACTTCCTGCAGAATGCCTCAAAAAAAAAAAAAAAAAAAAAAAAAAAAAAAAAAAAAAAAAAAAAAAA